>CM065168.1:45127718-45475249 GCA_033026295.1 Channa striata
TGACCTGCCTCTGTATCCAACACAACACTCATATGTTCCAGTGTCACTGATGGAGACGTTCTTCAGAATCACACACATGTCTCCGTCCTTCATCTGTGGATCTCTCAGCTCCACCCGACCATGAAACAATAGATGCTGGTACTTTTCATACGAACGCTTCGTCTCTGAAGTAGAAGACGATGTAATCCTCTGACCCCAAGTCCGGTTTGCTCCACTCTAACAGTTCGATGGCTCCTTCTCTGGGACCCTGACACGGAAGAATGACGCCCTCTCCAGGTTTTGCTTTAATCTCTTATGTTTGGGAAAAAGAGAGAAACAAAAGTAAATTTATAAGAAAAATGTGAATTTTTAAGTAAAAGAAAAACTTTTACATTCACATGCAAAACTGATTTTCAGACACAGCATGTAGAAACTTAAAATGCTGTAAAGATGTGAATCCTCACTTTTAAAAAGAACAATCGATATAAGAACTAAGATGTGGTCTATTGTATTTACAATGATTTACATTATTATTATTATTAACATCATCATCATGATTATGTTAGACTGAAAACTGCAGTTTTCCTCCTGCAAATATACACTGTATGAAATAACTGAGAAAGGATAAATAAAATTTCACACAATTAAATTATGGCACAATCTGATCCAGGTTGCATTTAAGTTTAACATTGGGGCAGAACATGCGTTTTGCAGTTGACAAAGCGACGTCCTCATCATTGAAATTTAGGAACGTTTCTACATCTACCTAAAACCAAAAATCAGATTTTTTGTATTATTGTTTTATTTTTTTTATAAATCGGTCATGAAATGTGACTTGGTCTTTACCAATATCACAAATATCAAACAACATTCCTAAGTTGATGATCTTTCATGTCTGGATTGAAGTCAGCCATTGAACACACAGAGTGATGGTGGGAAAAAAAATTCAAACTTAATAAACTTTGATTTGACTTGCAATTGTTTCTCGGCTGATCAGTTTTTCAAATGTATTTCCTCTCTTCTTCTGCGTGACGTGACTAAATTAATAAATACATGTTTCTAAATTAAAATGAAAAGCGCCTTGAATGAGATTTTTTAATGGACCCGCGGCCACAGTGAGTGTGTCACTGGTGTGCGACGGAAAGAGGCGAAGAAGAAAGTGATTGGTTGGAACTGAGACCGTGAGCCAATCTACTTCTCTTTGGGCTTTTCCCATCAGGGGTCGCCACAGCGAATCATCCGTTTCCACTTTACTCTATCCTGGACATCTTCCTCTCTGACACCAGCTAACCTCATGTCCTCTGTTAGAACATCCATATATCTCCTCCTCGGTCGTCCTCTCGCCCTCTCGCCTGGCAGCTCCATCTCTAACATCCTTCTACCAATATATTCACTATCCCTCCTCTGCACATGTCCAAACCATCTCAGTCTGGCCTCTCTGACTTTGTTGCTAACACAGGCAACGTGCACTGTCCCTCTGATGAACTCGTTCCTAATTCTGTCCAACCTTGTGACTCCTAAGGAGAACCTCAACACCATGAGCCAATCAACAAGAAAATAATTTCCAAAAAGATTTCGCGCGTAAATTTACGCGCGAAATCTTTATGGTATCGAAACTTCCTGTCACGTTGTTTCTGCATCGAGCTTAACGTCACTACAATAAAAACCAGCTGTATATGTCATTAAGATGTAGAATCAAAAATACGAAGGAGAACAGAGAGAATCAGTCGGTGCGAGTCGCTGAGAAAAGAACGAATCAGCATCACAGGAAGTTTTCTTCCTTCAGCTCAAACAAACCGTGTTTTCCTGATATTAAAGGACGATCGATCCACTGACCTTCAGAGGCTGAACACGTCACGAGCCAAGTGAGGAAAGACACACACACGATCCTTCGACAGACACACATCTTCATTCATTCTGAAATTCATATAAGCTCCAGCGCTGTTTATGTCTGAATAAACCGCGCATGGAGCTTATAAGGCTGAAGGGCGGGGCTTAGTGAAGGCGTTTGTCACATGACCTGACAGAAGCAGTTTGATTTGGTGAAACCTGATTTACATACATGCATCATTGATCTTTGTCCGGTCTTACAAGAAATATCTGTCCATCCCTGCAACATCAGTTCATTGTGAGAGAATATTCTCCAAAGCAGGAGAGGTTTTAACTAAAAGAAGAAACTGACTAAATCCAGAAACATTCAAAAAATTGTTTTCCTAAATAAAAACAAACAAAAAGTGTAAATAACATTGACAGGAAATCAAATAAAAATAACGTTTACAGGAATTACAAGTCATAAGTGACAAGTCATTTGTCAGACACTTTTATCCAAAGCGACTTTAAAGTTGTTTTTATGTATTTCTATTTTTATATTTAAGTGAATAGGAAGGTGCAGATAAGTTGTGTTATCAGCAGTTTTTAAATATTGGGTTTGGGAGAATTTAGAAGTTCATTCAGTTTATTCACACACAATATTATTGTGAAACTGACTGAAAGCAACAAACATTTGTTATTGCTGAATTCTAAAACGTGTCAGTTCAAAGAATCTTTGAATCCGTTTCCATAAGATCTACACACATTTATCCAGCAGATGTCACCAAAGTGACGATTCAAATGTTTCAACACTCTGAATCATTTTCTGAATCAGTGGCTTCAAGTGGTTGAAAGCTTCAGAAAACCTCGGTGACCTTCAGAGCTCAAAGCAGCACAGTCAGAGAAAACACATGGACATGTACGAAAGCGACGTCATCAATCTGACAACAGAGAAGCGAATAACTAAACACACTGAGAGAGAGTTTGTTTGTCTTTCATCCATTCACACACACAGCTGCCGAGCAAAGTGATCACCTGACCCACGGGAGCAACTTGGGGTTCAGTGTCTAGGACACATGGACAAGAAAAGAAGGTGAGGACACACAGAATCAAAGAGGCACAGAATGAATCCCTTAACGAAGAGGAAACATGAGAGTAAAGCTCTGTGCTTCTCTTGGAGCTGATTTAATCCAAGTAAGGAGAGGACGACAAAACATGTCCTCAGTCCATCTGTCATATCATATGAAATCATATGAACGAATGAATCAGCAGGTACCAGCTCCAATCAACTAAAATTTTTTTGTCATTCACACATCAAGAAAAGACACTAACTCCACTATCAGCACTGACCCCTATACTAAATAAAAAAGTTCATATAATAAATAATGTGTTTTATTTAAAAACTTTACTAAAATCTGTAGTCTATAAAGATAATATCATGGTCCGTTACTGCGATTGCACAACGCTACAGTAGTTGCAGTAAATTGAAGCAGGCTTAGACGCTCGGCAGCATGTGGCAGTTCATCAATCTAACAGCGTCTGACAAGAAACGGTTCCTCAGCCTAGTTCTTGTGCATGTGCTGCACAGGGAGGAAAGTCCAAATACTGGAAACTCTCTCATAACTGAACCACTGATGCAAATAAGAGGGATGGAGGTAATGCTCATCCTTTGAAAATCACAATCATCAGTTAAGTACAGATGTGTTAAAATGTAATTTCTAAAGAGGACAGTATAGTAACAAGGAACTTTATTGATTTCCACTGCACTGCATGGAGGAAGTGCTGAGTTCACTACAATCTGATCAGGCTGGATACAGAAATGCCCCACGCTGAGAATCAACTACTCTGACAGACGCTTCACATTTGTGTTAAAATAACCTAAAAGGGACAAAGACCAACTGGCGCCTGTTTCATGACCAGCAGCACCGTGACTCTAAACAGAGGAAGGAAGTGGGACTAACTGTGATCAAACGCGCTGAGCTCGTGTCACCGAGTCGTACAATGGACCAAACGTCTCTTCAGTTTCTGCTCCGTAAGTACAAGTCTGGACAATTATACTAGTTTGATTTATATCAGGTCTGCTCAGCTGTAGAAGAGTGGAGGTAAATTACAAGTCGAAATATGGTAGAAAGGGCCAAATATTAAACATTTTTAATTTAGGAAGATTCACAGTAACAAATGGTTGTATTTATGTTACAGTATATACTGTACAAACTATGCAATATTTATTATATTTATTATATCATACTGGCTTCAGGAAAACTTCCCAGTTCAGCAACCTTGTTTGTTACAGTAAAAACATTTCAAACATTAAAGAGAAATTAGTTTTAAACACAACAAAAATACCAGAACTACCGTATGCGTTGGCTACTGTCAAACGTATAATGATGTTGACTACAAAAAACTTCCTTTACAGTCAATTTCATTTATGATCATGGTAACAGTGTGTGGGTTGTTTTAAAGACGTTACTCTAAATATGAAATCAATTTGAACAATCTATAAATTATTTACCACAATACTGGTAATGTCCCAGTCCAGATCCAGTTTAAATAATCCTCTGAAGTTAACCAGCTCCTGGTCTGAGCAAAAGAGAGTTCGATGTGTGTTAAATCTGGAAAACCTGAGATGAGACCAAAGGCAGCTGGATAACCCTGTCATCTCTGGAGTTCTCAAACCAATCTGTTGTTTATTGGACTGTGATTTATTATTAATAATGAGCCATGTCGTCATATGTCAAAGTAACATGACTCCACTTTCTCTCTAGTTGTGATGCTGCTGCTGTGTTACACGAGAAACGCAGGTTGGTGAACGTCTCATCTAATAATCTGTAGATGTTTTTTCAAGTCGTCGTGATTCAGCGTCGGCTCTTCACAGCTGCAGATGAACAGAACAGACACGGGGCGTCAATGAGAACAATGTCTATGTTTACATGTTACACAAAGCACATGGATTATACCGTATTTCAGTTACACTGAAGCAGCTGTGTGAGCTGCAGGAAACACTGAGCAGATGTGACCGAATGACTGAACAGTCAGTAGGAGCGACACGTGTGTTTCAATTATGGAGATGTTTTTACTTAAGCAGCTGGGAAAAGTAAAGATCATTCATGTATAAGGGAAATCATATTCATTATCTAGTTGTAATATGTCAAATTACACTTCACTTGAAGACGCTTTCTGATACTTTTGAATCTAGTTCCATTAAAATAAAAGAAAACATCTGATCCACTACGGACCCATGATCATGTTTCACTCACCGACTGCAGCATTGAATTATTTTTCCCAAAACAACTTTGTTGTTGTTGTTGGTCCAGTGGGTGTTTTTTTTTCAAATATCTGCTTGATTTCCCACAGCTGGTCTGACTGTGAGTCCCAGCAGGTCTCAGTTTTTTAAAGGAGAGTCTGTCTCTCTGAGCTGTGAGGAGGACGACAGCTCTGCTGGATGGACACTGAGGAGGAACACGAGCAAAGAAACCAGAGCTGAGTGGAGAGTTGACTGGGGAAAACCGTCTGGTTCTTCCTGTAACATCAGCTACATGAGTCCACATGATAGTGGAGTTTACTGGTGTGAGTCCAGACGTGGATCAACCAGTAACAGCATCAGCATCACTGTTGTACCTGGTAAGATCAGACTGTGGAGTTAGTGTTGATGAGTCTGTGTGGAAATGGATGAAATGCTGTAGTTTGTCTCTGTGTTGAGGTGGAGCAGTGATCCTGCAGAGTCCTGTCCTCCCTGTGATGGAGGGACATGATGTCAGTCTTCAGTGTAAGACAGAGGACTCCTCCGAGCTCCCGGCTGATTTCTATAAAGATGGCTCCCTCATCGGGACTGAGCCTACAGGTCACATGACCATCCACCATGTTACCAAGTCTGATGAAGGCGTCTACAAGTGTCACATCAGCAGTCGTGGAGAGTCTCCACCCGGCTGGATCTACGTCACAGGTCAGGAGCTTCACTTTGGTTTCAACACTTATTTCATCCACGTACAAACCTGAACAGCTGGATTCTCTCGACAGAAAAACATCTGACCACAACCCAACGCACTTCTGCAGCCTTAAACTTATTTACACTCCCACCCCCTGCCTCCATCTCCCTCCATCTTGTGTTCAGACTGATTCTCCACCTGGTCGTGTTCTGTCCATACGTCATCTCCACTGTCCTCATGGTGTCATTACATCGACACAGACCCACAGGTAACACTCAGTCAAAGATTAGTCTCTGTTTCTGTCTGACAGAAGTGCTTCAACTTCTGTCGTAGTTTACTATTAATTGGTTCGTTTGAAGTACAATACATTACATTTTACTCTGCATTTTCATTTCAAATGTAAAATAGTTTAAAAATCACTCTTTGTTAATAAATATGTATTTATTTCACTTTTCCTTCTATTGCTAGATAATGTCTTGCCCATCTCCTTGACAACAACCTCACCCAGCCAAGGAAACACAGGGTGATTAAACTGCAGACGAAACATTTCTGCTTAATTCAACTGAATAATTACAACAATTACAACATCATTCATGTAGCTGTGATTGTGTATATGGAATTCAAAAGAAAAGAATAAAATAAAACAACAACAAAAAAAAAAAAACACTGGTCACATTAGTAACCTGATTTAAAATCCTGATGATGCTGTTGTATTATTTTGTATAGTTTCCTGGGTGATATCATACGACTTCCTGAGGATTTGACTTACTCATATTATTTTATTTATCGAAGATTTGACACTGTTATTTCCAAATTATTCCAGTATAACAGGTGTTAGTTTCAACAGTCCTGCAACAAGGTGACAATGTGCAGCTGAAAGGAGCTGATTCAAATACATGTAGATGTTCAAGGCTACAGTTTGTGCAGCATAATGCACGTAACAGTGTATTTAACTATAAGAAATGTAAAATAAATATATGGAAACAACATTCAGTATAATTTAAGTAACAGATTTAAATTTCATTCACTTGCAATGGTCCAAAGGGTAAAAGTTAGTGACCAAAGGTTGATGCACACGAGAAATTTCACTTAATTTTACTTAAATGAACCGACATTTAAATTTGATGAGACAGTGTCAAGCAGCTCAAATGTTTTGTTGCTTCTACATGTAGATATGCTTCGTTTTTGTGTTTGGATTGTAACTCATTTCGTTTCTGTGCCGTGGATGAAGTTTAGCTGGTGGATCAGGTAGGTCACTGAATGACTTTTCATTCAAATCCACAGCAGCCGTGTAGCTCAGCTGGTCCATTCTCTAAACCGAACTGGAAACTAATGAGCCGCTATCAAAGCACCTGCAGATTCAGGGAAGAGAAGAGACATTCAACACCTGCTTTTTCATATGAAACCTGCTCTATGAGGCTTTTGTAGAACACAAAAACTACATTACCTAGAATAACACAGAGAACAAGTGCACCAACGCCTCCTGCTGCAATATAGAGACCTTGGTTTCCTCCGCCCTCTTCCTCTCCAGCTCCTGTGCTTTCAGGTGAGTGACCTGCAGGTGTGAGGTGTCAGGTAGGTGATGGATCCATTTCCAGACATGATCTACTGCACTTTGATCCCATCACTCATAGCAGCTGTTTGCTACAAAGTCTCATCAGCAACATCTTTAGGAAACACACACATCTGATCTGGGACGTTCACTGTCACACCGACAAGCAGGAAGCAGCTTCAACACACACACACAGACACACACACACTCACCCGAGTCGATGACTGTCAGGTTGATGGTATTGAGAAGTTGAAGGTTCCCTTCTCCGATTCTAACATGACACTCATATGTTCCAGTGTCACTGATGGTGACGTTCTTCAGAATCACAGAAACGTCTCCGTCCTTCATCTTCGGATCTCTCAGCTCCACTCGACCTCTAAAGGATGGATGCTGGTAGTTTTCGTAAGGGCGTTTTTCTCTGACAAAGTAGACAAAATCCTCTGATTTCAGATCAGGTCTGGTCCAGTGTAACAATCTGATTGCACCCCCTCTGGCTCCAGAACACTGAAGAGTCACATTATCTCCAGAGTTTGCTTTCAACTCTTTACCGTTTATTCAAAATCAGAAAAAGAGCAAAGATCATTAACATTGTTTTTAACAGTTTTATTTTTATAAAAATCAATATTTATAATTTCAGATGGGAGGGGCTTCGACGTGTGTCCATGTGGTTTTCTGGAAAATGCAGTGAACTTTTTTCAGTTCACATCAGGTCTTTGTAAATATGTGCAGGTCCAGAATACACGTGAACTGAAACACAGGATCCGTGTCAGATGTGGTTCCAAACAGAGGGGACTGTCACTCGTTCAGCCCCGGTCTACAGTGTCCTACACTGAGTTAGACACTGTTAGCGGGTTAACAAGCTGAATGATGGCAACCAGTAAACCTTCAAACATTAGCATGTTAGCATTTAGCTCCCATCAGCCCATCATGTGTCTCAGCTTCATGTCGGGAAGATGAAACTTCATCAGAATTTGAAAAGGTCGCCCTCGTCCCTTTCCACTGGGCCCTGTGTTCCCCAACAATAACCATAGTTTAGAAAATATAAATGAGTTGATCTGTTTCTGTTTGTCTGGGGTTTGTGTTGTTTTGGGACCAGGGTTTGTTGGGAGGAGCTTCCCCAATGTTTCCTTGTGGGGTGTCTGCTTGGAAGGTGGAACAGATCAACAGGGTAAAAGAATAGAACTTTATTAATCCCACAGTGGGGAAATTCTTGTGCTTTAGCAGCCATAGACAAAGAACACAGAATCTGCACAGAACAATGTGCATTATAGTTTAACTGAAAAGGTATTTAAAATATGAGGGTAAACTAAAAAATATATACATATTTACATTGGAAAATGAAAATGATCAAAAACGTAGCTGAAAATAATGATAATCAATTATTTATAATCAAAAACGTAGAAACAGGTTTGAATCGTTTGCCGTCTGGTGCCACCTGGTGGAGGGAGGATAAGTACTGTGGACTTCAGGGACATTTATTGCATTCTGTCGGATTAGAGTATTGTAGTGGTTGCAGTAAATATCTAGACTTCATACTGTCCATTATTTAAAGTTTAAAGTAAAAATTATTAAACCAAAAACAACAACAGCAATAAAAAGCACAAATACTGACACATCAGCTACCAGTCCAACATGTCCACCCTTGTATCCTCCATCCTTGTCTCCTCCATCCTTGTCTCCTCCATCCTCAGTGCGTCCAGCTCCTCCACCTGTGAGCATGTGTGAGATGTGAGGTGTGAGGTGTCAGGTAGGTGATGGATCCATTTCCAGACATGATCTACTGCACTTTGATCCCATCACTCATAGCAGCTGTTTGCTACAAAGTCTCATCAGCAACATCTTTAGGAAACACACACATCTGATCTGGGACAGTTCTGTTACGGCCCTAGGCCTCTTGGTTGTCTTTTGCAGGTGCATTCCTTATGTAGATCTGCTGTGTCAACACTCCTCCCTGATTGGTGGCTCACCAGAACTACTGTGGCCAGCCAAGCACCAGCTGCGCAAACAACATCTCCACCTCCATCGTCCTATGTGTCCGGTCTACAGGTATTCTCCACTCACCTGTCAAGAACAATCTCAGCACTGGCTTAAAACCCTGCCAGTCAGTCATTCAGGGCAGCTGCAGCATAGAGAGCAGCACGCCTCTGGGTTGGTTGTTGGCTCGTTTGGTTCTGGCACCTGACCTCACTAACAGAGTGGAGCTTGATGTGTTGGTAAAGCCTAGAACGGCTTTTTGATTACTTCAGTAAGGGCAGGTTAGCTGTTAAACATATTTACACACACACTCTCATTCATACTCCCACTACAAGCTCACCTGCATACTTTAACCCGTTGACACATTGTCTAGTTAACCTTAGGTTTTAGGGATGCTGCATTATACCTATGTTTCTTTCACTTTGATAGTTTGTTTTTGGTTGTTTTGTTTTTCGACGTGCTGTTAACTTTGTATTTTAATTTTTATGGAAACTTGTTTGTTCAGGGTTTTGTTTTCTGTAAGCATCATCTTCCTTAGTTCCCCTGAATTACTGTTGTTTGATTATATATTGTACATTTAACCCCTATTGATTAACTTTAAAAATAAATTATCTGAATATTATAGTTTGTTTTCCCATTCTTATGTTACTGCCTTTTACAACGAGCCAGGGTTGTAACAGGAAGCAGCTTCAACACACACACACACACACACACACACACACACACACTCACCTGAGTCTTTGACTGTCAGGGTGACGGTGGTGATGAGCCCTATCCTGCCTCTGTATCCAACATGACATTCATATGTTCCAGTGTCACTGATGGAGACGTTCTTCAGAATCACACACATGTCTCCCTCCTTCATCTGTGGATCTCTCAGCTCCACCCGCCCATGAAACAACAGATGCTGGTACGTTTCATACGAACGCTCGTCTCTGAAGTAGAAGACGTAATCCTCTGACTTCAAGTCTGGTTTGCTCCACTCTAACAGTTCGATGGCTCCTTCTCTGGGACCCTGACATTGGAGAGTCACATCGTCTCCAGGTTTTGCTTTAATGTCTTAAGTTTTTGGAAAAAGAGGGAAACAAAAGTGAATATATGAGAAAATTTTGATTTTTTTTTAAGGAATGAAAAAACTTTTACATTCACATGCAAAACTAAATTTCAAACAGTATGTAGAAACTTTGCAAATGCTGTAAAGATGTGAATCCTCAGAGTCTCACTTTTAAAAAGAACAATTGTAATATGAACTAAGATGCAGTCTACTCTATTTACAATGATTTACATTATTATTATCATTATTATGTTATGTATAATAAGGTGCAGATTAGATCTCAGTTTTTTGAGGGGTCCATACTGAAAAGGCTCTGATTACTCTTAATGGCAGTGGAAGCTTGACAGAATATCAGAGTCTTCTAGGACTGAAAACAGTTGGACCCAGTGATCAGGGAGCGATTTCCTCTTTTTAGAAGGAGGCTGTGCGGCCGTTCAAGTAGGAGGACAAGAGTTTTCCTCCTGCAAATACACACTGTATGAAATAACTGAGGAAGAATAAATTACATTTTACACAATTAAATTATGGCCCAATCTGATCCATGTTGCATTTAAGTTTTAATGTTGGGGCAGAACATTCATTTTGCTGAAATGTTGTTTTGCAGTGGACAAAGAGGCGTCCCACATCAATCAAATTTCAGACCAAGCAAAAAAAGTTATATTTTCTACATCAAACTAAAAACCATTAGATAATCAAGACTTTCTTGTTTTGTTGTTTTTGTCATAAATTAGTCATAAAATGTGATCTGATCTTTACCAAAGTGACAAATATCAATAAACACAACATTGCTAAGTTGATGATCGTTCATGTCAGCCATTAAACACACAGTGATGGTTGAAAAAAACTCAAGCTTAATAAACTTTGATTTGATTAGCAATTATTTGTCAGCTGATCATAACTGAACCCATCTGAAAAAGTGTTTTTATTTATTTCCGCCCTTCTGTTAATCAGCAGCTGGTGCGTGACGGAAGGAGGCGGAGAAGAAAGTGAACTCACTGATCACGTAACTTCCGGCTACAACACAATAAAGGAAACAACTATAAACGAGAGGTGCAGAAAACGAAGATTTATCAAGCACCGGAAAAATATGAAGCAAAAAATTAAAATGCTTTAGTGTTTCGAAGCGTTTGGCAATTAGAAATCGTGCTAACATATGTCTGCTAACAAATATATAAAATAACAACTTTTAAGAATAAAATATTTTCTGCCAGTGTTGTAACTATGTTTAATAACGTGTGTAAAATGAAACCAGATCACTGTGAAATAAACTGAATGAAAAGTGGATGTGATGTTCAGAATCAGAGCGACACGTTTGTCATAACGAGTTTGACTTTATGAAGCGTCTTTTTGGGATCGAAACTTCCTGTCACGTTGTTTCTGCATCGAGCTTAACGTCACTACAATAAAAAACAGCTGAATATGTCATTAAGATGCAGAATCAAAAATACGAAGGAGAACAGAGAGAATCAGTCGGTGCGAGTCGCTGAGAAAAGAACGAATCAGCGTCACAGGAAGTTTTTCTTCCCTCAGCTCAAACAAACCGTGTTTTCCTGATATTAAAGGACGATCGATCCACTGACCTTCAGAGGCTGAACACGTCACGAGCCAAGTGAGGAAAGACACACACAGGATCCTTCGACACACACACATCTTCATTCATTCTGAAATCCATATAAAGTCCAGCGCGGTTTACGTTTGAATAAACCGCGCATGGAGCTTATAACGCTGAAGGGGCGGGGCTTAGTGACGGTGTTTGTCACATGACCTGACAGAAGCAGTTTGATTTGGTGAAACCTGATTTACATACATGCATCATTTGGAACATGTCCAATCTTAAAAGAAATATCTGACCATCCCTGCAACATCAGTTCACTGTGAGAGAATATTCTCTAAAGCAGGAGAGGTTTAAAGCAAAAGAAGAAACTGATTAAATCCAAAAACATTCAAAAAATTGTTTTTCCTTAATAAAAACAAACAAAAAAGTGTAAATAACATTGACAGGAAATCAAATAAAAATAACGTTTACAGGAATTACAAGTCATAAGTGACAAGTCATTTGTCAGACACTTTTATCCAAAGCGACTTTCAGATTGTTTTTATGTATTTCTATTTTTATATTTAAGTAAATAGGAAGGTGCAGATAAGTTGTGTTATCAGCAGTTTTTAAATACTGAGTTTGGGAGAATTTAGAAGTTCATTCAGTTTATTCAATCACAATATTATTGTGAAAATGACTGAAAGCAACAAACATTTGTTTTTGCTGAATTCTAAAACGTGTCAGTTCAAAGAATCTTTGAATCTGTTTCCATAAGATCTACACACATTTATCCAGCAGATGTCACCAAAGTGACGATTCAAATGTTTCAAAACTCTGAATCATTTTCTGAATCAGTGGCTTCAAGTGGTTGAAAGCTTCAGAAAACCTCGGTGACCCTCAGAGCTCAAAGCAGCACAGTCAGAGAAAACACATGGACATGTACGAAAGCGACGTCATCAATCTGACGACAGAGAAGCGAATAACTAAACACACTGAGAGAGAGTTTGTTTGTCTTTCATCAATTCACACATAGCTGCCGAGCAAAGTGATCACCTGACCCACGGGAGCAACTTGGGGTTCAGTGTCTAGGACACATGGACAAGAAAAGAAGGTGAGGACACACAGAATCAAAGAGGCACAGAATGAATCCCTTAACGAAGAGGAAACATGAGAGTAAAGCTCTGTGCTTCTCTTGGAGCTGATTTAATCCAAGTAAGGAGAGGACGACAAAACATGTCCTCAGTCCATCTGTCATATCATATGAAATCATATGAACGAATGAATCAGCAGGTACCAGCTCCAATCAACTAAAATTTTTTGTCATTCACACATCAAGAAAAGACACTAACTCCACTATCAGCACTGACCCTATACTAAATAAAAAGTTCATATAATAAATAATGTGTTTTATTTAAAAAACTTTACTAAAATCTGTAGTCTATAAAGATAATATCATGGTCCGTTACTGCGATTGCACAACGCTACAGTAGTTGCAGTAAATTGAAGCAGGCTTAGACGCTCGGCAGCATGTGGCAGTTCATCAATCTAACAGCGTCTGACAAGAAACGGTTCCTCAGCCTAGTTCTTGTGCATGTGCTGCACAGGGAGGAAAGTCCAAATACTGGAAACTCTCTCATAACTGAACCACTGATGCAAATAAGAGGGATGGAGGTAATGCTCATCCTTTGGAAAATCACAATCATCAATTAAGTACAGATGTGTGAAAATGTAATTTCTAAAGAGGACAGTATAGTAACAAGGAACTTTATTGATTTCCACTGCACTGCATGGAGGAAGTGCTGAGTTCACTACAATCTGATCAGGCTGGATACAGAAATGCCCCACGCTGAGAATCAACTACTCTGACAGACGCTTCACATTTGTGTTAAAATAACCTAAAAGGGACAAAGAACAACTGGCGCCTGTTTCATGACCAGCAGCACCGTGACTCTAAACAGAGGAAGGAAGTGGGACTAACTGTGTCAAACGCGCTGAGCTCGTGTCACCGAGTCGTACAATGGACCAAACGTCTCTTCAGTTTCTGCTCCGTAAGTACAAGTCTGGACAATTATACTAGTTTGATTTATATCAGGTCTGCTCAGCTGTAGAAGAGTGGAGGTTAATTACAAGTCGAAATATGATTGAAAGGACCAAATATTAAACATTTTTAATTTAGGAAGATTCACAGTAACAAATGGTTGTATTTATGTTACAGTATATACTGTACAAACTATGCAATATTTATTATATTTATTATATCATACTGGCTTCAGGAAAACTTCCCAGTTCAGCAACCTTGTTTGTTACAGTAAAAAAACATTTCAAACATTAAAGAGAAATTAGTTTTAAACACAACAAAAATACCAGAACTACCGTATGCGTTGGCTACTGTCAAACGTATAATGATGTTGACTACAAAAACTTCCTTTACAGTCAATTTCATTTATGATCATGGTAACAGTGTGTGGGTTGTTTTAAAGACGTTACTCTAAATATGAAATCAATTTGAACAATCTATAAATTATTTACCACAATACTGGTAATGTCCCAGTCCAGATCCAGTTTAAATAATCCTCTGAAGTTAACCAGCTCCTGGTCTGAGCAAAAGAGAGTTAGATGTGTGTTAAATCTGGAAAACCTGAGATGAGACCAAAGGCAGCTGGATAACCCTGTCATCTCTGGAGTTCTCAAACCAATCTGTTGTTTATTGGACTGTGATTTATTATTAATAATGAGCCATGTCGTCATATGTCAAAGTAACATGACTCCACTTTCTCTCTAGTTGTGATGCTGCTGCTGTGTTACACGAGAAACGCAGGTTGGTGAACGTCTCATCTAATAATCTGTAGATGTTTTTTCAAGTCGTCGTGATTCAGCGTCGGCTCTTCACAGCTGCAGATGAACAGAACAGACACGGGGCGTCAATGAGAACAATGTCTATGTTTACATGTTACACAAAGCACATGGATTATACCGTATTTCAGTTACACTGAAGCAGCTGTGTGAGCTGCAGGTAACACTGAGCAGATGTGACCGAATGACTGAACAGTCAGTAGGAGCGACACGGTGTGTTTCAATTATGGAGATGTTTTTACTTAAGCAGCTGGGAAAAGTAAAGATCATTCATGTATAAGGGAAATCATATTCATTATCTAGTTGTAATATGTCAAATTACACTTCACTTGAAGACGCTTTCTGATACTTTTACATCTAGTTCCATTAAAATAAAAGAAAACATCTGATCCACTACAGACCCATGATCATGTTTCACTCACCGACTGCAGCATTGAATTATTTTTCCCAAAACAACTTTGTTGTTGTTGTTGGTCCAGTGGGTGTTTTTTTTTTTCAAATGTCTGCTTGATTTCCCACAGCTCGTCTGACTGTGAGTCCCAGCAGGTCTCAGTTTTTTAAAGGAGAGTCTGTGTCACTGAGCTGTGAGGAGGACGACAGCTCTGCTGGATGGACACTGAGGAGGAACACGAGCAAAGAAACCAGAGCTGAGTGGGGAGTTGACTGGGGAAAACCGTCTGGTTCTTCCTGTAACATCAGCTACATGAGTCCACAGGACAGTGGAGTTTACTGGTGTGAGTCCAGACGTGGATCAACCAGTAACATCATCAGCATCACTGTTGTACCTGGTAAGATCAGACTGTGGAGTTAGTGTTGATGAGTCTGTGTGGAAATGGATGAAATGCTGTAGTTTGTCTCTGTGTTGAGGTGGAGCAGTGATCCTGCAGAGTCCTGTCCTCCCTGTGATGGAGGGACATGATGTCAGTCTTCAGTGTAAGACAGAGGACTCCTCCGAGCTCCCGGCTGATTTCTATAAAAATGGCTCCCTCATCGGGACTGAGCCTACAGGTCACATGACCATCCACCATGTTACCAAGTCGGATGAAGGCGTCTACAAGTGTCACATCAGCAGTCGTGGAGAGTCTCCACCCGGCTGGATCTACGTCACAGGTCAGGAGCTTCACTTTGGTTTCAACACTTATTTCATCCACGTACAAACCTGAACAGCTGGATTCTCTCGACAGAAAAACATCTGACCACAACCCAACGCACTTCTGCAGCCTTAAACTTATTTACACTCCCACCCCCTGCCTCCATCTCCCTGTTGGAGGCAGGGTTCAGACTGATTCTCCACCTGGTCGTGTTCTGTCCATACGTCATCTCCACTGTCCTCATGGTGTCATTACATCGACACAGACCCACAGGTAACACTCAGTCAAAGATTAGTCTCTGTTTCTGTCTGACAGAAGTGCTTCAACTTCTGTCATCGTTTACTATTAACTGGTTCGTTTGAAGTACAATACATTACATTTTACTCTGCATTCACATTTCAAATGTAAAATAGTTTAAAAATCACTCTTTGTTAATAAATATGTATTTATTTCACTTTTCCTTCTATTGCTAGATAATGTCTTGCCCATCTCCTTGACAACAACCTCACCCAGCCAAGGAAACACAGGGTGATTAAACTGCAGACGAAACATTTCTGCTTAATTCAACTGAATAATTACAACAATTACAACATCATTCATGTAGCTGTGATTGTGTATATGGAATTCAAAAGGAAAGAATAAAATAAAACAACAACAAAAAAAAAACACTGGTCACATTAGTAACCTGATTTAAAATCCTGATGATGCTGTTGTATTATTTTGTATAGTTTGCTGGGTGATATCATACGACTTCCTGAGGATTTGACTTATTCATATTATTTTATTTATCGAAGATTTGACACTGTTATTTCCAAATTATTCCAGTATAACAGGTGTTAGTTTCAACAGTCCTGCAACAAGGTGACAATGTGCAGCTGAAAGGAGCTGATTCAAATACATGTAGATGTTCAAGGCTACAGTTTGTGCAGCATAATGCACGTAACAGTGTATTTAACTATAAGAAATGTAAAATAAATATATGGAAACAACATTCAGTATAATTTAAGTAACAGATTTAAATTTCATTTAGTTGAAATGATTCAAAGGGTAAAAGTTAGTGACCAAAGGTTGATGCACACGAGAAATTTCACTTAATTTTACTTAAATGAACCGACATTTAAATTTGACGAGACAGTGTCAAGCAGCTCAAATGTTTTGTTGCTTCTACATGTAGATATGCTTCGTTTTTGTGTTTGGATTGTAACATTATCGTTTCTGTGCCGTGGATAAAGTTTAGCTGGTGGATCAGGTAGGTCACTGAATGACTTTTCATTCAAATCCACAGCAGCCGTGTAGCTCAGCTGGTCCATTCTCTAAACCGAACTGGAAACTAATGAGCCGCTATCACAGCACCTGCAGATTCAGGGAAGAGAAGAGACATTCAACACCTGCTTTTTCATATGAAACCTGCTCTATGAGCCTTTTGTAGAACACAAAAACTACATTACCTAGAATAACACCGAGAACAAGTGCACCAACGCCTCCTGCTAGAATATAGAGACCTTGGTTTCCTCCGCCCTCTTCCTCTTCAGCTCCTGTGCTTTCAGGTGAGTGACCTGCAGGTGTGAGGTGTGAGGTGTCAGGTAGGTGATGGATCCATTTCCAGACATGATCTACTGCACTTTGATCCCATCACTCATAGCAGCTGTTTGCTACAAAGTCTCATCAGCAACATCTTTAGAAAACACACACATCTGATCTGGGACGTTCACTGTCACACCGACAGGCAGGAAGCAGCTTCAACACACACACACACACACACACACACACACTCTCTCTTACCTGAGTCTTTAACCTGTAGCTGGATGCTGCTGATGAGCTCAGGACTGTTGCGTTTGGTTCCAACTTGACACTCATATGTTCCAGTGTCTTTGAGGCTGACGTTCTTTAGAATCACAGAAACGTCTCCGTCCTTCATCTGTGGATCTCTCAGCTTCACTCGACCACGAAAAGATGGATGCTGGTAGTTTCCGTTTTCAAATGTACGACCATCTCTAAAGAAGAACACGTAATCCTCTGACCTCAAGTCTGGTTTGGTCCACTCTAACAGTTCGATGGCTCCTTCTCTGGGACCCTGACACTGAAGAACGACATCATCTCCAGGTTTGGCTTTAATCTCTTATGTTTTTGGAAAAAAAGAAAAATGTGAATTTTTAAGTAAAAGAAAAAAACTTCTACATTCACATGCAAAACTAATTTTCAGACAGAGTGTAGAAACTTTGCAAATGCTGTAAAGATGTGAATCCTCAGAGTCTCACTTTTAAAAAGAACAATTGTTATTTGAACTAAGATGGGGTCTACTGTGTTTACAATAATCTACATTATTATTATTATTATTATTATTATTATTATTATTATTATTATTATTATTATCATCATCATACATATAATAAGGTGCAGATTAGGTCTCAGTTTGTTGAGGGGTCCAGACTGAAAAAGCTCCGATCCCTCTTACAAACTGCTTTCTACTTCTCCTTATGTGATTCATTAGGTTCAGTGAATGTGGTGAAAGACAAAGTTTGACAAAAACAGATTTCATTATGATGATTATATGAGTAAATTATTGGGCAAAAACATTTGATCAAACTGTCGTCCAACACATTCAGCTCAGCTACACCTTATCGTCTCCTTCCTACAAATTAAGGACATTTGCTGATACATTTGGAAACTTACAAACAAGATGCGAAGCAGCAAAACTGCAAAGTCAAGGAGAAAACCCTTAAAGTCTTATGCCAGGAGAAGGAATGAGTCAGTCTCGTTGGAAAGGGAAGAAAATCTTTCTTAGTGCACAGGAAGTTGTGACCTGTGGTATCAGAGGCAGTGGAAGCTCGACAGAATATCAGTGTTAAAACGGCCTCAAGAGTCCGGATCAAACCCCTTGGATGTAACAGAACAATGCAACAGCGCCCTCTGCTGACAGAACGGTGACTCCTGCTCACCGCCGCAGGACGGAAATAGTTCACATACTACAGTGGTTGGAACTGAGACCGTGAGCCAATCAACAAGGAGACAGAGAGACCGGGAACTTTAAATCGGCTCCAGCACAATAAACAATAAAGCAAACAACTATAAATCAGACGTGGAGAAAACGAAGATTTTTTTCCAAGCAGCTGCGCTGAAAGAGCTTCAGCGTTTTGAAACGTTTGGCAGTTAGATATGATGCTGTCACATGTCTAATAATAATAAATATATAAAATAAATAAGCAGCCTTTCAGAATAAAATATTTGTTGTAACTATGTTTAATAACGTGTGTAAAATGAAACCAGATCACTGTGAAATAAACTGAATGAAAAGTGGATGTGATGTTCAGAATCAGAGCGACACGTTTGTCGTAACGAGTTTGACTTTATGAAGCGTCTTTTTGGGATCGAAACTTCCTGTCACGTTGTTTCTGCATCGAGCTTAACGTCACTACAATAAAAAACAGCTGAATATGTCATTAAGATGCAGAATCCATAATAAGAAGGAGAACAGAGAGAATCAGTCGGTGCGAGTCGCTGAGAAAAGAACGAATCAGCGTCACAGGAAGTTTTTCTTCCTTCAGCTCAAACAAACCGTGTTTTCCTGATATTAAAGGACGATCGATCCACTGACCTTCAGAGGCTGAACACGTCACGAGCCAAGTGAGGAAAGACACACACAGGATCCTTCGACACACACACATGTTCACACGGACACATGAGATTCATATAAGCTCCAGCGCTGTTTATGTCTGAATAAACCGCGCATGGAGCTTATAAGGCTGAAGGGGCGGGGCTTAGTGAAGGCGTTTGTCACATGACCTGACAGAAGCAGTTTGATTTGGTGAAACCTGATTTACATACATGCATCATTTGGAACATGTCCAATCTTAAAAGAAATATCTGACCATCCCTGCAACATCAGTTCACTGTGAAACCTGTTTGTTCCACTAAGATGTTCTTTCCCGAATCAAAGTGTAAATAACAATAACAGGAAATCAAATAAAAATAATGTTTACAGGATTTACAACTGTTACATTCACATTTTGTCATTTGTCAGACACTTTTATCCAAAGCGACTTTCAGATTGTTTTTATGTATTTCTATTTTTATATTTAAGTAAATAGGAAGGTGCAGATAAGTTGTGTTATCAGCAGTTTTTAAATACTGAGTTTGGGAGAATTTAGAAGTTCATTCAGTTTATTCAATCACAATATTATTGTGAAAATGACTGAAAGCAACAAACATTTGTTTTTGCTGAATTCTGAAACGTGTCAGTTCAAAGAATCTTTGAATCTGTTTCCATAAGATCTACACACATTTATCCAGCAGATGTCACCAAAGTGACGATTCAAATGTTTCAACACTTTGAATCATTTTCTGAATCAGTGGCTTCAAGTGGTTGAAAGCTTCAGAAAACCTCGGTGACCTTCAGAGCTCAAAGCAGCACAGTCAGAGAAAACACATGCACATGTACGAAAGCGACGTCATCAATCTGACGACAGAAGCCGCATGAAGAAAAACATCCAGAGACTTTAACTGCAATAAATAAACTCTCAATCCTAAAGCCTTGTCTAAGAATTAGATACACTTCTGAATTCTTGACAATGACTACGTTTAATGATTCTGCTTGGGTTCCACTGGAAATACAGTAGCACTGAGCAGCCCTTTGATTTTCGTCATTTTTCTCCTGTTTTGGGTTCAGAGTTGAGGTCATACACCATGTCTTTAATTTGCAGTTTGCTTTGGTAAAGTAGGTTTTTTGTTTTCTGTGCTCATCTCCAAATCTAATAAACTGACCCCGGTCCAGACTGTAACACAAAGAAATATCTGCACTCAACACTGATGTAAATGTGAGTTTTACAGGTTTAATTTTCATGTTATACAATGACACTTTAAACAAACTCCTGTGATATTTCCTATCAGCTTTTTTTAAACCGTTTTAACACTGCACACAGATGGTATGAATAAACTACAAATAAATTCTTATTAAAAATGTTGAATGAGGAAATTAATAAAATGCATTTAAAATATAAAATCCAAATAATTCCACCCTGCCTGTGTCTGTTAATGAACAGCTGTTAAAATTGGTACAAATGAAGATGTTTTAGCTTATTCAACACGTCACCTGTCGCCTAATCGGGAGACAATAAGTGATTTTACATCTTCATTCAGTGAAAAAAAGTCTGAACTAGTAAAATGATTGCTGCAGCTTTAACCACTAACAAACAAGCACAGAATCCAACTCATTACTGGTTTGTGAAACAGGGAACATGTGTCAATCCCACGTTACATGACAAACATCAGATATAACGAACAAGAAAATGTTCACGTCACAAACCGACTAAATGTGGGTAAATGTGATGATGAAACTATTTCCCCATGAAGTCACGATCATCATCCTGTTTCATACAGTGAGTGTCACGGATGAAGATACTGAATCCCAGTTTCACTTGATGACTTACTGCTGTAGAGTTTTGTTAGTTCCAGTTCGTCTGCGTGGAGTTTAAATGTTCTCCATGTGCTTGTTATTTCAAAATACTGAAACATTATGAGAAACAATATAAAACACAACAATCATAACAGTCCAGTTTCTCCTGGTCACAGTGGAAACACCAGCAGGTCTCTGACAGATTAAGGAGTGAAGAGACGTAAAACCTTTTACACATGTGTATCACAGACCTTCAGGAGGAGGATGGTGTGAAATTGGACCTTTACGTTTCCTAAAGATCATTAAACCAACAACAACTGCAGCAATAACAAGAACACCAAGTACTGACAGACCAGCTACCAGTCCAACATGTCTGTCCTTGTCTCCCCCTGTGATCAGAGAATGAGATGTGAGGTGTGAGGTGTCAGGTAGGTGATGGAGCCATTTCCAGACATGATCTACTGCACTTTGATCCCATCACTCATAGCAGCTGTTTGCTACAAAGTCTCATCAGCAACATCTTTAGGAAACACACACATCTGATCTGGGACGTTCACTGTCACACCGACAAGCAGGAAGCAGCTTCACTTCTGATATTCACACACACAAACACACACACACACACACACACTGACCTGAGTCTTTGACGGACAGGGTGACAGTGGTGATGAGCCATGACCTGCCTCTGTATCCAACACAACACTCATATGTTCCAGTGTCACTGATGGAGACGTTCTTCAGAATCACACACATGTCTCCGTCCTTCATCTGTGGATCTCTCAGCTCCACCCGACCATGAAACAATAGATGCTGGTACTTTTGATACGAACGCTCGTCTCTGAAGTAGAAGACGTAATCCTCTGACTTCAAGTCTGGTTTGCTCCACTCTAACAGTTCGATGGCTCCTTCTCTGGGACCCTGACACGGAAGAATGACGTCCTCTCCAGGTTTTGCTTTAATCTCTTATGTTTGGGAAAAAAGAGAGAAACAAAAGTAAATTTATAAGAAAAATGTGAATTTTTAAGTAAAAGAAAAAACTTTTACATTCACATGCAAAACTGATTTTCAGACACAGTATGTAGAAACTTCGCAAATGCTGTAAAGATGTGAATCCTCACTTTTAAAAGAACAATCGATATAAGAACTAAGATGTGGTCTATTGTATTTACAATGATTTACATTATTATTATTAACATCATCATCATGATTATTATGTTAGACTGAAAACTGCAGTTTTCCTCCTGCAAATATACACTGTATGAAATAACTGAGAAAGGATAAATAAAATTTCACACAATTAATCTGATCCAGGTTGCATTTAAGTTTTAACATTGGGGGCAGAACATGCGTTTTGCAGTTGACAAAGCGACGTCCTCATCATTGAAATTTAGGAACGTTTCTACATCTACCTTAAACCAAAAATCTGATTTTTTGTATTATTGTTTTATTTTTTTATAAATCGGTCATGAAATGTGACTTGGTCTTTACCAATATCACAAATATCAAACAACATTCCTAAGTTGATGATCTTTCATGTCTGGATTGAAGTCAGCCATTGAACACACAGATGGTGGAAAAAAAAATTCAAACTTAATAAACTTTGATTTGACTTGCAATTGTTTCTCGGCTGATCAGTTTTTCAAATGTATTTCCTCTCTTCTGTTAATGAATATAATATAAAAATCAGACAGAACTATCACAGCTCGATCATGCACAGTGTTAATAACTGTAATTATAGTTTAACAACTTAATACAGTGTAAATTACAATACAGCTTCAAAGCTGGACAATGTGATGAACCGATCTTGAAACACTCAGTGACCGGATGCAGTGAATTTATTTCTCCGTGTTAACAGAACATGTGTCTGTGAGGCGGGAGTAACACGTTATCAAAACGAGCGCTCCCTCGATCTACTGGTGGCCGAAGTTTGTTGCGCTTCCTGCTCTGCGTGACGTGACTAAATTAATAAATACATGTTTCTAAATTAAAATGAAAAGCGCCTTGAATTAGATTTTTTATGGACCCGCGGCCACAGTGAGTGTGTCACTGATGCGCGACGGAAAGAGGCGAAGAAGAAAGTGATTGGTTTGAACTGAGACCGTGAGCCCATCAACAAGGAGGCGGAGAAAACTTACCCGCGAAATGCGCCTTTTTGGGATCGAAACTTCCTGTCACGTTGTTTCTGCATCGAGCTTAACGTCACTACAATAAAAACCAGCTGAATATGTCATTAAGATGTAGAATCAAAAATACGAAGGAGAACAGAGAGAATCAGTCGGTGCGAGTCGCTGAGAAAAGAACGAATCAGCATCACAGGAAGTTTTTCTTCCTTCAGCTCAAACAAACCGTGTTTTCCTGATATTAAAGGACGATCGATCCACTGACCTTCAGAGGCTGAACACGTCACGAGCCAAGTGAGGAAAGACACACACACGATCCTTCGACAGACACACACATCTTCATTCATTCTGAAATTCATATAAGCTCCAGCGAGATTTACGTCTGAATAAACCGCGCATGGAGCTTATAATGCTGAAGGGGCGGGGCTTAGTGAAGGCGTTTGTCACATGACCTGACAGAAGCAGTTTGATTTGGTGAAACCTGATTTACATACATGCATCATTTGGAACATGTCCAATCTTAAAAGAAATATCTGTCCATCCCTGCAACATCAGTTCATTGTGAGAGAATATTCTCTAAAGCAGGAGAGGTTTTAACTAAAAGAAGAAACTGATTAAATCCAGAAACATTCAAAAAATTGTTTTTCCTAAATAAAAACAAACAAAAAAGTGTAAATAACATTGACAGGAAATCAAATAAAAATAACGTTTACAGGAATTACAAGTCATAAGTGACAAGTCATTTGTCAGAAACTTTTATCAAAAGCGACAGAGAAGCGAATAACTAAACACACTGAGAGAGAGTTTGTTTGTCTTTCATCAATTCACACATAGCTGCCGAGCAAAGTGATCACCTGACCCACGGGAGCAACTTGGGGTTCAGTGTCTAGGACACATGGACAAGAAAAGAAGGTGAGGACACACAGAATCAAAGAGGCACAGAATGAATCCCTTAACGAAGAGGAAACATGAGAGTAAAGCTCTGTGCTTCTCTTGGAGCTGATTTAATCCAAGTAAGGAGAGGACGACAAAACATGTCCTCAGTCCATCTGTCATATCATATGAAATCATATGAACGAATGAATCAGCAGGTACCAGCTCCAATCAACTAAAATTTTTTGTCATTCACACATTAAGAAAAGACACTAACTCCACTATCAGCACTGACCCCTATACTAAATAAAAAAGTTCATATAATAAATAATGTGTTTTATTTAAAAAACTTTACTAAAATCTGTAGTCTATAAAGATAATATCATGGTCCGTTACTGCGATTGCACAACGCTACAGTAGTTGCAGTAAATTGAAGCAGGCTTAGACGCTCGGCAGCGTGTGGCAGTTCATCAATCTAACAGCGTCTGACAAGAAACGGTTCCTCAGCCTAGTTCTTGTGCATGTGCTGCACAGGGAGGAAAGTCCAAATACTGGAAACTCTCTCATAACTGAACCACTGATGCAAATAAGAGGGATGGAGGTAATGCTCATCCTTTGGAAAATCACAATCATCAGTTAAGTACAGATGTGTTAAAATGTAATTTCTAAAGAGGACAGTATAGTAACAAGGAACTTTATTGATTTCCACTGCACTGCATGGAGGAAGTGCTGAGTTCACTACAATCTGATCAGGCTGGATACAGAAATGCCCCACGCTGAGAATCAACTACTCTGACAGACGCTTCACATTTGTGTTAAAATAACCTAAAAGGGACAAAGACCAACTGGCGCCTGTTTCATGACCAGCAGCACCGTGACTCTAAACAGAGGAAGGAAGTGGGACTAACTGTGATCAAACGCGCTGAGCTTGTGTCATTGAGTCGTACAATGGACCAAACGTCTCTTCAGTTTCTGCTCCGTAAGTACAAGTCTGGACAATTATACTAGTTTGATTTATATCAGGTCTGCTCAGCTGTAGAAGAGTGGAGGTAAATTACAAGTCGAAATATGGTAGAAAGGGCCAAATATTAAACATTTTTAATTTAGGAAGATTCACAGTAACAAATGGTTGTATTTATGTTACAGTATATACTGTACAAACTATGCAATATTTATTATATTTATTATATCATACTGGCTTCAGGAAAACTTCCCAGTTCAGCAACCTTGTTTGTTACAGTAAAAACATTTCAAACATTAAAGAGAAATTAGTTTTAAACACAACAAAAATACCAGAACTACCGTATCGCGTTGGCTACTGTCAAACGTATAATGATGTTGACTACAAAAACTTCCTTTACAGTCAATTTCATTTATGATCATGGTAACAGTGTGTGGGTTGTTTTAAAGACGTTACTCTAAATATGAAATCAATTTGAACAATCTATAAATTATTTACCACAATACTGGTAATGTCCCAGTCCAGATCCAGTTTAAATAATCCTCTGAAGTTAACCAGCTCCTGGTCTGAGCAAAAGAGAGTTAGATGTGTGTTAAATCTGGAAAACCTGAGATGAGACCAAAGGCAGCTGGATAACCCTGTAATCTCTGGAGTTCTCAAACCAATCTGTTGTTTATTGGACTGTGATTTATTATTAATAATGAGCCATGTCGTCATATGTCAAAGTAACATGACTCCACTTTCTCTCTAGTTGTGATGCTGCTGCTGTGTTACACGAGAAACGCAGGTTGGTGAACGTCTCATCTAATAATCTGTAGATGTTTTTTCAAGTCGTCGTGATTCAGCGTCGGCTCTTCACAGCTGCAGATGAACAGAACAGACACGGGGCGTCAATGAGAAACAATGTCTATGTTTACATGTTACACAAAGCACATGGATTATACCGTATTTCAGTTACACTGAAGCAGCTGTGTGAGCTGCAGGAAACACTGAGCAGATGTGACCGAATGACTGAACAGTCAGTAGGAGCGACACGGTGTGTTTCAATTATGGAGATGTTTTTACTTAAGCAGCTGGGAAAAGTAAAGATCATTCATGTATAAGGGAAATCATATTCATTATCTAGTTGTAATATGTCAAATTACACTTCACTTGAAGACGCTTTCTGATACTTTTGAATCTAGTTCCATTAAAATAAAAGAAAACATCTGATCCACTACGGACCCATGATCATGTTTCACTCACCGACTGCAGCATTGAATTATTTTTCCCAAAACAACTTTGTTGTTGTTGTTGGTCCAGTGGGTGTTTTTTTTTCAAATATCTGCTTGATTTCCCACAGCTGGTCTGACTGTGAGTCCCAGCAGGTCTCAGTTTTTTAAAGGAGAGTCTGTCTCTCTGAGCTGTGAGGAGGACGACAGCTCTGCTGGATGGACACTGAGGAGGAACACGAGCAAAGAAACCAGAGCTGAGTGGAGAGTTGACTGGGGAAAACCGTCTGGTTCTTCCTGTAACATCAGCTACATGAGTCCACAGGACAGTGGAGTTTACTGGTGTGAGTCCAGACGTGGATCAACCAGTAACATCATCAGCATCACTGTTGTACCTGGTAAGATCAGACTGTGGAGTTAGTGTTGATGAGTCTGTGTGGAAATGGATGAAATGCTGTAGTTTGTCTCTGTGTTGAGGTGGAGCAGTGATCCTGCAGAGTCCTGTCCTCCCTGTGATGGAGGGACATGATGTCAGTCTTCAGTGTAAGACAGAGGACTCCTCCGAGCTCCCGGCTGATTTCTATAAAGATGGCTCCCTCATCGGGACTGAGCCTACAGGTCACATGACCATCCACCATGTTACCAAGTCTGATGAAGGCGTCTACAAGTGTCACATCAGCAGTCGTGGAGAGTCTCCACCCGGCTGGATCTACGTCACAGGTCAGGAGCTTCACTTTGGTTTCAACACTTATTTCATCCACGTACAAACCTGAACAGCTGGATTCTCTCGACAGAAAAACATCTGACCACAACCCAACGCACTTCTGCAGCCTTAAACTTATTTACACTCCCACCCCTGCCTCCATCTCCCTCCATCTTGTGTTCAGACTGATTCTCCACCTGGTCGTGTTCTGTCCATACGTCATCTCCACTGTCCTCATGGTGTCATTACATCGACACAGACCCACAGGTAACACTCAGTCAAAGATTAGTCTCTGTTTCTGTCTGACAGAAGTGCTTCAACTTCTGTCGTAGTTTACTATTAATTGGTTCGTTTGAAGTACAATACATTACATTTTACTCTGCATTTTCATTTCAAATGTAAAATAGTTTAAAAATCACTCTTTGTTAATAAATATGTATTTATTTCACTTTTCCTTCTATTGCTAGATAATGTCTTGCCCATCTCCTTGACAACAACCTCACCCAGCCAAGGAAACACAGGGTGATTAAACTGCAGACGAAACATTTCTGCTTAATTCAACTGAATAATTACAACAATTACAACATCATTCATGTAGCTGTGATTGTGTATATGGAATTCAAAAGAAAAGAATAAAATAAAACAACAACAAAAAAAAAAACACTGGTCACATTAGTAACCTGATTTAAAATCCTGATGATGCTGTTGTATTATTTTGTATAGTTTCCTGGGTGATATCATACGACTTCCTGAGGATTTGACTTACTCATATTATTTTATTTATCGAAGATTTGACACTGTTATTTCCAAATTATTCCAGTATAACAGGTGTTAGTTTCAACAGTCCTGCAACAAGGTGACAATGTGCAGCTGAAAGGAGCTGATTCAAATACATGTAGATGTTCAAGGCTACAGTTTGTGCAGCATAATGCACGTAACAGTGTATTTAACTATAAGAAATGTAAAATAAATATATGGAAACAACATTCAGTATAATTTAAGTAACAGATTTAAATTTCATTCACTTGCAATGGTCCAAAGGGTAAAAGTTAGTGACCAAAGGTTGATGCACACGAAAATTTCACTTAATTTTACTTAAATGAACCGACATTTAAATTTGATGAGACAGTGTCAAGCAGCTCAAATGTTTTGTTGCTTCTACATGTAGATATGCTTCGTTTTTGTGTTTGGATTGTAACTCATTTCGTTTCTGTGCCGTGGATGAAGTTTAGCTGGTGGATCAGGTAGGTCACTGAATGACTTTTCATTCAAATCCACAGCAGCCGTGTAGCTCAGCTGGTCCATTCTCTAAACCGAACTGGAAACTAATGAGCCGCTATCAAAGCACCTGCAGATTCAGGGAAGAGAAGAGACATTCAACACCTGCTTTTTCATATGAAACCTGCTCTATGAGGCTTTTGTAGAACACAAAAACTACATTACCTAGAATAACACAGAGAACAAGTGCACCAACGCCTCCTGCTGCAATATAGAGACCTTGGTTTCCTCCGCCCTCTTCCTCTCCAGCTCCTGTGCTTTCAGGTGAGTGACCTGCAGGTGTGAGGTGTCAGGTAGGTGATGGATCCATTTCCAGACATGATCTACTGCACTTTGATCCCATCACTCATAGCAGCTGTTTGCTACAAAGTCTCATCAGCAACATCTTTAGGAAACACACACATCTGATCTGGGACGTTCACTGTCACACCGACAAGCAGGAAGCAGCTTCAACACACACACACAGACACACACACACTCACCCGAGTCGATGACTGTCAGGTTGATGGTATTGAGAAGTTGAAGGTTCCCTTCTCCGATTCTAACATGACACTCATATGTTCCAGTGTCACTGATGGTGACGTTCTTCAGAATCACAGAAACGTCTCCGTCCTTCATCTTCGGATCTCTCAGCTCCACTCGACCTCTAAAGGATGGATGCTGGTAGTTTTCGTAAGGGCGTTTTTCTCTGACAAAGTAGACAAAATCCTCTGATTTCAGATCAGGTCTGGTCCAGTGTAACAATCTGATTGCACCCCCTCTGGCTCCAGAACACTGAAGAGTCACATTATCTCCAGAGTTTGCTTTCAACTCTTTACCGTTTATTCAAAATCAGAAAAAAGAGCAAAGATCATTAACATTGTTTTTTAACAGTTTTATTTTTTATAAAAATCAATATTTATAATTTCAGATGGGAGGGGCTTCGACGTGTGTCCATGTGGTTTTCTGGAAAATGCAGTGAACTTTTTTCAGTTCACATCAGTCGGTCTTTGTAAATATGTGCAGGTCCAGAATACACGTGAACTGAAACACAGGATCCGTGTCAGATGTGGTTCCAAACAGAGGGGACTGTCACTCGTTCAGCCCCGGTCTACAGTGTCCTACACTGAGTTAGACACTGTTAGCGGGTTAACAAGCTGAATGATGGCAACCAGTAAACCTTCAAACATTAGCATGTTAGCATTTAGCTCCCATCAGCCCATCATGTGTCTCAGCTTCATGTCGGGAAGATGAAACTTCATCAGAATTTGAAAAGGTCGCCCTCGTCCCTTTCCACTGGGCCCTGTGTTCCCAACAATAACCATAGTTTAGAAAATATAAATGAGTTGATCTGTTTCTGTTTGTCTGGGGTTTGTGTTGTTTTGGGACCAGGGTTTGTTGGGAGGAGCTTCCCCAATGTTTCCTTGTGGGGTGTCTGCTTGGAAGGTGGAACAGATCAACAGGGTAAAAGAATAGAACTTTATTAATCCCACAGTGGGGAAATTCTTGTGCTTTAGCAGCCATAGACAAAGAACACAGAATCTGCACAGAACAATGTGCATTATAGTTTAACTGAAAAGGTATTTAAAATATGAGGGTAAACTAAAAATATATACATATTTACATTGGAAAATGAAAATGATCAAAAACGTAGCTGAAAATAATGATAATCAATTATTTATAATCAAAACGTAGAAACAGGTTTGAATCGTTTGCCGTCTGGTGCCACCTGGTGGAGGGAGGATAAGTACTGTGGACTTCAGGGACATTTATTGCATTCTGTCGGATTAGAGTATTGTAGTGGTTGCAGTAAATATCTAGACTTCATACTGTCCATTATTTAAAGTTTAAAGTAAAAATTATTAAACCAAAAACAACAACAGCAATAAAAGCACAAATACTGACACATCAGCTACCAGTCCAACATGTCCACCCTTGTATCCTCCATCCTTGTCTCCTCCATCCTTGTCTCCTCCATCCTCAGTGCGTCCAGCTCCTCCACCTGTGAGCATGTGTGAGATGTGAGGTGTGAGGTGTCAGGTAGGTGATGGATCCATTTCCAGACATGATCTACTGCACTTTGATCCCATCACTCATAGCAGCTGTTTGCTACAAAGTCTCATCAGCAACATCTTTAGGAAACACACACATCTGATCTGGGACAGTTCTGTTACGGCCCTAGGCCTCTTGGTTGTCTTTTGCAGGTGCATTCCTTATGTAGATCTGCTGTGTCAACACTCCTCCCTGATTGGTGGCTCACCAGAACTACTGTGGCCAGCCAAGCACCAGCTGCGCCAAACAACATCTCCACCTCCATCGTCCCTATGTGTCCGGTCTACAGGTATTCTCCACTCACCTGTCAAGAACAATCTCAGCACTGGCTTAAAAACCCTGCCAGTCAGTCATTCAGGGCAGCTGCAGCATAGAGAGCAGCACGCCTCTGGGTTGGTTGTTGGCTCGTTTGGTTCTGGCACCTGACCTCACTAACAGAGTGGAGCTTGATGTGTTGGTAAAGCCTAGAACGGCTTTTTGATTACTTCAGTAAGGGCAGGTTAGCTGTTAAACATATTTACACACACACTCTCATTCATACTCCCACTACAAGCTCACCTGCATACTTTAACCCGTTGACACATTTTCTAGTTAACCTTAGGTTTTAGGGATGCTGCATTATACCTATGTTTCTTTCACTTTGATAGTTTGTTTTTGGTTGTTTTGTTTTTCGACGTGCTGTTAACTTTGTATTTTAATTTTTATGGAAACTTGTTTGTTCAGGGTTTTGTTTTCTGTAAGCATCATCTTCCTTAGTTCCCCTGAATTACTGTTGTTTGATTATATATTGTACATTTAACCCCTATTGATTAACTTTAAAAATAAATTATCCGAATATTAGTTTGTTTTCCCATTCTTATGTTACTGCCTTTTACAACGAGCCAGGGTTGTAACAGGAAGCAGCTTCAACACACACACACACACACACACACTCACCTGAGTCTCTGACTGTCAGGGTGACGGTGGTGATGAGCCCTATCCTGCCTCTGTATCCAACATGACATTCATAAGTTCCAGTGTCACTGATGGAGACGTTCTTCAGAATCACACACATGTCTCCCTCCTTCATCTGTGGATCTCTCAGCTCCACCCGACCATGAAACAACAGATGCTGGTACGTTTCATACGAACGCTCGTCTCTGAAGTAGAAGACGTAATCCTCTGACTTCAAGTCTGGTTTGCTCCACTCTAACAGTTCGATGGCTCCTTCTCTGGGACCCTGACATTGGAGAGTCACATCGTCTCCAGGTTTTGCTTTAATGTCTTAAGTTTTTTGGAAAAAAGAGGGAAACAAAAGTGAATATATGAGAAAATTTTGATTTTTTTTAAGGAATGAAAAAACTTTTACATTCACATGCAAAACTAAATTTCAAACAGTATGTAGAAACTTTGCAAATGCTGTAAAGATGTGAATCCTCAGTCTCACTTTTAAAAAGAACAATTGTAATATGAACTAAGATGCAGTCTACTCTATTTACAATGATTTACATTATTATTATCATTATTATGTTATGTATAATAAGGTGCAGATTAGATCTCAGTTTATTGAGGGGTCCATACTGAAAAGGCTCTGATTACTCTTAATGGCAGTGGAAGCTTGACAGAATATCAGAGTCATCTAGGACTGAAAACAGTTGGACCCAGTGATCAGGGAGCGATTTCCTCTTTTTAGAAGGAGGCTGTGCGGCCGTTCAAGTAGGAGGACAAGAGTTTTCCTCCTGCAAATACACACTGTATGAAATAACTGAGGAAGAATAAATTACATTTTACACAATTAAATTATGGCCCAATCTGATCCATGTTGCATTTAAGTTTTAATGTTGGGGGCAGAACATTCATTTTGCTGAAATGTTGTTTTGCAGTGGACAAAGAGGCGTCCACATCAATCAAATTTCAGACCAAGCAAAAAAAAGTTATATTTTCTACATCAAACTAAAAACCATTAGATAATCAAGACTTTCTTGTTTTGTTGTTTTTTGTCATAAATTAGTCATAAAATGTGATCTGATCTTTACCAAAGTCACAAATATCAATAAACACAACATTGCTAAGTTGATGATCGTTCATGTCAGCCATTAAACACACAGTGATGGTTGAAAAAAACTCAAGCTTAATAAACTTTGATTTGATTAGCAATTATTTGTCAGCTGATCATAACTGAACCCATCTGAAAAAGTGTTTTTATTTATTTCCGCCCTTCTGTTAATCAGCAGCTGGTGCGTGACGGAAGGAGGCGCAGAAGAAAGTGAACTCACTGATCACGTAACTTCCGGCTACAACACAATAAAGGAAACAACTATAAACGAGAGGTACAGAAAACGAAGATTTATCAAGCACCGGAAAAATATGAAGCAAAAAATGAAAATGCTTTAGTGTTTCGAAGCCGTGATCGTCGAAATCGTGCTAACATATGTCTGCAAACAAATATATAAAATAACAACTTTTAAGAATAAAATATTTTCTGCCAGTGTTGTAACTATGTTTAATAACGTGTGTATAATGAAACCAGATCACTGTGAAATAAACTGAATGAAAAGTGGATGTGATGTTCAGAATCAGAGCGACACGTTTGTCATAACGAGTTTGACTTTATGAAGCGTCTTTTTGGGATCGAAACTTCCTGTCACGTTGTTTCTGCATCGAGCTTAACGTCACTACAATAAAAAACAGCTGAATATGTCATTAAGATGCAGAATCAAAAATACGAAGGAGAACAGAGAGAATCAGTCGGTGCGAGTCGCTGAGAAAAGAACGAATCAGCGTCACAGGAAGTTTTTCTTCCCTCAGCTCAAACAAACCGTGTTTTCCTGATATTAAAGGACGATCGATCCACTGACCTTCAGAGGCTGAACACGTCACGAGCCAAGTGAGGAAAGACACACACAGGATCCTTCGACACACACACATGTTCACACGGACACATGTTCAGTCGTTCTGAAATTCATATAAGCGCCAGCGAGATTCATGTTTGAATAAACCGCGCATGGAGTTGACATGGCTGAAGGGGCGGGGCTTAGTGAAGCCGTTATTGTCACATGACCTGACAGAAGCAGTTTGATTTGGTGAAACCTGATTTACATACATGCATCATTGGGGTTTGTCCGGTCTTACAAGAAATATCTGTCCATCCCTGAAACATCAGTTCACTGTGAGAGAATATTCTTTAAAAGCAGGAGAGGTTTGAAGCGAAACAAAGAAACTGATTCAAACAAACAAACACATTGTTTTTCCTAAATAAAAACTCCTGTTTGTTCCACTAAGATGTTCTTTCCCGAATCAATAAATAACAAAAATAACAACAAGAGATAATGAAATAAAAATAACGTTTACAGGATTTAAAACTGTTACATTCACATTTAGTCATTAAGTCTTTTGTCAGACACTTTTATCCAAAGCGACTTTCAGATTGTTTTTATGTATTTCTATTTTTATATTTAAGTGAATAGGAAGGTGCAGATAAGTTGTGTTATCAGCAGTTTTTAAATATTGGGTTTGGGAGAATTTAAAAGTTCATTCAGTTTATTCACACAAAATATTATTGTGAAACTGATTGAAAGCAACAAACATTTGTTTTTGCTGAATTCTAAAACGTGTCAGTTCAAAGAATATTTGAATCTGTTTCCATAAGATCTACACACATTTATCCAGCAGATGTCACCAAAGTGACGATTCAAATGTTTCAACACTTTGAACCATTTTCTGAATCAGTGGCTTCAAGTGGTTGAAAGCTTCAGAAGCTTCATGTTTCCTTGTGGGGTTCCACTTGGAAGGTGGATCAGATCAACAGGGTAATAATCAGAAACATAGAAGCAGGTTTGAATTGTTGGGCATCTCAGCACAGTGCTACCAGGTGGAGGGAGGATAAGTAGTGTGGACTTTAGGGAGATTAATTACATTCTTCCACGCCCACTCGCTCGCTTTTAATCCTCCCGACGATTTGGCACAAAGCAGCAGGCTACAAGTACAAGCTCTTGGGGGCTTGAAGGAGATAATTTGGATAATGTCTGTAGTGTTTTACTATGACACTTTTGTTCATGAACAAACCATCCTAAAAAAGTTGGAATAATGTCAGAATGCCACGGCACGTCTGACAGGGGCTTAAGACAAGTCCTGAGAATTCAGCCAAAGAGATAGAACAAAGTTTACGTGATGAATCAGGTAACCCTCAGGAATAATAAAGTGGCCAAAGGAAAAGATGGAGTCCGCCGACATCAGGACAAAGAAGCTCCTTACAATGCATGGAGGGTTTTAGCCCAAATCCAGCATCCTGAGACTGTACGCTATACAGGATGAACCAAAGATCCATGAATACATCAGAAAGATGGCCCCAAGTGATGACGTGCTTAGTGGATAACTCAGACAACCAGAGGAACATGGAAAGGTAGAGCCGGAACCCCTGATGGAAGGACAAACCCCTGCACGGTATGTATCACCGTCAGATAGAAGAAGTGGCTGACATCGAAAAATCCTACCAGTAGTTAGACAAAGCTGGACTGAAAGACAGCACAGAGGCACTAATCCTAGCAGCACAGGAGCAGGCTCTGAGTACAAGATCAATAGAGGCCGGGGTCTCCCACACCAGGCAGGACCCCAGGTGCAGGAAGTTGGGGAAGAGTTTCAGTTTCAATTACAACTATTCAGTGGTGGAAGGCAACAAAGTAAAAGTACTTGATTACTGTACTTAAATACATTTCTCATGTAATCTATACTAAAGTAGATTTAATTATGGCCACGTTTACTTTCACTCCACTACATTTCTAATCGAAGTTTTGTTACACATTACAATCAAATTATTTTCACATTTCATAATAAACCACTTTTTCAGTTTTTTTTTTATGAAAACGCGCCACAGTTGACACAGAATCGCTTCATTAAACCAGGCACAGGCAGGTTCAGGGTCAGTTCCTCTTCCTGTGCTTTTATTTTACTCTTTGGCGTGTTGTTCTGAGTTTGGCATGTCTACAGACATCTGCCTTCACTGCGCAGCTAAAGCGAAAACCCGCAGACTGATGGCCAAATGGTTCATTTTTAGACATAAACTAACAAATTCATTGTAAAATGTGCATTCAAATAGGATCAAGACGCATGTGAAGCAGAGCTGTGTGAGTTCTTGGTGCGGCACTGAGAACTGGGACACAACTGGTCCCTGCTGGTTGACACATTAATATGAATCATTGACTTGTTCTTTCTTTATGAAGGAAGGGGCCACATGGGCTAGTGCACACTGGGTTTGCACACGGCGTCCACTGCATTTATGTGGTTTAAATCAAGTGCAAAAAACAGAATACTGCTACAGGAGAAACACATACTTTTACTCTAAAAAATGAGTAGTAGTAGAAATAAAACTGAAAAAAGCTTCAGAACAAAAAACACCTTCAACGCATCATTTATATGGATCTATTACCATTAATTGATGCCACCGCCTAAAAACATAACGCTGCACTTTTACTAGTTTAGGTGAAATAAAATAGTCTACTTATTATATGAAGAAATGTCACTGGGTACTTTTACTAGGGTACAATTGTTTGTATAATTGTATTTTTACTGCACACAGATTGTGTAAACACATGAACCCTTCTTTTTGAAAAAATGTTTTATTACATTAGACCAGTGTTTCTCAAATAGTGGGGCGCTGCCAGGGGGGGCGCGTGAGACCCTGGGGAACGTGCTTTTTCTGCCGTACTAGAATAAAGTGTAATTGCAGATCCAGTCTAGTAGTTGGCAGTGGCGCTCTCATTGTCAGAGTGTGCGCAGGGAGGATTAGCTCTATGGTGTCGGGTTTATTTTGCACCGAGTAAACGAAGGCCCCCCGGCCGCCGCGTTTAGAGTCCCTGGGGGCGCGAATTGTATTATTTTCGCTGGGGGGGGCGTCGCAGAAAATAATTGAGAAGCACTGCATTTGACGTATAAAACTTTTATTTCTGTAACACATTCGGTTTAGACAGTTCAGAATTCTGATCTTTAGATTTACTAAAGATCACTAAACCAACAACAGCAGCAATAACAAACACAATGAGTACTGACAGACCAGCTACCAGGCCAACATGTCCATCCTTGTCTCCTCCGTCCTTGTTTCCTCCATCCTTGTCTCCTCCATCCTCAGTGCATCCAGCTCCTCCACCTGTGAGCAGAGAATGAGATGTGAGGTGTGAGGTGTCAGGTAGGTGATGGATCCATTTCCAGACATGATCTACTGCACTTTGATCCCATCACTCATAGCAGCTCTTTCCTACAAAGTCTCATCAGCAACATCTTTAGGAAACACACACATCTGATCTGGGACGTTCACTGTCACACCGACAAGCAGGAAGCAGCTGCAACACACACACACACACACACACACACACACACACACACTCTCTTACCTGAGTCTTTAACCTGTAGCTGGACGCTGCTGATGAGCTCAGGACTGTTTCGTTTGGTTCCAACTTGACACTCATATGTTCCAGTGTCTTTGATGTTGACGTTCTTTAGAATCACAGAAACGTCTCCGTCCTTCATCTGTGGATCTGTCAGCTTCACTCGACCCCGAAAAGATGGATGATGGTAGTTTTCATATGTACGATCATCTCTAAAGAAGAACACGTAATCCTCTGACCTCAAGTCTGGTTTGCTCCACTCTAACAGTTCGATGGCTCCTTCTCTGGGACCCTGACACTGAAGAATGACATCATCTCCAGGTTTGGCTTTAATCTCTTATGTTTTTGGAAAAAAAGAAAAATGTGAATTTTTAAGTAAATTAAAAAAACTTCTACATTCACATGCAAAACTAATTTTCAGACACAGTATGTAGAAACTTTGCAAATGCTGTAAAGATGTGAATCCTCAGAGTCTCACTTTTAAAAAGAACAATTGTAATTTGAACTAAGATGTGGTCTACTGTATTTACAATAATCTACATTATTATTATTATTATTATCATCATCATCATCATCATCATCATCATCATACATATAATAAGGTGCAGATTAGGTCTCAGTTTGTTGAGGGGTCCAGACTGAAAAAGCTCTGATCACTCTTACAAACTGCTTTCTACTTCTCCTTATGTGATTCATTAGGTTCAGTGAATGTGGTGAAAGAAAGTTTGACAAAAACAGATTTCATTATGATGATTATATGAGTAAAAAAAAAAAAGAAAACCTCGGTGGTCCTCAGAGCTCAAAGCAGCACAGTCAGACAAAACACATGCACGAAAGCGATGTCATCAATCTGACAACAGAAGCAGCATGAAAAAAAACATCCAGAGACTTTAACTGCAATAAATAAACTCAATCCTAAAGCCTTGTCTAAGAATTAGATACACGTCTGAATTCTTGACAATGACTACGTTTAATGATTCTGCTTTAAGTGTCCACAGGTGTGTGTGGCGGTTTGTGTCGTGATTAGTTCCACTGGAAATACAGTAGCACTGAGCAGCCCTTTGATTTTCGTCATTTTTCTCCTGTTTCGGGTTCAGAGTTGAGGTCATTCACCATGTCTTTAATTTGCAGTTTGCTTTGGTAAAGTAGGTTTTTTGTTTTCTGTGCTCATCTCCAAATCTAATAAACTGACCCCGGTCCAGATTGTAACATAAAGAAATATCTGCACTCAACACTGATGTAAATGTGAGTTTTACAGGTTTAATTTTCATGTTATACAATGACACTTTAAACAAACTCCTGTGATATTTCCTATCAGCTTTTTTTAAAAACCCTTTTAACACTGCACACAGATGGTATGAACAAACTACAAATAAATTCTTATTAAAAATGTTGAATGAGGAAATTAATAAAATGCATTTAAAATATAAAATCCAAATAATTCCACCCTGCCTGTGTCTGTTAATGAACAGCTGTTAAAATTTGTACAAATGAAGATGTTTTAGCTTATTCAACACGTCACCTTTCGCCTAATCGGGAGACAATTAGTGATTTTACATCTTCATTCAGTGAAAAAAAATCTGAACTAGTAAAATGATTGCTGCAGCTTTAACCACTAACAAAAAAGCACAGAATCTAACTCATTACTGGTTTGTGAAACAGTGAACGTGTGTCAATCCCACATTACATGACAAACATCAGATATAACGAACAACAAAATGTTCACGTCACAAACCGACTAAATGTGGGTAAATGTGATGATGAAACTATTTCCCCATGAAGTCACGATCATCATCCTGTTTCATACAGTGAGTGTCACGGATGAAGATACTGAATCCCAGTTTCACTTGATGACTTACTGCTGTAGAGTTTTGTTAGTTCCAGTTCGTCTGCGTGGAGTTTAAATGTTCTCCATGTGCTTGTTATTTCAAAATACTGAAACATTATGAGAAACAATATAAAACACAACAATCATAACAGTCCAGTTCTCCTGGTCACAGTGGAAACAGCAGCAGGTCTCTGACAGATTGAGGAGTGAACAAACGTGAAACCTTTTACACATGTGTATCACAGATCTTCAGGAGGAGGCTGGTGTGAAATTGGACCTTTACGTTTCCTAAAGATCATTAAACCAACAACAACTGCAGCAATAACAAGAACACCAAGTACTGACAGACCAGCTACCAGTCCAACATGTCTGTCCTTGTCTCCTCCGTCCTTGTCTCCTCCGTCCTCAGTGTGTCCAGCTCCTCCCCCTGTGAGCAGAGAATGAGATGTGAGGTGTGAGGTGTCAGGTAGGTGATGGATCCATTTCCAGACATGATCTACTGCACTTTGATCCCATCACTCATAGCAGCTGTTTGCTACAAAGTCTCATCAGCAACATCTTTAGGAAACACACACATCTGATCTGGGACGTTCACCGTCACACCGACAAGCAGGAAGCAGCTGCAACACACACACACACACTGACCTGAGTCTTTGACTGACAGGGTGACGGTGGTGATGAGCCATGACCTGCCTCTGTATCCAACACAACATTCATAAGTTCCAGTGTCACTGATGGAGACGTTCTTCAGAATCACACACATGTCTCCCTCCTTCATCTGTGGATCTCTCAGCTCCACCCGACCACCAAAAAGTGGATGCTGGTACGTTTCATACGAACGCTCGTCTCTGAAGTAGATGACGTAATCCTCTGACCCCAAGTCCGGTTTGCTCCACTCTAACAGTTCGATGGCTCCTTCTCTGGGACCCTGACACGGAAGAATGACGTCCTCTCCAGGTTTTGCTTTAATCTCTTATGTTTGGGAAAAAAGAGAGAAACAAAAGTAAATTTATCAGAAAAAAGTGAATTTTTAAGTAAAAGAAAAAACTTTTACATTCACATGCAAAACTGATTTTCAGACACAGTATGTAGAAACTTCGCAAATGCTGTAAAGATGTGAATCCTCACTTTTAAAAGAACAATTGATATAAGAACTAAGATGTGGTCTATTGTATTTACAATGATTTACATTATTGTTATTAACATCATCATCATGATTATTATGTTAGACTGAAAACTGCAGTTTTCCTCCTGCAAATATACACTGTATGAAATAACTGAGAAAGGATAAATAAAATTTTACACTATTAAATTATGGCACAATCTGATCCAGGTTGCATTTAAGTTTTAACATTGGGGGCAGAACATGTGTTTTGCAGTTGACAAAGCGACGTCCTCATCAATGAAATTTAGGAACGTTTCTACATCTACCTAAAACCAAAAATCAGATTTTTTGTATTATTGTTTTATTTTTTTTATAAATCGGTCATGAAATGTGACTTGGTCTTTACCAATATCACAAATATCAAACAACATTCCTAAGTTGATGATCTTTCATGTCTGGATTGAAGTCAGCCATTAAACACACAGAGTGACGGTGGAAAAAAAATTCAAACTTAAACTTTGATTTGACTTGCAAATGTTTCTCGGCTGATCAGTTTTTCAAATGTATTTCCTCTCTTCTGTTAATGAATATAATAAAAAAATCAGACAGAACTATCACAGCTCGATCATGCACAGTGTTAATAACTGTAATTATAGTTTAACAACTTAATACAGTGTAAATTACAGCACAGCTTCAGAGCTGGACAATGTGATGAACCAATCTTGAAACACTCCGTGACCGGATGCGGTGAATTTATTTCTCCGTGTTAACAGAACATGTGTCTGTGAGGCGGGAGTAACACGTTATCAAAACGAGCGCTCCCTCGATCTACTGGTGGCCGAAGTTTGTTGCGCTTCCTGCTCTGCGTGACGTGACTAAATTAATAAAGACAAATTTCTAAATTAAAATGAGATTTTTTATGGACCCGCGGCCATAGTGAGTGTGTCACTGATGCGCGACGGAAAGAGGCGGAGAAGAAAGTGATTGGTTGGAACTGTGAGCCAATCAACATGGAGACGGAGCAGGAAGTGTTTGGTTTGAACTGAGACCGTGAGCCCATCAACAAGGAGGCGGAGAAAATTTACCCGCGAAATGCGCCTTTTTGGGATCGAAACTTCCTGTCACGTTGTTTCTGCATCGAGCTTAACGTCACTACAATAAAAAACAGCTGAATATGTCATTAAGATGCAGAATCAAAAATACGAAGGAGAACAGAGAGAATCAGTCGGTGCGAGTCGCTGAGAAAAGAACGAATCAGCGTCACAGGAAGTTTTTCTTCCCTCAGCTCAAACAAACCGTGTTTTCCTGATATTAAAGGACGATCGATCCACTGACCTTCAGAGGCCGAACACGTCACGAGCCAAGTGAGGAAAGACACACACACATGTTCACACGGACACATGTTCAGTCGTTCTGTAATTTATATAAAGTCCAGCGCGATTTATGTTTGAATAAACCGCGCATGGAGCTTATAAGGCTGAAGGGGCGGGGCTTAGTGACGGCGTTTGTCACATGACCTGACAGAAGCAGTTTGATTTGGTGAAACCTGATTTACATACATGTATCATTTGGAACATGTCCAATATTACAAGAAATATCTGTCCATCCCTGCAACATCAGTTCACTGTGAGAGAATATTCTGTAAAGCAGGAGAGGTTTTAACTAAAAGAAGAAACTGACTAAATCCAAAAACATTCAAACAAATAGTTTTTCCTTAATAAAAACTCCTGTTTGTTCCACTAACTTAATCAAATAGAAATAACGTTTACAGGATTTACAACTGTTACATTCACATTTAGTCATTAAGTCGTTTGTCAGACACTTTTATCCAAAGCAACTTTCAAGTTGTTTTTATGTATTTCTATTTTTATATTTAAGTGAATAGGAAGGTGCAGATAAGTTGTGTTATCAGCAGTTTTAAATGTTGGGTTTGGGAGAATTTAGAAGTTCATTCAGTTTATTCACACACAATATTATTGTGAAACTGACTGAAAGCAACAAACATTTGTTATTGCTGAATTCTAAAACGTGTCAGTTCAAAGAATCTTTGAATCCGTGTTTCCATAAGATCTACACACATTTATCCAGCAGATGTCACCAAAGTGACGATCCAAATGTTTCAACACTTTGAACCATTTTCTGAATCAGTGGCTTCAAGTGGTTGAAAGCTTCAGAAAACCTCGGTGGCCCTCAGAGCTCAAAGCAGCACAGTCAGAGAAAACACATGCACATGTACGAAAGCGACGTCATCAATCTGACGACAGAAGCAGCATAAAGAAAAACATCCAGCATGAACTTAGCTTAAACTAGTGGTGGAGAAACTGCAGTTTTCCGAAGCCCCGAACCACCAGAAAGGAAATGAGCTGAAAAAGCTTCAGTGTTTTGGCTAAATCTGCTGCCACATGTCTGCTGTTACACACCAGCAAGATCCTTCTACAGTCACACACAGACATTTTCATTCACTCTGAAAAAGAGGCAGTAAAGAGAAAACCTGGTTTGGACTGATAAAGTATTAGTGATTCTGGTTTAAGTGTCCATGGCGGTTTGTGTCGTGTTAAGTTCCACTGTAAAAACACTTGCACTGAGCAGCCCATTGATTTTCGTCATTTTTCTCCTGTTTCGGGTTCAGAGTTGAGGTCATACACCATGTCTTTATTTTGCAGTTTGCTTTGGTAAAGTAGGTTTTTGTTTCCTTTGCTCACCTCCAAATCTAATAAACTGACCCTGGTCCAGATTGTAACACAAAGAAATATCTGCACTCAACACTGATGTAAATGTGAGTTTTATAGGTTTTACACTTTTACAAAAAGTGAAAAATTATGAGAAACAATATAAAAAATGTCAATAATAAGAGTCCAGCTCCCCTGGTCACAGTGGAAACAGCAGCAGGTCTCTGACAGATTGAGCAGTGAACAGACATGAAACCTTTTACACACGTGTATCACAGACCTTCAGGAGGAGGCTGGTGTGAATTTGGACCTTTACGTTTCCTAAAGATCATTGTCTCACCCTGTCTGAGACAGATTATATGAACAAACTAGGGATCTATTTTTTTTAAATGTTCAATAACAATTAAATAAAATGTATTTAAAATATAAAATACAAAAATAATTCACCCTGTCTGAGTCTGTAAATGAACAGCGTTTAAAATAAGTGCAGATGAAGATGTTTTAGCTCAGTCAACACGTCACCTGTCACCTGGAGACAATTAGTGATTTTACACCTTCATTCAGTGACAAAAGTCAGAACTAGTAAAATGATTGCTGCAGCTTTGACCACTAACAAACAAGCACTGAATCTAACTCATTACTGGTTTTTGAAACAGTGAATGTGTGTCAATCGCATATTACATGACAAACATCAGATATAACGAACAAGAAAATGTTCACGTCACAATACCGACTAAATGTGGGTAAATGTGATGATGAAACCATTTCCCCATGAAGTCACTATCATCATCCTGTTTCATACAGTGAGTGTCACGGATGAAGACGCTGAATCCCAGTTTCAGTTGATGACTTACTGCTGTAGAGTTTTGTTAGTTCCAGTTTGTCTGCGTGGAGTTTAAATGTTCTCCATGTGCTTGTTATTTCAAAAAAGTGAAAAATTGTGAAAAGAATTATAAAAAATGTCATTAATAAGAGTCCAGTTTCTCCTGGTCACAGTGGAAACAGCATCTCTGACAGATTAAGGAGTGAACAAACGTGAAACCTTTTACACACGTGTATCACAGACCTTCATCAGGAGAACGGTGGTGTGAATTTGGACCTTTACGTTTCCTAAAGGTCATTAAACCAACAACAGCAGCAGCAATAACAAGAACACCAAGTACTGACAGACCAGCTACCAGTCCAACATGTCCATCCTTGTCTCCTCCATCCTTATCTCCTCCATCCTCAGTGTGTCCAGCTCCTCCCCCTGTGAGCAGAGAATGAGATGTGAGGTGTGAGGTGTCAGGTAGGTGATGGATCCATTTCCAGACATGATCTACTGCACTTTGATCCCATCACTCATAGCAGCTGTTTGCTACAAAGTCTCATCAGCAACATCTTTAGGAAACACACACATCTGATCTGGGACGTTCACTGTCACACCGACAAGCAGGAAGCAGCTTCAACACACACACACACACACACACACACACACACACACACACACACACACACACACACACACACACACACACACACACACACACACACAGACCTGAGTCTTTGACTGACAGGGTGACGGTGGTGATGAGCCATGACCTGCCTCCGTATCCAACACAACATTCATATGTTCCAGTGTCACTGATGGAGACGTTCTTCAGAATCACACACATGTCTCCCTCCTTCATCTGTGGATCTCTCAGCTCCACCCGACCATGAAACAATAGATGCTGGTACGTTTCATACGAACGCTCGTCTCTGAAGTAGAAGACGTAATCCTCTGACCTCAAGTCTGGTTTGCTCCACTTTAACAGTTCAATGGCTCCTTCTCTGGGACCCTGACATTGGAGAGTCACATCGTCTCCAGGTTTTGCTTCAATCTCTTATGTTTTTGGAAAAAAAGAGAGAAACAAAAGTGAATTTATAAGAAAAATTTAAATGTTTAAGCCAAAGAAAAAACTTTTACATTCACATGCAAAACAAATTTTCAGACACAGTATGTAGAAAATTTGCAAATGCTGTAAAGATGTGAATCCTCAGTCTCACTTTTAAAAACAACTCTTGTAATTTGAACTAAGATGTGGTCTGTTGTATTTACAATGATTTTCATTATTATTATTATTATTATTATTATTATCATCATCATAATCATGTTACGTATATTAAGGTGCAGATTAGGTCTCAGTTTGTTGAGGACTCCAGACTGAAAAAGCTCTGATCACTCTTACAAACTGCTGACTACTTCTCCTTATGTGATTCATTAGTTTCTTGAATGTGGTGAAAGACAAAGTTTGAGAAAAACTGACTTATTTATGATGATTATATGAGCAAATTTTTGGGCAAAAACATTCGATCAAATTGTCATTCAACACTCAATTATTACCATTTTTTATAAATTACTCATGAAATGTGATCTGATCTTTACCAAAGTCACAAACATCAGTATCAAGCCAAGCTGATGATCTTTCATGTCTGGATTGAAGTCAGCCAATAACCACGCATAGTGATGGCAGAAAAAATAAAACTTAATAATCTGTGCTTTGGTTTACAGTTATTTCTAAGCTGATCAGAAGAAAACCTGATAATTTTACTGTTTGCTTTATTCATTTCCTCTCTTCTGTTAATCAGTAACTATAATGTAAAAGTCAAACAGCACTAACACAGCTCGATCATGCACAGTGTTAATAACTGTAATTATAGTTAAACAAGTTCATACAGTGTAAATTACAATACAGCTTCAGAGCTGGACAATGAGATGAACCGATGTTGAAACACTCAGTGACCGGATGCGGTGAATTTATTTCTCCGTGTTAACAGAACATGTGTCTGTGAAGCGGGAGTAACACGTTATCAAAACGAATGAGACATTTTAAAGTAGCCGCGGACACAGCGGGTGAGTCACTGGTGCGCGACGGAAAGAGGCGGAGAAGAAAGTGATTGGCTCACTTGTCTCGGTTCAAACCAATCAACAAGAAGCTCAAACTCACAAGGAGGCGGAGAAAGGGAAATTTTATGCGGCTCCAGCACAATAAAGCAAACAACTATAAATCAGACGTGGAGAAAACGATATTTTTTTCAAGCAGCTGCGCTGAAAGAGCTTCAGCGTTTTGAAGCGTCTTACAGTTAGAAATGATGCTGTCACATGTCTAATAATGAATATATAAAATAAATAAACAGCCTTTCAGAATGAAATATTTGTTGTAACTATGTTCAATAACGTGTGTAAAATGAAACCAGATCACTGTGAAATAAACTGAATGAAAACTGGATGTGATGTTCAGAATCAGAGCGACACGTTTGTCATAACGAGTTTGACTTTATGAAGCGTCTTTTTGGGATCGAAACTTCCTGTCACGTTGTTTCTGCATCGAGCTTAACGTCACTACAATAAAAAACAGCTGAATATGTCATTAAGATGCAGAATCAAAAATAAGAAGGAGAACAGAGAGAATCAGTCGGTGCGAGTCGCTGAGAAAAGAACGAATCAGCATCACAGGAAGTTTTTCTTCCTTCAGCTCAAACAAACCGTGTTTTCCTGATATTAAAGGACGATCGATCCACTGACCTTCAGAGGCTGAACACGTCACGAGCCAAGTGAGGAAAGACACACACAGGATCCTTCGACACACACACATGTTCACACGGACACATCTTCATTCATTCCGAAATCCATATAAAGTCCAGCGCGGTTTACGTTTGAATAAACCGCGCATGGAGCTTATAAGGCTGAAGGGGCGGGGCTTAGTGAAGGCGTTTGTCACATGACCTGACAGAAGCAGTTTGATTTGGTGAAACCTGATTTACATACATGCATCATTGGGGTTTGTCCGGTCTTACAAGAAATATCTGTCCATCCCTGCAACATCAGTTCACTGTGAGAGAATATTATCCAAAGCAGGAGAGTCTTAACTAAAAGAAGAAACTGATTAAATCCAGAAACATTAAAAAAATTGTTTTTCCTTAATAAAAACAAACAAAAAAGTGTAAATAACAATAACAGGAAATCAAATAAAAATAACGTTTACAGGAATTACAAGTCATAAGTGACAAGTCATTTGTCAGACACTTTTATCCAAAGCGACTTTCAGATTGTTTTTATGTATTTCTATTTTTATATTTAAGTAAATAGGAAGGTGCAGATAAGTTGTGTTATCAGCAGTTTTTAAATACTGAGTTTGGGAGAATTTAGAAGTTCATTCAGTTTATTCAATCACAATATTATTGTGAAACTGACTGAAAGCAACAAACATTTGTTTTTGCTGAATTCTAAAACGTGTCAGTTCAAAGAATATTTGAATCTGTTTCCATAAGATCTACACACATTTATCCAGCAGATGTCACCAAACTGACGATTCAAATGTTTCAACACTCTGAACCATTTTCTGAATCAGTGGCTTCAAGTGGTTGAAAGCTTCAGAAAACCTCGGTGGCCCTCAGAGCTCAAAGCAGCACAGTCAGAGAAAACACATGCACATGTACGAAAGCGACGTCATCAATCTGACAACAGAGAAGCGAATTACAAAACACACTGAGAGAGAGTTTGTTTGTCTTTCATCAATTCACACACACAGCTGCCGTGCAAAGTGATCACCTGACCCACAGCGAGCAACTTGGGGTTCAGTGTCTAGGACACATGGACAAGAAAAGAAGGTGAGGACACACAGAATCAAAGAGGCACAGAATGAATCCCTTAACGAAGAGGAAACATGAGAGTAAAGCTCTGTGCTTCTCTTGGAGCTGATTTAATCCAAGTAAGGAGAGGACGACAAAACATGTCCTCAGTCCATCTGTCATATCATATGAAATCATATGAACGGATGAATCAGCAGGTACCAGCTCCAATCAACTAAAATTTTTTTGTCATTCACACATCAAGAAAAGACACTAACTCCACTATCAGCACTGACCCCTATACTAAATAAAAAAGTTCATATAATAAATAATGTGTTTTATTTAAAAACTTTACTAAAATCTGTAGTCTATAAAGATAATATCATGGTCCGTTACTGCGATTGCACAACGCTACAGTAGTTGCAGTAAATTGAAGCAGGCTTAGACGCTCGGCAGCGTGTGGCAGTTCATCAATCTAACAGCGTCTGACAAGAAACGGTTCCTCAGCCTAGTTCTTGTGCATGTGCTGCACAGGGAGGAAAGTCCAAATACTGGAAACTCTCTCATAACTGAACCACTGATGCAAATAAGAGGGATGGAGGTAATGCTCATCCTTTGGAAAATCACAATCATCAGTTAAGTACACATGTGTTAAAATGTAATTTCTAAAGAGGACAGTATAGTAACAAGGAACTTTATTGATTTCCACTGCACTGCATGGAGGAAGTGCTGAGTTCACTACAATCTGATCAGGCTGGATACAGAAATGCCCCACGCTGAGAATCAACTACTCTGACAGACGCTTCACATTTGTGTTAAAATAACCTAAAAGGGACAAAGACCAACTGGCGCCTGTTTCATGACCAGCAGCACCGTGACTCTAAACAGAGGAAGGAAGTGGGACTAACTGTGATCAAACGGGCTGAGCTCGTGTCACCGAGTCGTACAATGGACCAAACGTCTCTTCAGTTTCTGCTCCGTAAGTACAAGTCTGGACAATTATACTAGTTTGATTTATATCAGGTCTGCTCAGCTGTAGAAGAGTGGAGGTAAATTACAAGTCGAAATATGGTTGAAAGGACCAAATATTAAACATTTTTCATTTAGGAAGATTCACAGTAACAAATGGTTGTATTTATGTTACAGTATATACTGTACAAACTATGCAATATTTATTATATTTATTATATCATACTGGCTTCAGGAAAACTTCCCAGTTCAGCAACCTTGTTTGTTACAGTAAAAAAACATTTCAAACATTAAAGAGAAATTAGTTTTAAACACAACAAAAATTCCAGAACTACCGTATGCGTTGGCTACTGTCAAACGTATAATGATGTTGACTACAAAAACTTCCTTTACAGTCAATTTCATTTATGATCATGGTAACAGTGTGTGGGTTGTTTTAAAGACGTTACTCTAAATATGAAATCAATTTGAACAATCTATAAATTATTTACCACAATACTGGTAATGTCCCAGTCCAGATCCAGTTTAAATAATCCTCTGAAGTTAACCAGCTCCTGGTCTGAGCAAAAGAGAGTTAGATGTGTGTTAAATCTGGAAAACCTGAGATGAGACCAAAGGCAGCTGGATAACCCTGTAATCTCTGGAGTTCTCAAACCAATCTGTTGTTTATTGGACTGTGATTTATTATTAATAATGAGCCATGTCGTCATATGTCAAAGTAACATGACTCCACTTTCTCTCTAGTTGTGATGCTGCTGCTGTGTTACACGAGAAACGCAGGTTGGTGAACGTCTCATCTAATAATCTGTGGATGTTTTTTCAAGTCGTCGTGATTCAGCGTCGGCTCTTCACAGCTGCACATAAACAGAACAGACACGGGGCGTCAATGAGAAACAATGTCTATGTTTACATGTTACACAAAGCACATGGATTATACCGTATTTCAGTTACACTGAAGCAGCTGTGTGAGCTGCAGGAAACACTGAGCAGATGTGACCGAATGACTGAACAGTCAGTAGGAGCGACACGGTGTTTCAATTATGGAGATGTTTTTACTTTAGCAGCTGGGAAAAGTAAAGTTCATTCATGTATAAGGGAAATCATATTCATTATCTAGTTGTAATATGTCAAATTACACTTCACTTGAAGACGCTTTCTGATACTTTTGAATCTAGTTCCATTAAAATAAAAGAAAACATCTTATCCACTACAGACCCATGATCATGTTTCACTCACCGACTGCAGCATTTAATTATTTTTCCCAAAACAACTTTGTTGTTGTTGTTGGTCCAGTGGGTGTTTTTTTTTTTTCAAATATCTGCTTGATTTCCCACAGCTGGTCTGACTGTGAGTCCCAGCAGGTCTCAGTTTTTTAAAGGAGAGTCTGTGTCACTGAGCTGTGAGGAGGACGACAGCTCTGCTGGATGGACACTGAGGAGGAACACGAGCAAAGAAACCAGAGCTGAGTGGGGAGTTGACTGGGGGAAACCATCCGGTTCTTCCTGTAACATCAGCTACATGAGTCCACAGGACAGTGGAGTTTACTGGTGCGAGTCCAGACGTGGATCAACCAGTAACATCATCAGCATCACTGTTGTACCTGGTAAGATCAGACTGTGGAGTTAGTGTTGATGAGTCTGTGTGGAAATGGATGAAATGCTGTAGTTTGTCTCTGTGTTGAGGTGGAGCAGTGATCCTGCAGAGTCCTGTCCTCCCTGTGATGGAGGGACATGATGTCAGTCTTCAGTGTAAGACAGAGGACTCCTCCGAGCTCCCGGCTGATTTCTATAAAGATGGCTCCCTCATCGGGACTGAGCCTACAGGTCACATGACCATCCACCATGTTACCAAGTCTGATGAAGGCGTCTACAAGTGTCACATCAGCAGTCGTGGAGAGTCTCCACCCGGCTGGATCTACGTCACAGGTCAGGAGCTCAGAGTCTTCAATGGACTCCTCAGTTTTTTGTTTTTTATAATGAAGGTTCATAATGTGATTAGAAATGAAAAATCTTCTTTTCTTCACTTTTAGAGAAACCCTCTACCACTCCTCCCCTTACATCCACCTATTCCTCCTCCAGTTCTACACCTTCAGCTCCCTCCTCTTCTCTTCGACCTGTGGTGTGGTCTATTCCATTTATTAGTGCTCCAGTTATACTTGTGTTTCTGGTTCTATCGGTGAGACGATGTGTTCAGACGAAACCTAAAGGTGAGACTCAGACTTCTGGTTTTTACAGTGAGATTTATGACACTCATGTTCTATATTTGGTTATGATCATATTTTACAATCTCTGTAATCGTTCTTCAAACGGTCACAGTATTCACGGATTTATTTTACAGTTTGGTTCACTGCAGCTGTAAACACTGGAGAAGACATCACACATGACATCACGTACAGTGACGTGACAATATTACATCATCAATGTCAACAACAGCCAACCAGACGAAGCAGAGGTAACGTGTTTGCTTGATTCTATTTTGTGTGAACCCGCTTTGCTTTAGAGCATGTGAAGCTGACATAATAGTGGTTTCTGTGAGAGTCCGCCTGCCTCGTCTGCCATGAGTTGAAGTCTCAAACCGTCACCAATGTAGATCAGTGCGTCCACCATAGTTGGTCAGTAGGATGCTGGATAAACTTTGTTGTTTGCTTGTGAATTAGTTCATCTTCCATCAAGGTATTGAAAAACTGTTCAGTGTTTATCATTTTTAGTTTTTAAATCACTTGCTTGCTTTTTGAATTAAACCAAAGCAGTTTTTTTATGCCAGGGTTTAGAAAAGACACATTCTAACCACTGTAGGAGGCACAGTGCTCACACTGGTCACCCAGACTCACCTCTCCTGTTATCGTGATCTTCAATCAGCACATGGCGCGATAAAATAAATAATGTGATTAAAAAGAAACGTTCTACTGCGCTGAAGTAACAACAGATTAATCTATTGATTATTTAAGCTCTTTTTTTTTTAATTTCCAAACTTCAGGAAAAGTTTGAAATCATACAGTATAATTATCCATCGAGGCACCTGAGAATAACCAGCAGGGCACGAGCTAGCAGGCAGGCCATACACGGAACGCCATGACTGAGTGGCTGGTATAGTGGACAGGAACGGCTGGACAGATTACGGACTGGAAGTCCCAAAGTCAAGCTAAGGACAAGCTAAGACCAATGAACTTGCAAAAAGCAACTTCGAGTCGCTGATTGCAGTGAACTGTGATGTGAAACTGTAGTTGTGAAATTGTGCTCATGTTACTGTGCCTTGTAGTAAAAACCCTTTGCGGTCATATGGGTTTCCTGTTTCATATACATGCCCCCCAGTTATAGCATGGGGACTGCTGAGTATTTAGGCAACACAAGCATTAAGCTGCACAAAGCAAAAAAACACGCCACTGACCTCACGGGCCCAATGACAAGTTGCTCCTGTGGCAACTGAGATGCCTTGGACAAAATCGAGTGCACCAGCGACAAGCTGAACCTCCCCCATGACCTTTCTGTTGTCTCAAGTCAAGCTTTCGCTGCAGTGGACCTACAATGCGGTGGGCCGATGAGCTCTCAGTGAGATGGTGGGACATGTTACTTGCACCATCAAAGCAAAAACCCTAAAGTAGATCCATGGGCAAATTCAGATGCATAAATATATAAAAGATGCGAGAATCAATGGCCTCAGTGTTTGGATCTTGGGCATTATGAAAACCAAGGAAAACTGGAATTCACATGCTGTAAACTGCAAGAAAACTGTTCAGATGCATCATGCAGCAGATATAATTTCACTCTGAACTACATATACTGTATTTCCACTATTTCATTTTGAATGGTGTCAGACATCCAGTTGTCTTTTCACTGAAGCCATTTGCAGATCGTAAGTCCGCTCCATCATGAGCTGCCATACCATTCCATCCCGGGGACAATGGCCTCGTAGTAGAAGGTCCTGTTGGCCAAAGAATCGGACACACCGAAACAGTAGCACACAACAAAAAGTAACTTAAAGCAGCTTGGCTGAAAAGATTGATCAAGTGTGTCTTTTCCAACTCTCCTCCCTGGAAAGTTGAAATGGTATGAAACTGTTTCATCCTGGTCTTCTATGACAGAGATCCTGTTGTGGCACTGGAAGAGCTTAAAGCTGGAGTCAACGAGGGGCTGTATGTCTCAACTCCAGACAAATTTGGGGTAGAGTTTGGATTGTGTTCTAACACAATCTTCTTTTCTGGTCTTTTGATGGGCAGCACAGTGGTGGAGTGGTTGGCGTTGCGACCTCACAACATGACATAGAATATAAAGTAAAACTCTCGTAGGGATGTGGACGGGGTGGTCGATGGCGCAACAAAACACAAAACTTTTTCATGGGAGACTTGGGTTCGACTCTAGTGTAAGACGTTTGGACCGTTTTTTAAAATTGTGTTTTCTAATGTAACCATAGCCGGACATTTTTGTGCCTAACACAGTGTTTTGTAAGTTTGTAAAGTTGGTACAGTGGTGTCAAATGATGACGCTCCAATACTAACGGTAAAGGGTACCTGTAGGCTTAGGAAGCATAATTACCTGATGCTGTGTGATGTGTTGTCTAATCTCCCTTTAAAAAAAAAAAAAACATGCTGAAAATGCTCTAACTCCTTTTTTTATGTTGTAATGTCTTGTCAGTTTTCCCATCAAGTCTACACAAGAACTTTGCCTCCGGTGACGACACTGACTTTAAGGACTTGACACAGCAGTATAAGTCCGGTCAACGCTTCCATTAAAGTTAGACTCACTGAGCTTAGTTTAAATGGTGAAAATGAACCCATGTTAAAAATGGGAAACAATGAAATAGTTAAAGCAGTTGCATGATGTGACATGTTTCCTAATATACTGATATCTATGCTCTTTCTGCCTATTAATGGTTGAACTCCAAATTAGTATTCCAAATTAGTCACATACTTTTTATTGCCACAGTTTATCACAAACACATTTTTGAGACGAGACAGAATATAGGGGCTAACAGACTTGGTACTGAGAAATACATAAATAACCAATTGTTAGAAAATGAGGGTCCTCCAGGGAGGTTAGTGTGGAAATCTGAGGTTAAATACTTGGGTTCTGTCACTGCGTAATGTCACAAAGACAAGTGGAGTTTTGAGCTCATGGAAAACAAATGATTTCCACCATTGTCTCACATTAAAACTGCTTGTTTGTTGTCTCCACCAGAACCAGAGGTCGTCTACTCTTCACTGAAGTCAATCTCAACACCTTCCCGCCAGTGAACTGTAACTCGTCCACAGATCCGAATACATCAAGAAAGACGAGTCCTGTCGTAATTTTTTATTCACATATATTTACGGTTTTGACCTTTTTGTATTTGCTGCAGCTCTGTTCTGCTTTGTCTGTAGGACCACCTTCGGTCTTATGCAGTTTCTCCTTTGGTTAAAACAGTTTCACAAAGCTGTAAGATGGAAAATTTGACCTGTTACAGTTTGGCTGCGGGTAACATCTACGTCTCTCTTCGCAAACATACAAAAACCACAAGAGCCGGTTATACACAGGACGGGTATGTCAGCAGTGAGAAACCGAAAAGACGTCTTTATATAGTCTTTATATAGTTTATACTTTCATCTGTGAATATTATAAGACAAGTAGTTTTGTAAAATACTGGCTTTGGACACAGTCAACACAAAAGTGTTTATGGTTAAAACATCTCCACCACTTATACAGGATCTTAACCTTGTCCAGCTTCTATAATATAATGTGCGTCATTGTGGTTTTTGTTTTAGCAGATGTACAGTACTGTGCAAACGTTTTAGGCAGGTGTGAAAAAATTATGTAAACAAAGAATGCTTCCAAAAATAGAAGTGTTAAACATTTATTTTCATAAGCAAAAATACAGTGAACGAACAAAAGAGAAATCTAAATCAAATCAATATTTGGTGTTACTACCTTTTGCCTTCGAACCAGCATCAATTCCTGTAGGTTCACTTGCACAAAGTCACGGATTTGGTAGCAGTGTGAGTCCGGGATCGAACAGTTGACCTACCGGCCGAGTTCCTTCAAAACCTGGGTGCAAGTGAACCTGGAAGAATTGCTGCTGTTTTGAAGGCAAAGGGTGGTCACACCAAATATTGATTTGATTTGGATTTCTCTTTTGTTCATGTGAGTGTATGATGAGGGAGTGCAGCAAAGCCCCCAAAGGGCTGACAAATGTGATGCTACATAAATGAGTACGGGTCGGTAGAGCAGGGAGAGGGAGGTGTGGACAGAGCAGGGAGAGGGAGGTTTGGACAGAGCAGGGAGAGGGAGGTGTGGACAGAGCAGGGAGAGGGAGGTGTGGACAGAGCAGGGAGGACTGACTTGAGTCCTCATGGTTACAGTAGCTAAAGAAGAACCTTCATTCGTCACTGAGCACATATAAACAATATTACAATGAAATCTGTCCTCTGAATTCAACCCATCCCTCAGAGCCCAGGGATCTAGCACTGGCTGTGTATCTCAGGGACACAGCTGCTGGGTCGGCTGTGGATTTTTTTCTTTCAATAGGAAGGCTGGGGTTTGATTCCACTCTATACCGGCCAGCTGCAAAATACACTGTCGTGCCATAAATATTAAAACTTAAACAGTAGATTGTTTGAATATTGCAGACAAATCAGGCAATTCCAAAAAGGTCTTTGTCCTGGAAACAGGTTTTTGAGAACAGTCAGGAAATGTAACCTGGAAATGGAATGTGATGTGATCTATGGAGATGAACACCACAAGGTGGAGGAACAGTCCGACGAGCTGTGGGATCTGAGCTGGTGCCTCACCTAAAACCACACGCTCTCTGGAACTGTTCACAATGTAAACTGCTCATCAAATGATCTTCAGATCTTCGGATCTTCCCCAGAGTCACAAATATCAAAGAAACACAATTTTTTCCAAGCTGATAAAACACAAACAGTCACGATCTGTTTTGGCTGAGCTCTGGGCTTTGACTAAGCCGCTCCACACTATCAATAACTTTGTCACTTCTCACCACTGTCCTCTACAAAAGCATGTTGTCCAGGTCCAGACGCAGAAAATAAAAATCTTCCAATTATGATGTTCCCTCTAATTTACTTCACTGTTGGCATGAGTGAAGTGTTGGTCTGAACACTGAAATCATACATCTCTGCTTCTGCATCAATGAGCCAAACACACTGTCACCCTGTGGCTCAAATGAGGAATTCCACTCGAACCACCCTCGGCTTTCTCTGGTTCCTGTTTCCCTCTGGTGGTTCGATTTTGTTCTAAAACGAAACCTAGATTTTTTAGAGGTGTCTCGTAGTACTGTGGTTTTTAATGTGATATTGCAACTTATGCTAAATATAACTTTTGTTGTTGGGGTTCGGTTTTGCCACGTGATGCCTTGATTGAAGTGCTGTTGTCTTTTTCTGTCCATTTGTAGCTGTTGTCTGTGTTTGACTGATGAAGACAGGTTAGATGTCTTGTCCCCTCCTTATCTGATAAGACGAGGCTAAGAGGATCCACTTTGATTTACAGCCCTCGTGTGTTCTACCGACTCTGTACTTACCGTGTAGCAGGTAACAAGGGGTTTAGATATGTCGATTTTTGAGAAAAGAGGCGGCAGTGCTAACCCACATACATTTCAATAATAATCAATGAGTGATTTACAATACTAAAGTTCGGCTGATTTTAATTAGTTTACTATGTTCGATGCAAAACCTACTATATCCAAACCTCTTTGTTACCTGTTGTTATACAGTAGGTAAAGCAAATAACTACTGTCATCGGTGTAATTGTTGTAGCATTATCACGTGTCATGAGCTGGAAATGGTGCTTTTGAACTGACTTGTCACTCGGTCTATGTAGTTCTGCTGAGATGAAGAACGAGTCCTTTTTTAATTATGGGAATACTGTCACTGTCTGAGTCCGGGCTGAACATAAAACATAAAAACAAAAAAATCAATCCCCTTATTCTGCAGTTTTTGACAAATAAAAACACTGTAAATAAACCAAATATTTTAGCAGCGTGACTTTTTGACTTTTAACATATCATGTCATTCCTTGTCAGTATTGGTCAGTCCATCCACATTCTCACCAGCTCTTTGGGCATTATACCCAAAGAACAGGAATCGTGATAAAAATAAATACACAAAAATAAATTATTATACTGATAAAACAAAGGTGGACACAATGATGGAAACACCTTTTAACGTCATGTCATTCACTTGTAATGATGTAAATCTCCACAGTTTCTTTATCACCAAAAGTTGGTGACCAAACAGTTATGCATAGAAGAAATCTAGCTGGATATATTATAACAATAATTAATCTCACACAATCCAAAAGAATTCTCATATCGTCGCTCTGGCGGAAATAATGGCCTGGGTCATATTTTCACTTAAAAATTTTTTTACTGAAACTGAAGCAGATATATAGTGTAAAAGCTGACAAAAAATGACGTGTGCCATTATTTTAAGAAGTTGATGATGTGTGTTTCACTCTCAAGTTACCTGCTGTCAGAGTTTGCAAATACTTCAGTGTTTAAACTGGACATGGGCTTTAGTTTTAGTGGATAATCTGAAGAGCCCATTTTCATATATGGATGAGTAAAAACTCTACGCTTGCAGACATGAAGCGTTGGTAGTTTAACAGACTTTAACAGTTTTTAATAGATTCACATGTTCAGGAAAAACCAGTGAGCTTAGACACAGACAGAGAAGACAGGAAGTGCTGAGAGGTGGAGCAACACATTTTATTTCAATGTAAAACTGTAAAATAGAACCAGGCTCATCCTTTACTTACAGACTGGTTGGTTTTTAGTTTTTAATGCTACAATTGGACCGACATTTAAATTTGACAACGAGACAGTGTCAAAGCAGCTCAAATGTTTTGTTCTACATGTAGATATGCTTAATTTTTGTGTTTGGGTTGTAACTCATTTCACTTCCATGCCATGGATGAATATCAGGTGGTGGATCAGGTAGGTCACTGAATGACTTTTCATTCAAATCCACAGCAGCCGTGTAGCTCAGCTGGTCCATTCTCTAAACCGAACTGGAAACTAATGAGCCGCTATCAAAGCACCTGCAGATTCAGGGAAGAGAAGAGACATTCAACACCTGCTTTTTCATATGAAACCTGCTCTATGAGGCTTTTGTAGAACACAAAAACTACATTACCTAGAATAACACAGAGAACAAGTGCACCAACGCCTCCTGCTGCAATATAGAGACCTTGGTTTCCTCCGCCCTCTTCCTCTTCAGCTCCTGTGCTTTCAGGTGAGTGACCTGCAGGTGTGAGGTGTGAGGTGTCAGGTAGGTGATGGATCCATTTCCAGACATGATCTACTGCACTTTGATCCCATCACTCATAGCAGCTGTTTGCTACAAAGTCTCATCAGCAACATCTTTAGGAAACACACACATCTGATCTGGGACGTTCACTGTCACACCGACAAGCAGGAAGCAGCTTCAACACACACACACACACACACTCTCTTACCTGAGTCTTTAACCTGTAGCTGGACGCTGCTGATGAGCTCAGGACTGTTTCCTTTGGTTCCAACATGACACTCATATGTTCCAGTGTCATTGATGTTGACGTTCTTCAGAATCACAGAAACGTCTCCGTCCTTCATCTGTGGATCTGTCAGCTCCACTCGACCACGAAAAGATGAATGCTGGTAGTTTCCATATGTACGATCATCTCTGAAGAAGATGATCCACAGTGTGAGGCCACTTTATATGTTTGTTCCACTAAAATGTTTATTCTCAAATCAAAGTGTAACTATCACTGACAGATAATCAAATAAAAATAACTTTTACAGGATTTACAACTGTTACATTCACATTTAGTCATTAAGTCGTTTGTCAGACACTTTTATCCAAAGCGACTTTCAGGTTGTTTTATGTATTTCTATTTTTATATTCAAGTGAATAGGAAGGTGCAGATAAGTTGTGTTCTGAGCAGTTTTTAAATATTGGGTTTGGCAAAGTTTGGAAGCTAATTCAGTTTATTCACACACAATATTATTGTCAAAATGACTGAAAGCAACAAACATTTTTGTTTTGTTTTTGCTGAATTCTAAAACGTGTCAGTTCAAAGAATCTTTGAATCCGTTTCCATAAGATCTACACACATTTATCCAGCAGATGTCACCAAAGTGACGATTCAAATGTTTCAACACTCTGAACCATTTTCTGAATCAGTGGCTTCAAGTGGTTGAAAGCTTCAGAAAACCTCGGTGGCCCTCAGAGCTCAAAGCAGCACAGTGAGAGAAAACACATGCACATGTACGAAAGCGACGTCATCAATCTGACGACAGAAGCAGCATGAAGAAAAACATCCAGCATGAATTTAGCGTAAACTAGTGGTGCAGAAACTGCAGTTTTCCGAAGCCCCGAACCACCAGAAAGGAAATGAGCTGAAAAAGCTTCAGTGTTTTGGAAAAATCTGCTGCCACATGTCTGCTGTTACACACCAGCAAGATCCTTCTACAATCACACACAGACATTATCATTCACTCTGAAACAGAGGCAGTAAAGAGAAAACCAGACATGGTTTGGACTGATACAGTATTAGTGATTCTGGTTTAAGTGTTCACAGGTGTGTGTGGGGGTTTCTGAATTCTGGCCCACAGTTTGTGTCCATGGCGGTTTGTGTCGTGATTAGTTCCACTGGAAATACTGAAGTAGTGTTTCAGGTTCAGAGTTGACTTCATACACCCTGTTCATAATTGGCAGTTTGCTTTAGTGAAGTAGGCTTTTTATTTAATGTGCTCATCTCCAAATCTAATAAACTGACCCCAGTCCAGATTGTAACACGAGGAAATATCTGAATTCAACACTGATGTAAATGTGAGTTTTACAGGTTTAATTTTCATCTGTAATGACACTTTAAACAAAGTCCTGTGATATTTCCTATCAGCTTTTTTAAACCATTTTAACACTGCACACAGATGGTATGAACAAACTACAGATCAATTCTTTTTAAAAATCTTCAGGAAGAAAATTAATAAAATGCATTTTAAATATAAAATACAAAAAAAAAATTCACCCTGTCTGAGTCTGTAAATGAACAGCGTTTAAAATAAGTGCAGATGAAGATGTTTTAGCCCAGTCGACATATCACCTGTTGGTTAATCAGGAGACAATTAGTGGTTTTTCATCTTCATTCAGTGACAAAAGTCTGAACTAGCATGATGATTGCTGCAGCTTTAACCACTAACAAACAAGCACTGAATCTAACTCATTACTGGTTTGTGAAACAGTGAACGTGTGTCAATCGCATATTACAAGACAAAACATCAGATATAACGAACAAGAAAATGTTCACGTCACAAACCGACTAAATGTGGGTAAATGTGATGATGAAACCATTTCCCCATGAAGTCACTATCATCATCCTGTTTCATACAGTGAGTGTCACAGATGAAGACGCTGAATCCCAGTTTCACTTGATGACTTACTGCTGTAGAGTTTTGTTAGTTCCAGTTCGTCTGCGTGGAGTTTAAATGTTCTCCATGTGCTTGTTCTTTCAAAAAAGTGAAAAATTATGACAAACAATATAAAAAATGTCATTAGTAAGAGTCCAGTTCCCCCTGGTCACAGTGGAAACAGCAGCAGGTCTCTGACAGAATGAGGAGTGAACAAACGTGAAACCTTTTACACACATGTATCACAGACCTTCAGGAGGAGGATGGTGTGAATTTGGACCTTTACGTTTTATAAAGATCATTAAACCACCAACAGCAGCAGCAATAACAAGAACACCAAGTACTGACAGACCAGCTACCAGTCCAACATGTCTGTCCTTGTCTCCTCCATCCTTGTCTCCTCCGTCCTCAGTGCGTCTAACTCCTCCACCTGTGAGCAGAGAATGAGATGTGAGGTGTGAGGTGTCAGGTAGGTGATGGATCCATTTCCAGACATGATCTACTGCACTTTGATCCCATCACTCATAGCAGCTGTTTGCTACAAAGTCTCATCAGCAACATCTTTAGGAAACACACACATCTGATCTGGGACGTTCACTGTCACACCGACAAGCAGGAAGCAGCTTCAACACACACACACACACACACACACACACACACACTCACCTGAGTCTTTAACCTGTAGCTGGACTCTGCTGATGAGCTCAGGTCTGTTTCCTTTGGTTCCAACATAACACTCATATGTTCCAGTGTCACTGATGTTGACGTTCTTCAGAATCACAGACGCGTCTCCCTCCTTCATCTGTGGATCTCTCAGCTCCACCCGACCACGAAAAAGTGGATGCTGGTATTTTTCATACGAACGCTCCTCTCTGAAGTAGAAGACATAATCCTCTGACTTCAGTTCGGGTTTGGTCCACTCTAACAGTTCAATGGCTCCTTCTCTCAGACCTCGACACTGAAGAATGATGTCCTCTCCAGATTTTGCTTTAATCTCTTATGTTTTTGGAAAAATTAAACAAAAATGTATTTATGAGAAAAATTTGAATTTTTAAGTAAATTAAAAAAACTTCTACATTCACATGCAAAACTAATTTTCAGACAGTATGTAGAAACTTTGCAAATGCTGTAAAGATGTGAATCCTCAGAGTCTCACTTTTAAAAATAACTCCTGTAATTTGAACTAAGATGTGGTCTACTGTATTTACAATGATTTACATTATTATCATCATCATCATGCTATGTATAACAAGGTGCAGATTAGGTCTCAGTTTGTTGAGGGGTCCAGACTGAAAAAGCTCCGATCCCTCTGACAAACTGCCGACTACTTCTCCTTCTGTGATTCATTAGGTTCAGTGAATGTGGTGAAAGACAAGTAGAAGTTTGACAAAAACAGATTTCTTTATGATCATTATATGAGTAAATTATTGGGCAAAAACATTTGATCAAACTGTCGTCCAACACATTCAGCTCAGCTACACCTTATCGTCTCCTTCCTACAAATTAAGGACATTTGCTGATACATTTGGAAACTTACAAACAAGATGCGAAGCAGCAAAGCAGCAAAGTCAGGGAGAAAACCCTTAAAGTCTTATGCCAGGAGAAGGAATGAGTCAGTCTCGTTGGAAAGGGAAGAAAATCTTTCTTAGTGCACAGGAAGTTGTGACGTATGGTATCAGAGGCAGTGGAAGAGTTGTCTAGGACTGAAAACAGTTGGACCCAGTGATCAGGGAGCGATTTCCTCTTTTAAGAAGGAGGCTGTGCAGCCGTTCAAGTAGGAGCACATGAGTTTTCCTCCTGCAAATACACAATGTGTGAAATAACTGAGGAAGAATAAATTACATTTTACACAATTAAATTATGGCACAAATCTGATCCATGTTGCATTTAAGTTTTAACGTTGGGGCAGAACATTCATTTTGCACTGGACAAATAGGCGTCCACATCAACAACGTTTCTACATCAAACTAAGATTTTTTGTATTATGTTTTTTTTAAATATAAATTACTCATGAGATGTGATCTGATCTTTACCAAAGTCACAAACATAAGTATCAAGGTCAAGCTGATGATCTTTCATGTCTGGATTGAAGTCAACCATTAAACACGCAGAGTGATGGTAGAAAAAATTAAAACTTAATAATCTGTGCTTTGGTTTACAGTTATTTCTAAGGTGACAAAACCTGATAATTTTACTATTTTCTTTATTTTTTTCCTCTCTTCTATTAATCAGTAACTATAATGTAAAAATCAAACAGCACTAACACAGCTCGATCATGCACAGTGTTAATAACTGTAATTAGTTTAACAAGTTCATACAGTGTAAATTACAATACAGCTTCAGAGCTGGACAATGAGATGAACCGATCTTGAAACACTCAGTGACCGGATGCGGTGTTTAGCTCAAACAGCGGTGAATTTATTTCTCCGTGTTAACAGAACATGTGTCTGTGAGGCGGGAGTAACACGTTATCAAAACGAGCGCTCCCTCGATCTACTGGTGGCCGAAGTTTGTTGCGCTTCCTGCTCTGCGTGACGTGACTAAATTAATAAATACATATTAATCTAAGATCTTGGATGAAAATTTTCAAGGAGCCGTGGCCACAGTGAGTGTGTCAGTGGTGCGCGTCGGAAAGAGGCGGAACAGGAAGTGATTGGTTTGAACTGAGACCGTGAGCCAATCAACAAGGAGACAGAGAGAGGGAACTTTAAAACGGCTCCAGCACAATAAACAATAAAGCAAACAACTATAAATCAGACGTGGAGAAAACGAAGATTTTTTCAAGCAGCAGCGCTGAAAGAGCTTCAGCGTTTTGAAACGTTTGGCAGTTAGATATGATGCTGTCACATGTCTAATAATAATAAATATATAAAATAAATAAGCAGCCTTTCAGAATAAAATATTTGTTGTAACTATGTTTAATAACGTGTGTAAAATGAAACCAGATCACTGTGAAATAAACTGAATGAAAAGTGGATGTGATGTTCAGAATCAGAGCGACACGTTTGTCATAACGAGTTTGACTTTATGAAGCGTCTTTTTGGGATCGAAACTTCCTGTCACGTTGTTTCTGCCTCGAGCTTAACGTCACTACAATAAAAACCAGCTGAATATGTCATTAAGATGCAGAATCAAAAATACGAAGGAGAACAGAGAGAATCAGTCGGTGCGAGTCGCTGAGAAAAGAACGAATCAGCGTCACAGGAAGTTTTTCTTCCTTCAGCTCAAACAAACCGTGTTTTCCTGATATTAAAGGACGATCGATCACTGACCTTCAGAGGCTGAACACGTCACGAGCCAAGTGAGGAAAGACACACACAGGATCCTTCGACACACACACATGTTCACACGGACACATGTTCAGTCGTTCTGAAATTCATATAAGCGCCAGCGAGATTTATGTTTGAATAAACCGCGCATGGAGTTGACATGGCTGAAGGGGCGGGGCTTAGTGAAGCCGTTATTGTCACATGACCTGACAGAAGCAGTTTGATTTGGTGAAACCTGATTTACATACATGCATCATTTGAAACATGTCCGATATTACAAGAAATATCTGTCCATCCCTGCAACATCAGTTCACTGTGAGAGAATATTCTCCAAAGCAGGAGAGGTTTGAAGCGAAAGAAGAAACTGACTAAATCCAAAAACATTCAAACAAATTTTATTTTCTCAATAAAAACTCCTGAGAACAAAATTCCCATATATATGTGTGTGTGTGTGTGTGTGTGTGTGTGTGTGTGTACATATACATACATATGTATATGTATATAAAACGGAAGCCACTGACGTCAAGACGAGGAAGCTCTTCACAATGCATGGAGGGTTTCACCCCAATTCCAGCATCCTGAGATTGTACGCTAAGCTGAAAGAAGGAGGCCGAGGAGTAGTGAGTGTCAGAGCCACTATCCAGGATGAAACAACTAAGATCCATGAATACATAAGGAAGATGGCCCCAAGTGATGACGTTCTTAGCGAAAACCTCAAACAGCAAAACCCAGAGGAACATAGGGAGGAAGAACAGGAATGCTCATGGAAGGACCAACCCCTGCACGGTATGTATCACCGGCAGATAGAAGAAGTGACTGATATTGCACCATCCTATCAGTAGTTGGACAAATCTGGACTGAAAGACAGCACGGAGACACTAAACTAGCAGCCCCTGACACAATCCAGCACATAACAGCAGGATGCAAGATGCTATCAGGCAGGGCATACATAGAACATCATAACCAAGTGGCAGGCATAGTGTACAAAAACATGTCTGCCCAGTACTGGCTGGAAGCCCCAAAGTCAATCTGGGACACACCACTATAGGTGATTGAGAATGGCAGAGCCAAGATCCTGAGGGACCAGATACAGACTGACAAAATGGTAACGGCCACCTAACTGGACATAGTAGTTGTGGACAAACAGGAGAACGAGGCTGTAGTGGTAGATGTCGCAACATCCGGAAGAAGGAACAAGAGAAGTTCGAGAAACACCAAGGGCTGAAAGAAGAGTTAGAAAGGTTTCGGAAGGTGAAGGCACAAGTGATACCTGTGGTGGGAACACTGGGGGCTGTGACACCCAAACTGGGTCCTGGAATCTACTCCCAGATTGAATACATATATACAAAATCACCTCATTCCATAATTTCAGGCTATTTAATATCCATTTGTTCAACTAAGATGTGCAGCTTATTCCCAAATCAATGTCTAGCACATGCGTATAAATAACAGGGCTTTGCAATCAAAAGTTTGATTTACAATTGTTACATTTAGTCATTAAGTCATTTATCAGAAGTGTTTATACAAAGCAACTTTCAAGGAGTTTTTTAAATGTATTTCTGTTTTTATATTTAAGTGAATATTAAGCAGCAGTAGAGTTTGTTAATATCAGGGTTATGTTTTATGCACCCATAAATACAGGACTCAGGAGGAAGTTTTATTGATAATGATGCACCAGGAATGAATGGCAGATCTTACTTGGCATGAAAACTCTGATAGGAAACACAAAGAAAGCCTACGGCTCTGTCTACAGTTTAAGGTCAAAAGTCTTAAACCCAAAACAAACCAATGTCCCAGAAATAACATCCAGCAAAACTATTGCTTTTAATGACAGTCCTCAAATCATAAGCCAGGGGTTCAAGGACCTGGATAAACAAATCAACATTAATCACGGGGAACAGGGGCTTATGATACAGAGTTCATAGGCTGGGACTGAGTTCTGCAGCCATCGGTGCAAAAGAGGTAGCACAAGAGGGCGAATCAGACGAGCAGGCTAGTAAGAGGGTAGCAGGTTAGCGGGCAGGTTGCCAGAAGACAGGTACTTAGCAGGAAAACAGGATGTCAAGGTCAAGAGCACAATGAAGGCATGTCCGTCTAAAACTGACTGTCACGCTGTGAGCAGTCAGGCAGGAAGCTGTGGTTTAAATAGGCAGGTGGAACAGGTGAAAACAATCAAGGCCAGTGATTGGTGCTGAAGTTGGCAGAGTAACCATGGAGCAGGAAGAGGACGTGGAGAAAACAGGTTACAAAATAAAAGTCCAGGAGAGGAAGTGGAGATGAGGGGCTGAATCATGACAATTAATTCCTCAGTTTATTCACAAACAATATTATTCTGAAAATGACTGAGAGCACCCGCATTTATCAGTTCTTCAGAGAATCTTTGAATCCGTTTCCATAAGATCTACACACATTTATCCAGCAGATGTCACCAACGCACCGTTCAAATGTTTCAACACTTTGAACCATTTTCTGAATCAGTGGCTTCAAGTGGTTGAAAGCTTCAGAAAACCTCGGTGGGCCTCAGAACTCAAAGCAGCACAGTCAGAGAAAACACATGCACATGTACGAAAGCGACGTCATCAATCTGACGACAGAGAAGCGAATAACTAAACACACTGAGAGAGAGTTTGTTTGTCATTCATCCATTCACACACAGCTGCCGTGCAAAGTGATCACCTGACCCACGGGAGCAACTTGGGGTTCAGTGTCTTGGACACATGGCCAGGACGGACGGAGAATCAATCCACTGACACCATGGCCTGTGGACGGCTGCCCACTGAGCAACAGCTGCCAGATCCAAATGGAGGCACTGGTGGATCAAGTACTGAAAGAGTAAATCTACAAATACACAAAGAAACATGTTCTCTAGTAAAAGCACCAACTGATCATTTTACTTAAGTTTCAAAGAAATAAGAACATGATTTATATTTTATTAGAGCTTCACTGTTTATTTCCATCCTGTCCATTAACTAATTCATGGTAACAGACATAAATTCTGGGTTGTTTTAAACCAAAACTATAAACTATTTTTGACAGACGCTTCACATTTGTGTTAAAATAACCTAAAAGGGACAAATGACAACTGGCGCCTGTTTCATGACCAGCAGCACCGTGACTCTAAACAGAGGAAGGAAGTGGGACTAACTGTGTCAAACGCGCTGAGCTCGTGTCACCGAGTCGTACAATGGACCAAACGTCTCTTCAATTTCTGCTCCGTAAGTACAAGTCTGGACAATTTAACTAGTTTGATTTATATCAGGTCTGCTCAGCTGTTCACTACAAGCTGCACTACGGTTGAAAGGTCTAAATATCAAACATTTTCCATGTAGGGAGACGTAACATGCCACTATGTTTACCGGCATCAAGAAAACTGAGAACAATGACAAATTTTAGAGTCAGAAAGAGCCAAAAAATTCAGTTCAGCAACTTTCAGACAAATTGTTATAGTGTAGAAACACTGCAAAGTTCAGATGCACAAGATACAGGAACTAAAACATGTTACTGTTCTGAGGGACAGAAGGTCCAACTGACATGGCAGAACAATCATCTGCCTTCCAACATAGATTTATTGTAAATGTAGTTATGTTGACATGTCAGAAATGAAATAACAAATAATTTCTTTGGTAGGTAAGAGGCATGTTGGTCTGACTCCTTTTCGTTTCTGATCATAGGAAATATTGAAATCTATCTTCTTTTTGGGGGGTTATTTACCACATTATTACAGGGTTAGGGTTAGTTTGAGCAGCACAGGTCAGCATTATGATCTGATTTCAATAATAGGTCATTTGAAAACATGAAAACATGAATTAAGTCCAAGGACACGTGGATAACCCTGCAATCTGTTGTTTGTCAGACTGTGATTCTTGTTGATTTATTATCAACAATGAGATTTTTAATTCTTTAAAGTAGAACTGAGTTGTCGTACGTCAAAGTAACAGTGAACCATTATCACTATGAGTCACTTTACAGGTACAACAGTCTCTGTTTTTTGAAACCGCACAATGCAAGTGACGACAGGTCATCGTGGTGCAATAACTTACTTGTATGATTATGAACCTATGTGATATATATATATATATATATATTTCATTATTTTAGATTGTATGTTCTGTGTTGTGATATTCGTTTCTTGGCACACGCTGCACATTCTCTGCTGCTGTAAGTCGGAAGGTTTGTCTTATCTTGTGACTCCACTTTCTCTCTAGTTGTGATGCTGCTGCTGTGTTACACAACGAACCCAGGTCGGTGAACTTCTCATCAAATAATCTTGACATTTTTAATTCTTCGACTCCACGACCTCTGTGACAATTAGAACTCGTAGATCTCACTTCTGCATTCACATTGTCTGTCGTTGTCAGTCTGTGTTGGCTGTTTGCAGCTGCTACAACTGAACAGATGAGAGAAGAAGCTTGCTCCTTTAACTTTACAAGATGGAATAATTAAATATCTTACACTATATTAGAGAAAGATGATAGTTCCACGGAAATAACAAAAATAACATCTGATCATGTTTTACATTCACTAACTGCAACATTAAACCATTTTCCCCCACGAGATCATAGTTGTAATTGTTGTTGGTCCAGTGGGTGTTTTTATATTAAATATACATTTAATTTTCCACAGCTCGTTTGACTGTGAGTCCCAGCAGGTCTCAGTTTTTTAAAGATGAGTCCTTCTCTTTGAGATTTGAGGAGGACGACAGCTCTGCTGGATGGACAATGAGAAGGAACACGAGCAGAGACACTAGAGCTGAATGTGGAGCTGACTGGGGAAAACCGTCTGGTTCTTCCTGTAACATCAGCTATGTGAATCCACATGACAGTGGAGTTTACTGGTGTGAGTCCAGACGTGGATCAACCAGTAACATCATCAGCATCACTGTTGTACCTGGTAAGATCAGACTGTGGAGTTAGTGTTGATGAGTCTGTGTGGAAATGGATGAAATGCTGTAGTTTGTCTCTGTGTTGAGGTGGAGCAGTGATCCTGCAGAGTCCTGTCCACCCTGTGATGGAGGGACATGATGTCAGTCTTCAGTGTAAGACAAAGAACTCCTCCGAGCTCCCGGCTGATTTCTATAAAGATGGCTCCCTCATCGGGACTGAGCCTACAGGTCACATGACCATCCACCATGTTACCAAGTCTGATGAAGGCGTCTACAAGTGTCACATCAGCAGTCGTGGAGAGTCTCCACCCGGCTGGATCTACGTCACAGGTCAGGAGCTCAGAGTCTTCAGCTGCAGAACTGTCTTCACTGAGCAGTGATGGTTCATCATGGGACAAAATAAAAACAAGTAATTTTTGCTTCAGTTTTAGAAAAACCTTCTACCACGTCCACATATTCGTCCTCCACCTTTACTCCTTCAGCTCCCTCCCCTTCTTTGCAACCTGTGCTGTGGTCTGTTCCATTCATTGGGGTTCTGGTTCTACTGGTGCTGCTGGTTGTACCGGGGAGACGATGTGTTCAGAGGAAATCGAAAGGTGAGACTCAGACTTCTACAATTTATGTAGAATCTAGGAATTTTTAAACCCATGTTATACAATTGATTATGATTACATGTTACAATTTTTACAATAAATACAGATTTATTTTACATGTACACACATGTCAGGTATAACTAGATATTTAATTACCTTTCTTAAAATAAAATGCCACTAATATTTTTACACAGCAGAATAAATTATAATGTTGTTCATTTTGGGTTTCACTGCAGCTGATGAAGTAAACACTAGAGAAAACATCACACATGACATCATGTACACGGACGTCCAAATATTACATCAACAATGTCAACAACAGCCAACCAGACGAAGCAGAGGTAACGCGTTTGCTGGATTGTGTTTGTGCATGAATGTAAAGTTGACTTTGTGGATGGATGGATAAAGGTCAGAAGGTCAGAGCATAATATACCGTAAGAATCCAAACCAGTGTTAGTTTTGACTCAAGAAGTAGAAACTAATGGACTTGACCGTTGTGTGGGTGAGCCAGGATGTTGTGTGGGCTTCACATTTTGCATTTACTTTTAGTCAAGAGGAAACATTTTTTTGCGTTGACGCTTTGGAAGCTTCTCTCGTCACTCGTTTTTTTGAATATTGGGAGTTAGGATGCTCCTTCCACCAACGTGGTACAGTCTAAAATCTTTATTTGGGGTTTTTTGTTGGATCACCAGACGATGTTCCTTGGCCGGTATGAAGGTCCGGCTGAGTTCCAGTTCAAAGAACAGTGGGGTGACATGTGCCTTTTTTACTGGTCAAAAATTAGATGTGCTGTTGCATATCTAACGGAGAGAGGAGGAGCAGTTCCAAACTGAAGGATGAAGAAAGTGTCACTGTGATGAACAAGCATTCAGACAGAGCAACTGGACCCAGAGGAATCAAAGTTCCAGGAAGACAATCAGGACCCAGCTTAAACCGGCAGCACGTTGTCTGACAAAACCAACCTCGACTCGACTGAGCTGAACAGAATTATCTCTTAAAAGAAACGGAACAGAAACATACTACCACCAACAAAGAGAAGACAGAAGGGAACGTATGTAACGTCTGACAATCCAAGGCACATCGCAAATGAGTTTTCATCAGAAATAATTAGCTCGTTTTTAATTTAATTATATACATAAATTAAAAAAGCAGCTTGCTGCCGCTGATGGAAGTGAAACTAGTGGCATGTTTGTACTGTAAAGTTGTGGCTGTTGCTGCATATAGACTGTGAGACTGAGCTCATCTGAACACAATCAAGCGGCTTTGTGGTCATATGGGTTTCCTGTTGACCTAAATGCCATCAGGTTCCATTTAGGCCTTTGTCTTTCACAGCAGTGTTTCAGTGAGGGTTAAGACACGTATTGATTATGTGATTTAAACGTCCCGGGGTCACGAAAACATGTCAAACAACAGGTCGACTGTTTTATGGTCAAAACAAAGACACACGATGCTGAAGGAAAACTGAGGAAACAACAAGCATTAGGGGAAATTATGTGAACTAGAATAAAAAAATATTGTCTCAATCTCTATCAATGTTTTTACAGGAAAATATGATCTCAGGTCCTCAAGTACTGACATTAGGGCCGGTGTTTTTAATGTGCACGGACAGTTAATATCGTCGAGCTCAGCGCAGGTTGAGTTTTTTGCTGACGACACCGTCATAAATGCTTCTGTCACCACTGCAGGACTTTTGCCAGATTACAGGCTGCTGAAGTGACCTGCAAATTAATACCTCCAGTAGGAATTAGGTTAGAAGAGTTTGCTTTTAATGACCAAATAACGTGAGTGAAGCAGGTGATTCAGAAAGGGCCAAACGCTTTTATATCACACACGCGATTTTGAGATGAGACAGATTATGTGGTTTATGAGATAAACATGGTTAACCAGTTCTTAGAGAATGGGGGTCCTCCAGGGCCAGTCATGTTAGTGCGGTCTCACAAATACTTACTTACTGTCACTGCATTAGACAGGCAGAGAGGTCAGAGGTCACGTAAACAAATGTTTTCCACTGTTGTGTGACTTTAAAACTGTGTGTCTGTGTTTAGAGTTTCCAGCAGAACCCGAGGTCGTCTACTCTTCACTGCAGTCACACCAGTGACCTGAACCTGCTCCTCCCAACGCCTCCCATCACAGTAAAGTACATGGGCAGTTTTAAACGTGTCTCCACCTGCTGCAGCAGATCAGTCGTTTCTCTGCAGGATCAGCTCTGGTCTCATACATTGTTCTTCTCGTGTGGTTGTGAAAGTTTCAAAAGGGTGTAAGACGGAAAATTTGACCTGTTCCGCTTTGGCTGCGGGTGACATCTACACGTCTGTTTGCAGACGCACAAAAACTGCACCTGCACTTTGTTCACAGCATGGACATGATTCAGCTCTGCCCGGCGCTTCAAGTAGTCGGTTATCAAACTCTTTTCTAATTGGTCAGTAGGTTGAGCCACAATCAAAACCATCTTGTTGTGTGGTGACCAAACCAAACGCATCATCATCACCGAATTATAAAGGAGGTATAAAGGTTTTTTCGTACCAGGAACAGTCCATCAGTCAGTCACCTGGTGGCTCATGTAAAACCAGACACTCTCAGGTTTCTTCAAGTCACTGTCCACGTACACAGATGCATTTGAGCACATCTAATCACTCGGCGGTTGTATTTCTCATGCAGCACATCTGGTTGGTAAATTCAAGTAAATCATAGTGAATATTTATGGTATGTTTTCATTGCATGCAAATAATTTCTCCTGTTTGTCTCTATTAAAGCCCTCTGTGATGTCCCCCTTCTGACAGGCTGTTTGTGTTGATGGAATATAAAACGTAATAATCCTGCCAGTTATGAAAGGCATTGTCTAATCAGGGAAGTGTCTGAGATTGTTTTTTGTCCCAAACAGTTTGTGTTTGCAAGCAGTTCGAGGTCTATGAGCCGCACTGTCAGGAGACTGGATCAAAAACTGCCAAGAACAAAACTTATCGTCACCTTCCCATTCACCTAAATAAATAAATGTGAATGCAACAATTGTAAATCCTGTCAACAATATTTATATTTGATGATCTGCATGCAAATGTAACACATCTAAATATATTGTACGATAAATAATATATATTTTCTTGAACTGAACATCAAGAAATTGTATGTACATCTGGGGTCAGTAATACAGGCTCAGAATTATGTCATGAGATTTCATTTTTAAAATGTTGAACAGCTTTCAGCATTAAAACAGCTCAAACAAATGAGACATTCTTCTTCATTCTTTTCTCGCCTCATTCAGCTACTGACCTTGACTGTGACACTAAGTATCCAGGTTATTTTGAAGCTCAAAGTTCTGTTCTCGTTCTAATAATCAACACTCGTCTTTCCCACACACCTGCCTGTGTGACGTCACTTTGAGCCTGATTAGCCGTGTTCGAGTAAGTTTTCTGCTGGTGAATTCACGTGGTTAGATGAGATGATGTCCCCCATCACAGAGGAGACTCCTTCTGTTCTGTCACTGTGGACAGCACCAGGAGTTTGTTCTTGTGATCCTGAGTCAGCTTCATTCAAGATTGAAATATAAATGTTTGAACTTTACAATCCCACCTCAGCAACAAGTCCATTCCCACACGTCTGAGATAGTTTTGTTGGTGCATTAAACCAGAAAACACCTTTGTTCTGCTGTGACCACGTCCCATTCATTCTCAAGACTTACAATGTTCACGGTTTGTCCTCATCTGTCTCACACTCCCACGAATCATGAGCAGACATTCGCAGACACCAGTTGAACTGTGGGTTTGGGCGTTTCAGAGAAGACGGAGCTAATTTCAATAGCATTGACAAACTCGGAAAACTCGCCTGTTGCTGCTTTACATCGACTTTAGTGCAACGATGGACACGTCTTTACTCCTGTCCACTTGTCTCCTACTTTGCTTCTCTTTCTCTTTCCATGTCTTGGTGACTATAGATACTGTATATTGTGTATACCGTGTTGTCTTTGAGCATCTTTGAGCTGTATTACATCTTTTGGCACGATTTTCTGCAGAAACATTTCCTACATATTTAAATAATTTTTGCCGATATTTTCCCCCAGCGCCGGGCGGGTGGATTTCATTGTAATATGTATGTGCTTCTTCTTATGGAGGCGCGTGAGTTCTAGGGGCCCCAAGAGTGATTCATCTGTGTTTGGATTCATTAATTCACAATGTGTCTGATATTTTTGGCTTCGTGCTACAGTTGAGATGCTGATAAAAAGTTCAGCCTCTGTGACAATTGTTCATTGTTCGTTAACTTCTCCACAGCTTTTCCTTTTTTCTTCTTGTTTTTTCAGACATCTCAGCTCTACCCGGAGAAAATGTCACTCTGCCGTGTTCAGCTGATAAAAACTCAGCCATCGAGCTTGTGGAGTGGAGAAGATCTGACCTGCTACCAGAGTATGTCTTTTTCTACTGGCAGGGCTGGTCTCCAACAGCATATCAGCATCCGTCTTATTTCAATCGGGTGGAGCTGAAGGACACAGAGATGGAAGGTGGAGACGTGTCTTTGATTCTGATGAGTGTGACGGTTAGTGACACTGGGACATACGTGAGTTTAGTCGTCCAGAATGAAAGAGACCAAAACCAGATTGAACCCATCTACATTATCAACCTGACTGTTCATCAACCAGGTGAGTGTGTGTGTGTGTGTGTGTGTGTGTGTGTGTGTGTGTGTGTGTGTGTGTGTGTGTTGAAGCTGCTTTCTCGAAGTTTGGAACGTGCTGATGTCACATCTCTTTTTCCTCTTACAGGGGAAGACGAGTTGGGGAGACAGACTTGGACATGTTGCCCTGGCTGCCATCCTGTCAGTTGTGCTGCCTCTTAGTGTCACTGTTGCTGTTGGTTTTGTGATCTACAGAAAAAGGGGCAAAAGGCTGAACTCAAACCGAGGTCGTACTCATGAAGAAGTTAACGTGAGTATCGGTTCAATTCTTTTTGTTGGTTTTAACTCTTAACAGAAATAAATGTGTGTGTTTCCTAAAGATGTTGCTGATGAGACTTTGTAGCAAACAGCTGCTATGAGTGATGGGATCAAAGTGCAGTAGATCATGTCTGGAAATGGATCCATCACCTACCTGACACCTCACACCTCACATCTCATTCTCTGCTCACAGGGGGAGGAGCTGGACACAGGGAGGATGGAGGAAACTTCCTACGAATCTCCTGGTGACAAAGACACTGAGCTTCAGTCGGTGTAAAATGTCTCGTCAGTTTCCTCAGTGACTAATTAAACGATGCAGCAGTTTAGGCTTCAGCATTTTCCTTTTTGTCCCACAGAAAATTTTGACTAATAACAATGTGATGATCCATGTACTGACATTTCAGACGTCACCAGTGTCTCTGTGGGTAAAAGCTGAAATTAAAAAATGATCGTCCTAGTTTCTTATTTAAAATGGTGTCAGTGAAACAGCTAGTTTGTAGATTTGATGAACTAAAGTCTTTAGTGTTTGTGAGGTGTGGTGTGTGTTGCTGATCAATGTACAATGAAGAAAACTAGTTCTAAAATGTGGTGGGACGACAACAGGAGGCCACAGAATTCCTCTCAAAGAGCCTGAATTTCATTCGAAGCAAAATGTTCCTGAATAATTTCAACTGCATTTTGTTTTTGAGCACTGAGCTGTGGGAACTTCATGCTCATTTAGTGACACAGACATATTCATGAAGTGAACACGAAGGAATCCATCAAACCCTGATGCTAAAGACAAAACACATTCAACTCATGACATTTTCATTCCTATTTATTCCACCGTCTCTGCTTAACTTGATCAAATGAAACCCGTCTAACAAATATAGGTTTTCGAGTAGGGATGAAAATTATGGAATTATGAAAACAAGCAGATGTCTCATCCTTCATCTGATCAGGTTCATCACACTTTAAGCACAAAGTCCAAAGAGAATAAGAAGCACCTGAATAATGATTTCAGGTCAAAGTCAGAACCACAGTGGTTCCACACACAGAGAGGAAACAGGAAGTAACATGAGCAGAGAGACACACACAAACTAAACAGGCAGATCTGATTCACACTTTTCCTCCAATATTTCAATCGGAGCTTTGACATGGATCCATGTGAATATGATGATGTGCTGCCACCTGCTGGATGCTCCAGGTAACAGGTCACAGTTAAACAGAGTTTAATGTGTGTATAAGGTCTCCAGGTGTGAACGTGATGAAGCACATAAAGAACAATTCACACCAAATCAAACGGTGCTGACACTGACTGGAAGAGGTGGAAGCAGCAGGAGAAGAAACAGGAAGGAAATAAACTGTTTGTCCTCTGCAGGTTTGAACTGAGCTCAGCAGCACAGTGACACCTGCTGGATTAAATGTGGCACAACAAGTCCGTGAAGACAGAGGCTTGTTATGAAATGTGGAATCATTTAGTTCAGAAAAGATTAAAATGATTAAATGAACATGTTGTTGTGGAATTGTTCCAGTAAAATAATGAATCAATGTAAATTTGTCAGATATAAAAATCCTCCATGTTGCTTATGTGCAGTGTGACTGTGGCCTGATGTTTCATTTCACCTTTGTTGATACTGATGGAACATTTACTGACACACAGTGTTCTGTGATTGGACAATGATTTTATTTCATTACTACTTTCATTATATTCTATCATGTGTTTTATTGAATGTGCTGCTAAACTGTTAAACAGAAGGACGTGACCTTTGACCTTCAGACTGGACCGTGGATGGTTTAGTGAATGGGCCTCTCAGGGGGGTCCAGCTCTTTAACAGAGACCCTAGCAACAAAATCTCAGGTTTAGAAGAACAACTTCCTTAAATATAAGAGCTAAACTCCCGTCATTGGCACTTTAAATAAGGTTTGTTTTATTGATATTTATTGGCAGGTATTGCCGTCAATTCATTCTATGTTTCCAAAAATGCATAAAAAGTAAAAAAAATGCAATCGCAGAGATTTAATAATTTATAACTGGAAATAGTCGTAAACAACAAATAAAACATATTTTTTTGAGAAGTTGTTGTAACAAATGTTGTAATTTAATTGCAGTGAAAGGTTTCAGAAATGCGCCTGTCAACGACAAGTAAAGACTAACGAGGATGTGGAGACCAACATCTGGACTAGAACAACTAGTAGTTTAGTGTCATCAAATATCAATATTGTTAACAGGATTTACAATTGTTGCATTCACATTTATTTATTTAGGTGAATGGGAAGGTGACGACAAGTTTTGTTCTTGGCAGTTTTTGATCCAGTCTCCTGACAGTGCGGCTCGTAGACCTCGAACTGCTTGCAAACACAAACTGTTTGGGACAAAAAACAATCTCAGACACTTCTCTTATTAGACAATGCCTTTCATAACTGGCAGGATTATTACGTTTTATATTCCATCAACACAAACAGCCTGTCAGAAGGGGGACATCACAGAGGGCTTTAATAGAGACAAACAGGAGAAATTATTTGCATGCAATGAAAACATACCATAAATATTCACTATGATTTACTTGAATTTACCAACCAGATGTGCTGCATGAGAAATACATCCCCCGAGTGATTAGATGTGCTCAAATGCATCTGTGTACGTGGACAGTGACTTGAAGAAACCTGAGAGTGTCTGGTTTTACATGAGCCACCAGGTGACTGACTGATGGACTGTTCCTGGTACGAAAAAACCTTTATACCTCCTTTATAATTCGGTGATGATGATGCGTTTGGTTTGGTCACCACACAACAAGATGGTTTTGATTGTGGCTCAACCTACTGACCAATTAGAAAAGAGTTTGATAACTACGACTACTTGAAGCGCCGGGCAGAGCTGAATCATGTCCATGCTGTGAACAAAGTGCAGGTGCAGTTTTTGTGCGTCTGCAAACAGACGTGTAGATGTCACCCGCAGCCAAAGCGGAACAGGTCAAATTTTCCGTCTTACACCCTTTTGAAACTTTCTCAACCACACGAGAAGAACAATGTATGAGACCAGAGCTGATCCTGCAGAGAAACGACTGATCTGCTGCAGCAGGTGGAGACACGTTTAAAACTGCCCATGTACTTTACTGTGATGGGAGGCGTTGGGAGGAGCAGGTTCAGGTCACTGGTGTGACTGCAGTGAAGAGTAGACGACCTCGGGTTCTGCTGGAAACTCTAAACACAGACACACAGTTTTAAAGTCACACAACAGTGGAAAACATGTGTTTACGTGACCTCTGACCTCTCTGCCTGTCTAATGCAGTGACAGTAAGTATTTGTGAGACCGCACTAACCTGACTCGCCCCGGAGGACCCCCATTCTCTAAGACCTGGTTAACCATGTTTATCTCATAAACCACATAATCTGTCTCATCTCAAAATCGCGTGTGTGATATAAAAGCGTTTGGCCCTTTTGGAATCACCTGCTTCACTCACGTTATTTGGTCATTAAAAGCAAACTCTTCTAACCTAATTCCTACTGGAGTTATTAATTTGCAGGTCACTTCAGCAGCCTGTAATCTGGCAAAAGTCCTGCAGTGGTGACAGAAGCATTTATGACGGTGTCGTCAGCAAAAAACTCAACCTGCGCTGAGCTCAACGATATTAACTGTCCGTGCACATTAAAAACACCGGCCCTAACGTCAGTACTTGAGGACCTGAGATCATATTTTCCTGAAAAAACATTTATAGAGATTGATACAATATTTTTTTATTCTAGTTCACATAATTTCCCCTAATGCTTGTTGTTTCCTCAGTTTTCCTTCAGCATCGTGTGTCTTTGTTTTGACCATAAAACAGTCGACCTGTTGTTTGACATGTTTTCGTGACCCCGGGACGTTTAAATCACATAATCAATACGTGTCTTAACCCTCACTGAAACACTGCTGTGAATGACAAAGGACCAAATGGAACCTGATGGCATTTAGGTCAACAGGAAACCCATATGACCACAAAGCCGCTTGATTGTGTTCAGATGAGCTCAGTCTCACAGTCTATATGCAGCAACAGCCACAACTTTACAGTACAAACATGCCACTAGTTTCACTTCCATCAGCAGCAACAAGCTGCTTTTTGAATTTATGTATATAATTAAATTAAAAACGAGCTAATTATTTCTGATGAAGACTCATTTGCGATGTGCCTTGGATTGTCAGACGTTACATACGTTCCCTTCTGTCTTCTCTTTGTTGGTGGTAGTATGTTTCTGTTCCGTTTCTTTTAAGAGATAATTCTGTTCAGCTCAGTCGAGTCGAGGTTGGTTTTGTCAGACAACGTGCTGCCGGTTTAAGCTGGTTCCTGATTGTCTTCCTGGAACTTCAAGTCCTCTGGGTCCAGTTGTTCTGTCTGAATGCTTGTTCATCACAGTGACACTTCTCCAGTTTCTTCATCCTTCAGTTTGGAACTGCTCCTCCTCTCTCCGTTAGATATGCAACAGCACATCTAATTTTTGACCAGCAAAAAAGGCACATGTCACCCCACTGTTCTTTGAACTGGAACTCAGCCGGACCTTTATACCGGCCGAGGAACATCGTCTGGTGATCCAACAAAAAACCCAAAATAAAGATTTTAGACTGTCCCACGTTGGTGGAAGGAGCTTCCAGTGTGCACGCTCAGCCTCCTTACTCCCAATATTCAAAAAAACGAGTGACGAAAGAAGCTTCCAAAGCGTCAAGGAAAAATGTTTCCTCTTGACTAAATGTAAATGCAAAATGTGAAGCCCACACAACATCCTGGCTCACCCACACAACGGTCAAGTCCATTAGTTTCTACGTCTTCAGGCAAAACTAACACTGGTTTGGATTCTTACGCTATATTATGCTCTGACCTTCTGACCTTTATCCATCCATCCACAAAGTCAACTTTACATTCATGCACAAAACACAATCCTGCAAACGCATTACCTCTGCTTCGTCGAAATTTTATTTATTAACAAAATCAGGCTCTAAAAAGACAGCTGAACTATTACAAACTGAATTACAACACAAGTTCTAGACAACGAACCATGACGAAACTGACCTAACCTGAATCACAAAAGGGGGCAACATATATATTGGCTGGCCAACCCAATATGACACACAAGGGTTCGACATTAATATAACTAAACAAACAAACAGACAGTTTACCAACACTCTTGCAATTTTGAATATACAAAAGCAACAACAAAAATAATAAACTAAATAAAGTTTTTTTGATTATTAAAAACTAAACTTAGTGAAGCCAAAATGAAGCGTAAAGGTGAAATTTTCAAATAAATGAAAACATTACCAAAGAAATTTAGGGTGTGGCCCTCACAGTGTATGTGATGTCTTCTCCAGTGTTTACTTCATCAGCTGCAGTGAATCAAAATGAACGTTATAATTTACTCTGCTGTGTAAGAATATTAGTGGCACATAATTTTAAGAAAAATAAATACAATTGTTAATTAAACACCTAATTATATCTGATGTGTTTACACAAATCTCAATGTAAAAGGAGATGTCTGAGTCTCACCTTCAGGTTTCCTCTCAGCATATTGCCTCCCTGGTAAAACCAGCAGCACCAGTAGAACCAGAGCCCCAATGAATGGAACAGACCACAGTACAGGTTGCAAAGAAGGGGAGGGAGCTGAAGGAGTAAAGGTGGAGGAGGAATATGTGGACGTGGTAGAAGGTTTTTCTAAAACTGAAGCAAAAATTACTTGTTTTTATTTTGCTCGGAGGAGTCCTCTGTCTTACACTGAAGACTGACATCATGTCCCTCCATCACAGGGAGGACAGGACTCTGCAGGATCACTGCTCCACCTCAACACAGAGACAAACTACAGCATTTCATCCATTTCCACACAGACTCATCAACACTAACTCCACAGTCTGATCTTACCAGGTACAACAGTGATGCTGATGATGTTACTGGTTGATCCACGTCTGGACTCACACCAGTAAACTCCACTGTCCTGTGGACTCATGTAGCTGATGTTACAGGAAGAACTGGATGGTTTCCCCCAGTCAGCTCCACATTCAGCTCTAGTGTCTCTGCTCGTGTTCCTCCTCATTGTCCATCCAGCAGAGCTGTCGTCGTCCTCACATCTCAAAGAGACGGACTCATCTTTAAAAAACTGAGACCTGCTGGGACTCATGGTGAGACGAGCTGTGGGAAATTAAGTGTTTATTAAAAATATAGTTAAAGCAACAATCATCTTCTCTCATCTGTTCAGTTTTAGCTGCTGCGAACAGCCGACAGAAAATGTGAATGCAGAAGTGAGACCTACAAGTTCTAATTCTCACAGTGATCGTGGAGTCGAAGATTTAACATCTACAGATTATTAGATGAGACGTTCACCAACCTTGGTTTGTCGTGTAACACAGCAGCTGCATCACAACTAGAGAGAAAGTGGAGTCATGTTACTTTGAAACATGACGAGACAATTCGACTTTAGAGAAATAAAAAGCTCATTGTTGATGATAAAACCCTAAACATGTTAAGTCCTTAATCTTCAACCATATTTCAACTTGTAACTCCCTCACTAAAACTCTGCAGACTATAACAGGCTGTAAATCAAACTAGTTAAATTGTCCAGACTTGTACTTACGGAGCAGAAACTGAAGAGACGTTTGGTCCATTGTACGACTCGATGACACGAGCTCAACACATTTGATCACAGTTAGTCCCACTTCCTTCCTCTGTTTAGATCAGTGTTTTGTTTTCTCTCCAGCCATTGTCATAAAATGATTCTTTTAGTTCATCTCAACACAACTGTGAAATGAAAATATTCAAATTAATGTGGTTCATTCTCCGTCTGGCTTTTCTTTATCCAGACTGATCAGATTTTAGTAAGACTCCTTTTACACTCATCACTTCCTGTACGTTCACCTGACGGAAGCTTCCTGCTCATTAAGTCCATCAGTAAAAATCAGCTGAAAAACATTATTTTAACTTGAACATTGTTTTATTTCCTGTTTGCTCTTTTCTGAAGGTTAAGCCTGGTAGTTGGTCCGCTGTCACTGACCTTTTGCCAAATTCAACTTGTTGAATCTGCTTCTGTCAGCGTCAGCCTGTGGGTGAGAGAGTCCACTCTGATTGGCTGTTCAGTTCAGCGAATCAGTGAAGAGCAGCCACTGACACTGACACTTACCAACATACTGTATTTCTACTCAAATATCTTGTATTTGGATTCACACGGTCGCTCAGCAGCATCGCCATCAAAGTCTTATGATGGTCACATGTTTAACTATGAAACGTAACATAACTAACATGGGTTTGATAACCGTGTTGTGTCACTGTTGTTACTGGTTATTTTTACTACAATTATGACACACTGACTAATCTATAACCCACTTGCAGCTACAGACGCTCCCACTGACTGTGGCTGCTGTTACAGCTCTACTGAACATGTTTTCAGTCTCAGGTGGAAGTTATTCCATTTTATTAGAATAACTCATAATCTATCAATGACTTGTCAGGGTTTTTAAGGAAAATCAAGCTGGGCTTTGGCCCTTCAATGACTAAACAACTTAAACTGGATTTTAATCGTCGACAGCAGCTACAACAAAGAACTAACCAGGAAGTACTAAGAAAAGGAATAATATAGATGTTTAACAAAGGAAAAAGTAACAATCATATAATACAATAATTATTTTGTGAGTAATGAAAACAAACACTGCTTGAGTTTCACTGTCTCTGTGTCCATGAAAGTCCTCAGTTGTTCACATTGACCTTTGCTGTCTGCAGTGCTGCTGTTAAAAAAGCTCCACACAACAGATTCCAATTCCATCAACTGATCATTTATTGATCCTCGATCCTCTGTCGCCTCACAAGTGGTTTGTAAAAAGCTTTTGTATTTGTGTGATATCTTACACATACATCACTGAAAGCTCCGTGCAGCTCTGTGTCATAAACCAGAGACACGTGACCAGCAATATATTTTCATCTTACACATTTTATACATTAGAACTCAATTTGTTAACTTTAAACAAGAATACGTCACATCTGTCATCCAGGATTGTCACGGTGCGATTTTTTAAATATTGAATTATTATTGTCAGGAAAGAAAAAGACAATTCAATTATTGATGTTTTAATTATAAAAGAAGCGCAACAGAAGTTCATCGGCGGCTGGTATCACAGCAAATCAAATCAAAGTTTAAAACTGATAAATCAGACTGATTGTAGCATAAAAATACTGCAAGACAGAAAAAGACACAAGCCGACCAATAAATAGGAATACATAAATAGATAATAAAATAAGTAAATGAATAAATTACACATATGATCTGGTCTGGAGCCAGACGCAGTTCGACAGGAGACTGTCCCAAAGAGAAGGTGCAGCAGCGATCAGACCAGATCTTGTGTCAGGATCTGGTCCTGGGAGCGCAGTGATCTGGATTGTCTGTGTGGCTTCAAGAGGTCGGAGAAATAACAGGGACCCACGAACATCAGGAGCTGATGCAGTTTTTCTCATGTGAGACGATGCGTCATTTACACCTGCAGAGAAACTCGTTAGTGTCAGTAGAAGAAAAGCATGTGTGACTCCACAAAGTTCTTCTTCGTGTGTCTCCTCACACGTTTCCTGCTTCATTTCACCTGTGAAGGTAAGATGACCGTTATAATTAACGCGGATTCAAGCCCGTGAAAAAGAAGAGCGATGATTTCTGCTCTGCTCAGTTTCCCGTCATCGTCACTGTGTTAGTCACACCCAGCTAACTGCTAACTGCTAAAGGCACATTAGCTCACGGAGCTAAAGCTAATGTACCGTATTTACTGTAATACCCGTTCTACCCGATGTGCCACATGTTCTGACACTGAGACAGTCACAGTCCGAAACCAGGGAGGAGCAGAGAGTGTCCATCAGCAGCAGACAAACGAGGACAGGGACCAGGGATTTTTCACAAGAATGTATGAATTAAAGTGAGTTGTCAGTTTATTAGGTACAGGTCAGGAGAGTCTGTCCTTCAGTCTGTCCTCACTGATCATCAGGTGGGTGAATACAATCAAACTAACACTAGTATGTCACAGGATCCAGGTGCTTGATCGTGTTTGAATCCGATTCTAGGCAGTTTAACATGAAGGTCGTTATGTCGTGGCTCATGCATCTAATATTTCAGCTGTGCCGACACAGATACAGTTTCTCTGAAGAGAATAAAAGCACTTCCCTCTACCTTAACACTGAGTCTGATTAAAGATGAACATGTCACAAATACACATTTATACAGATTCATAAAGTGGTATTTTAGCTCTGTGTAGGACAGATATAGTACAAATATTTTTTGGAGGCTCTTTCTATTTACACATTAACAAGAGTTTGTGTTCATCAGAGCAATGATCAGGTGATGTACACACAGTATTTTGATATTCTTTTTACCATATTGACTATGTAGATGCAGATATTATTAGTATAAGAGAAGGAATTGATGAAATGAGAGGTGGTGCTGAAATGAATGTGCAGGTGATTGCAACACAACACCTCTTTTTTTGCGCACTCCATACACTCAGTGCTGTCACAGTGGATCATTGATCGTTGATTTTGTGGGCGGCCGCTCTACCAACTGAGCTACTGCTGCCCCTTCCTCATTCATTCATGTAATTGACATGAAAATGACATTTTATTCACATATGACTTGTTAATATGGTCTGTGCTGTTATTTGAGATTATAGTTATGAGTGTTATTCACTTTTACTTCCTGCTTTTCTGTGTTTTTTGTTCATTTGTTCAAACACAAAAGAGATTAAAGCAAAACCTGGAGACGATGTGACTCTCCAGTGTCAGGGTCCCAGAGAAGGAGCCATCGAACTGTTAGAGTGGAGCAAACCAGACTTGGGGTCTCAGGATTACGTCTTCTACTTCAGAGACGCACGTTCGTATGAAAAGTACCAGCATCCACTTTTTCGGGGTCGGGTGGAGCTGAGAGATCCACAGATGAAAGAGGGAGACATGTCTGTGATTCTGAAGAACGTCCATATCAATGATAGTGGAACATATGAGTGTTATTTTGGAAATGCAGGAAGTGGACCTCAGCTCCTCAGCAACATCATCCTGACAGTCAGAGACTCAGGTCAGTGAATCCAAAAGTATTGGAAGAGTGAGGCCAGTTCCTTTATTTTTGCTGTAGACTGAAAACATTTGAGTTTGACATCAGAAGACAAATATGAGACACGGGATCAACATTTCAGCTTTTATTTCCAGGTACTTACATCTGGATCTGATACACAGCTTAGATGATAGCACCTGTTGTTTGAAGCTGGAATTTTTCATGTGAGCAAAAGTATTAGAACAGACAGACTTAAATAGATTAAAGTGAATAAAACTTAATATTTTAGTTGCGATATCTGCATCAAGCTTGTGACCCACTGACATCACCAAACTTTTGAATCGTTCTTTTGTAGTGCTTTTCCAGACTTTCACCACAGCTTTGAGCTTTGATGCTTGGAGTCATGAGCAGATCCTTCATCTGGCTCAAGGTTCATCTTTGTCTCATCGTTCCATAAAACTTTCATCTCTGTACTTTTTGTTCCGGCCTGACCTTCCTATTCGTCTTGGTAATAAGTGGTTTGCATCTTCTGGTGCAGCCTCTGTACCTTCATTGGGTGAACTGAAAATCATCACATAACATCAAAACATCTGTAGGAAAAAACCTTCTAAATAATAGTCAAATACTAAAGGGATTTCAAAAAATAGAATATTACAAGTTCATACAGTAAAGAGAAGTTGTGAATCTAACAGGAACAATGTGGCCTAGACTCACAGTGGAAAAAATCACACAACAATGTTCTTACACAAGTTGTTTAAAGAAAAAATGAATTCATCACGTACATGACGTCTCATCCCTAACATCTGCTTTTGTTCTCTCAGGTGATGGAGCTGGAGACACTGAGGACGGAGGAAAGAAGGACGGACATGTTGGACTGATAGTTGGTCTCTCAGTTGTTGGTGTGCTTGTTCTTGTTGTTGTCGGTCTTGTTGCTTTAATGATCTTTAGAAAACATCGTGGTCAGAATTTAGACCAACTTGAACCAAGTGATACAGATGCTGCAGCAACAGATGTGTAAAATGCTTCAGATCCGTTTCCTCCTCAGTCTCTGCTCCTGCTGCTTTTTCAACAGTGACTGTGAGAAGAAACAGACAAAAGCACAAGAATTTTTTATTTATTTATTTGCCTATGAAATGTGTTAATATTTAACTTTATTTAAATCCAGTCTCATTTAGTAACGCAGAAGCTGAGCAGGATGTAGCTGTATAACAGGTAAATGATAATGAAATCGACGGAGCGAGTCCCTGTAAAACAGGCACATTTAGTATTTAGTGCAGATTTGTTCCTCTTAAAAGGAGTTTTACTGTATTTAAACAAGTTCAAGTCTCTTTAGTCCTATTTAAAATGAATAATGTGAACAAAACACTAGAACCACATTTTGTGGTTCTAGTGTTTCTGTCCCTTTCTGCATCTGTGTGTCTTCTAGTGCACAGCTACTGGTCCTACCAACCTGTCCAAAGACTTGTTGCTTCTTGTTGCTCTTTTCTTTTCTCTCTCCACTTTCCTCTCATCCCAACCAGTCAAGGCTGATGTCCGCTCACCCTGAACCTGGTTCTGCTGGAGGTTTCTTCTGTTAAAGAGAGTTTTTCCTGCCTCATGGTGCTATATAAATAAAACTGAATTGAACTGAATTATGAAATCAGCCATTTTTCTATGAATAACCATCCAAAACACAGATTCTACCTGCAGGTTTCACTGCATATGTTGGTGCCTCAAGTAATTGGCAGATTACAGATGTGTTTGAAATACATTTAATCAACATTATATTTTTTCTCGTCGATTGTAGGAAGGACAAACCTGAGCTTGATCATATGGTGATAAAATGATCAAGGTGGATGTGATGAAGAGCTTTTGTACCTTTGGTATGTGGAATAATTGCAGTTTACGTTGGGGTAGTGATGTCACAGTAATGTCTTTAAATAGACTGTAAAAGAACCACCTCCAATCGGGATCAAATGCTAAAACCAAACCCCAAGAACAAAAGGACGTGTTACCAAAACAAGACAAAACTGTAAATATCCTGAGCTCTGTATCTACTAAATACTTTTCATATTTAAAAACCAAAGTTTCAAATGAGCCACACTTCAACATGTGTAAAAACATCGAAACGTCCTTGTTGTTCTACATCTAACCATCAGAGGACGACACAAACAAGACAAAACAATGTAAGTGGAGAACCACATCATTTACAGGACTGGTGGAATTCGTTCTTTACACCATGGGGTGATGCTGTGTTTAGGTGACTGATCTTTTTGATTCCAGTGTACAGACCATCACTTTCTCCTTGATTTTGTTGAACAGCTTCTTTTTATTTGGGACACTTTCACTGAGAGCTACTTGTCTTTTGCAGAATCAGCCTGAACGCACTTTCACACCTGAGAGCTGCCCAGGACAACCACAGCCTGTCCTGTGGTCACTGAGCAGCTCCACCACACCAGGTGGGATTAGGGGCCTTGATCGGGGACACAGTGGTGTTGATGAGGGAGGGGCCAGATTCCTTCGCCAGATTCAGTTCTACAGAGAATTCCTGTAGCACTGGAACACTGTCCAATGAGTTTTGAAGCATTTAACTGAATTCAAGGCCACAAGGACAAATACTGGCACCTGTTGCAGTTTCCTGGTTTCCTGCAGAAATTGGTCATGAAATGTGACGAAATCTTCATCAAAGTCACGAATATCAAAAGAATGTTTCAGACTGATAAAACACAAAGTCTGGATTGTTCTTGTCTTTGCCACAATGATGTAAACGGTGTAACACAGAAGTACATTGGATTTGATCAACCTGCAGAAAGGGGCGTAACCTTAAAGCCCATCACAGTCCCATTCTGACACAACAAGTATTGACACTTCGGTAATAAAACACGTTTATTGTGTGGTCACCAATCAGAGAAGAACAACAATATCTGCCTAGTTAGTAGGTTTATTAGCTTCTTTTTATTGTAATTTGATAACTCGGACTGGTTAAGGGATTGTGCATAAAGCTGCTTCAGAGCAGGGGACGGGAGGACTGAAGGTACAGAAGGCTTAGACCACACATGACCAGAGGAGAGTCACTTTGGTTTTTAAATTACTTACTGTATGTCTTGTGGAATGTTTCAATAATATCAATAATTCACAGATGAAAGATTCAAACAAAGATGTCCGTGCTGTTAATAGACTGCAGGCGCAGTTTATTTGTATGTTTGTCTACAGATGTCAATTAGATTAGATGTAGATGTCACCAGCAGCCAAAGCGGAACAGGCCAAATTTTCCGTCTTACACCTTTGGGAAACTTTCACAACCACAAAAACAACAAATGAGACCAAAGGTGATACTGCAGATAAACCAGATCACTGCTGAAGCAAATAGAGAAGGTCAAAAACATGAATAAAAAATACATTTAAAAAATGTGCATGCATCCTGGTCGGAGGAGTTCTGAGGAGCAGGTACAGTTCACTGGTGGGGAGGTGTTGAGGTTGACTTCAGTGAAGAGTAGACGACCTCTGTTTCTGGTGGAAACAATCACACAGTCAGACAACGATGTGGAAAATGTTTGTTTTACATGACCTCTGACCTCTCTTCCTGTCTTCATGCTGTGACAGTAACTAAGTACTTCTGACTCGCCCTGGTGGACCCCCATTCTCTAAGAACTGGTTAACCATGTTTATCTCATAAACCACATAATTTTTTGTGGTTGTTTGTGACATTCAGTGGCAAGAAAAAGAGTTTCACCCCTTTGGAATCACGTGGTTTACTCGCATTCATTTATCGTTAATAGCAAAATCTTCTTTTTACTGTAGATATTTATAATGCGGGACTGTATTTATAACATCAGGCAGGTTTGCAGTTCACTTCAGCAGCCTGTAATCTGGGAAAAGCCCTGCAGTGGTGACAGAAGCATTTATGACGGTGTCGTCAGCATAAAAATCAACCTGTGCTGTGTTCAAGAATAAATGATATTAACTGTATGTGCTCATTAATATCTATACCGAAGGAAACAGGGACCTGATATCAACAGCAAAAACAGTTTGAACTTTACAAGAGAGTTTTAATTTCAACCAGTTAATAAGCTGCAAAAAAAAAAAAAAACACAATAAGTATCAAATAATTAGAAACATTGTCACATTATGCAAAAGCTTCAACTGTCAATTTTCATTTAAGTTCAGTGAGTCTGAGGATATATACTCTCCCGTCTATATGCTAAGTTACGGACTTTACTTGTGTGTGTGGAAGGAAACTGTTAGCCTGGTTCTGCCCAAAGTTTAAAGATAGAGCCACAAATACATAAAAAAGACTATTGAAAAGTAAAATTAGGAAGGGAACCATGTCAGTTTAATGTAATATCTTATATTCAGTAACAATTTTAGGCCTCAATTCCTGAGTCAATATTTACAACCTAAAAGTTCTGACAAATGTTCCTTTACACCTGATCAACCCACCTGTTCTTTTAAATGTGCTTAGAAATAAACTGACTTGTCTTGACTTAAAGCAGGGGACACATTAAGAAATATTAGATGTCCAAGTAAATGAAAAACAAGAGATCAACAGAAAATACCTACATTTTTAATTGACATTTATTAATATGTACAGTATTAATAGCTGTTGTGAATCTAGCCACAGGGGTTGCAAGCCAGTAACTTCTGTGCCAGTCCCAAGCCCGGATAAATAGAGAGGGTTGCGTCAGGAAGGGCATCCGGCGTAAAATTTTGCCAAGTACAACCATGCGAGTCATCCATACCACTTTCATACCGGATCGGTCGAGGCCCGGGTTAACAACAACCGCCACCGGTGCTGTTAACCTACAGGGTGCCGGTGGAAATTGGACTACTGTTGGTCGAAGAAGGAGAGGAGGCAGAAGGGTGCGTGGTCAGAGAGAGAAGGGGAAAGGCAGGAGCTTAGATTTGAGAGTAGGGACTCTTAACGTTGGCACAATGACAGGGAAAGGTAGAGAGCTGGCAGACATGATGGAGAGAAGGAAAGTAGATGTACTGTGTGTGCAAGAGATGAGGTGGAAAGGCAGCAAAGCACGTAGTATTGGAGGAGGATACAAACTGTTCTACCATGGTGTGGATAGGAAGAGAAACGGAGTAGGAGTGATCCTGAAGGGGGAGTTTGTGAACAATGTTCTAGAGGTGAAAAGAGTCTCAGACAGGGTGATGAGCCTAAAGCTAGAAATCAAGGGGTGATGGTGAACGTAGTCAGTGGGTATGCTCCACAAGTTGGCTGTGAGTTAGAAGAGAAAGAAGAGAGATTCTGGAGTGAGTTTGATGAGGTTGTAGAGAGAATCCCCAGAGGAGAGAGAGTAGTTGTTGGAGCAGACTTCAATGGGCATGTTGGTGAGGGGAACAGAGGTTATGAGGAGGTAATGGGCAGGTTTGGTGTAAAGGAAAGGAATCCAGAAGGACAGATGGTAGTGGACTTTGCTAAGAGGATGGAAATGGCTGTAGTAAACACTTACTTCCAGAAGAGAGAGGAACATAGAGTGACATACAAGAGTGGAGGTAGGAGTACACAGGTGGACTACATCCTATGTAGACGAGGTCATTTGAGAGAGGTTAGTGACTGTAAAGTGGTGGTAGGAGAGAGTGTAGCCAGACAGCACCGCATGGTGGTGTGTAAGATGACTCTGGTGGTCAGGAAGAAGAAGAGAGGAAAGACACAAAAGAAGACCAAGTGGTGGAAGCTAAAGAATGAAGAAACTTGTGAGGAATTCAGGCAGAAGTTGAGACAGGCTTTGTGTGGTCAGGAAGAGCTTCCAGATGACTGGGAGACTACAGCAGAGGTAATCAGGGAAACAGGTAGGAAGGTGCTTGGTGTGTCATCTGGTAAGAGGAAAGATGATAAAGACACTTGGTGGTGGAATGAGGAAGTACAGGACTGCATCCAGAGGAAGAGGTTAGCTAAAAGGAAGTGGGATGTAGAAAGGACTGAGGAAAGTAGACAGGAGTACAAGGAAGTGCAGCGCAGAGTGAAGAGGGAGGTGGCAAAGGCCAAACAGAAAGCTTACGGTGAGCTGTATGACAGGTTAGACACGAAGGAAGGACAGAAGGACTTGTACAGGATAGCCAGACAGAGAGATAGAGATGTGAAAGATGTGCAACAGATAAGGGTGATTAAAGACAGAGATGGAAAGGTGCTAACAAGCCAGGAGAGTGTGCAGAGAAGATGGAAGGAGTATTTTGAGGAGCTGATGAATGTGGAAAATGACAGGGAAAGAAGGGAGGAAGATGTGGATGTCGTGGAACAGGAAATAGCAGAGATTAGAAAGGATGAGGTGAGGAAGGCTCTGAAAAGGATGAAGAGCGGAAAGGCTGTTGGCCCTGATGACATACCTGTGGAGGTGTGGAAGTGTCTAGGAGAGACAGCAGTGAAGTTTCTGACAGGTCTGTTTAACAGGATTTTAGAGAGTGAGAAGATGCCTCAGGAATGGAGGAGAAGCGTTCTGGTGCCGATCTTTAAGAACAAGGGTGACACGCAGAACTGCAGCAACTACAGAGGGATAAAGCTGATGAGCCACACAATGAAGCTGTGGGAAAGAGTAGTGGAGGCCAGGCTTAGGAAGGAGGTGGAGATTTGTGAGCAGCAGTATGGTTTCATGCCCCGTAAGAGCACCACTGATTCCATTTTCGCTTTGAGATTGTTGATGGAAAAGTACAGAGATGGTCAGAAGGAGCTGCATTGTGTCTTTGTGGATTTAGAGAAGGCGTATGACAGGGTGCCGACGGAGGAGCTGTGGTACTGTATGAGGCTGTCGGGAGTGGCAGAGAAGTACGTCAGAGTAGTTCAGGACATGTATGAGAGGAGCATGACGGTGGTGAGATGTGCCGTGGTCAGACAGAGGAGTTCAAGGTGGAGGTGGGACTACACCAAGGATCGGCTTTGAGTCCCTTCTTGTTTGCTATGCTGATGGACAGGTTGACAGACGAGGTCAGACAGAAATCTCCTGGACAATGATGTTTGCAGATGACATTGTGATTTGCAGTGAGAGTAGAGAGCAGGTGGAGGAACAGCTGGAGGTGGAGGTTTGCTCTGGAAAGAAGAGGTATGAAAGTCAGTCGTAGTAAGACAGAATACATGTGTGTAAACGAGAGGGAGCAAGGTAGAAGTGTGAGGTTACAGGGGGCTGAGGTGAAGAAGGTGCAGGAGTTTAAGTACTTGGGGTCAACAGTTCAGTGTGATGGGGAGTGTGGAAAAGAGGTGAAGAGGCGAGTGCAGGCGGGTTGGAATGGGTGGAGGAAAGTGTCAGGAGTGTTGTGTGACAGAAGAGTGTCAGCAAGACTCAAAGGAAAGGTCTACAAGACAGTAGTGAGACCAGCTCTGCTCTATGGGTTAGAGACAGTAGCAGTGAGAAAGAGACAAGAGGCAGAGATGGAAGCAGCAGAGATGAAGATGTTGAGGTTCTCCTTAGGAGTGATGAGGTTGGACAGAATAAGGAACGAGCTCATCAGAGGGACAGCACACGTTGCCTGTGTTAGCAACAAAGTCAGAGAGGCCAGATTGAGATGGTTTGGACATGTGAAGAGGAGGGACAGTGAATATATTGGTAGAAGGATGTTGGAGATGGAGCTGCCAGGCAAGAGGGCGAGAGGACGACCAAGGAGGAGATATATGGACGTCCTAACAGAGGACATGAGGTTAGCTGGTGTCAGAGAGGAAGATGCCCAGGATAGAGTGAAGTGGAAAAGGATGATTCGCTGTGGCGACCCCTGATGGGAAAAGCCGAAAAAGAAGTAGTAGATTAATAGCTGTTGTGACCCTGACACTTTTAAATTGTGTATAGGAAACATTTCTTTACCCTCGCTAGAACACTGCTGCTACGACTAAAGACCAAATATAACTGAGGTGAAACAGGAAACACATATCACTAAAAGCAGTGAACAACATGAAACTGGTGAGTTTTTTTATTGTAGCATCGTCTGCTGTTGCTCATGCATATTCATCATTTGTGAAAATGTGTTTATCTGAGCTGTGCCTTGTGGTAAAAGTGTTTCAAAAGGTTTTACTAGAATCAAGCAGCTTTGTGGTAATAAGAAGCCGCTTTTGAACTAGTTCACAAATATTTCTATACACACAGTCGGGCAGCACATTGGTCGACACGTTAGCACAGCTGTCTGAGTTTAAGAGAGGATCCAAACTTTAACGTGCATGTTTTCAATAACTTGATGCAACATGTGCGAGTTCCCGAGCAGACAAACTCACAAAGGTAAGTCCGCTCTCCTCTACCGACCTTCTCTGGCAGCAGCACCGGTCAGAATCTCCAAAGACCCCAGCTCAGCCTCACAAGATGGCGCCTGCACCACCATCCCCAACCCTGAACACCGTGTTATGTCAACTTCACTTTTTCCATCGCAAAACAGGTTCACACACGACACTCAACCAAACACGTTACCTCTGCTTCGTCTGGTTGGCTGTTGTTGACGTTGATGATGTAATACTGTGACGTCACTGTACGTGATGTCATGTGTGATGTCTTCTCCAGTGTTTACTTCATCAGCTGCAGTGAAACAAAATTAAAAACCTTATAATTTATTCTGCTGTGTAAGAATATTATTTATATCTAATGAAAACTGATTGAAACTGTTAGTGAAATGTTTAATTACACCTTGTCATGTAGGGACATGTAAAATAAATCTGAAAATATTGTTACGATTAAAAGAAAGAGAACGGAACATGTAACGTGATCATAATAAATTGTACCACTGTAGAACATGGTTGTAGATACATTTTAAGCAGAAGTCTCAGTCTCACCTTTAGGTTTCCTCTGAACACATCGTCTCACCAGTAAAACCACGAAGACCAGTAGAACTGGAGCAAAGATGAATGGAAGAGACAGTAACACAGGCCGAAGAGAAGAGGAGGGAGCTGAAGGAGTAAAGGTGGAGGATGAGCAGGTGGATGTAGGAGGAAGCGTGTTGGTGGGTTTCACTGTAAAATAAAAAATGATTCATTTCAATTTCTGTCATCACTGAAGACTCATTGCTAAAAACTCAGCCACTGACTTGTCTCTGAGCTCCTGACCTGTGACGTAGATCCAGCCGGGTGGAGACTCTCCACGACTGCTGATGTGACACTTGTAGACGCCTTCATCAGACTTGGTAACATGGTGGATGGTCATGTGACCTGTAGGCTCAGTCCCGATGAGGGAGCCATCTTTATAGAAATCAGCCGGGAGCTCGGAGGAGTCCTCTGTCTTACACTGAAGACTGACATCATGTCCCTCCATCACAGGGAGGACAGGACTCTGCAGGATCACTGCTCCACCTCAACATAGAGACAAACTACAGCATTTCATCCATTTCCACACAGACTCATCAACACTAACTCCACAGTCTGATCTTACCAGGTACAACAGTGATGCTGATGATGTTACTGGTTGATCCACGTCTGGACTCACACCAGTAAACTCCACTGTCATGTGGGAAAACATGACTGATGTCACAGGAAGAACCGGATGATCTTCCCAAACCGTCTCCACACTTACTCCTCTGTTCGCTGGTCGTGTTCCTCCTCACTGTCCATCCAGCAGAGCTGTCGTCCTCCTCACAGGTCAGAGACACAGACTGTCGTTTAAACAGCTGAGAGACGCTGGGACTCACAGTCAGATGAGCTGTGGGGAATTTGTGTTTTTTAAGGAAAACATAATGTCTCAATGAGTTTTACAAAGTAAAAGCCACTGGACCAACAACAGCAACATCAATGATCTTGAGGAGGGAAAAACATTTTAAATGTTGCAGTTAGTGAAACAGTGAAACGCGTCTCTTTAGTGGATCTGACGTTTCCTTTTAGTTCAGTGGAACAAGATGAAAATGCATCAGAAACAAATAAGTTTGCAGTTTATTTAACCGTCAAAACCTGCAGTTTCCTCCAAGTCTGATTGTTACGTAAGTTCCGTCCAATTGGACATGAGCATTTGTTTCTCCGTCGACCCCCACCTCGATTGTTTCTCTCGTCTGTTCAGTTTTAGCAGCTATGAAGAGCCGACGCTGAATGATGACGACTTAAAAAAACATCTACAGATTATTAGATGAGACGTTCACCAACCTTGGTTTGTCGTGTAACACAGCAGCTGCATCACAACTAGAGAGAAAGTGGAGTCATGTTACTTTGAAACATGACACAGTTTGACTTTAGAGAAATAAGAAGCTGGTTGTTGATGATAAAACCCAAAACATGTTAAGTCCTTAATCTTCAACCATATTTCAACTTGTAACTCCCTCAATAAAACTCTGCAGACTATAACAGGCTGTAAAACTAGTTAAATTGTCCAGACTTGTACTTACGGAGCAGAAACTGAAGAGACGTTTGGTCCATTGTACGACTCAGTGACACGAGCTCAACACGTTTGATCACAGTTAGTCCCACTTCCTTCCTCTGTCTAGATCAGTGTTTTGTTTTTTCTCCAGCCATTGTCATAAAATGATCCTTTTAGTTCATCTCAACACAACTGTGAAATGAAAATATTCAAATTAATGTGGTTCATTCTCCGTCTGGCTTTTCTTTATCCAGACTGATCAGATTTTAGTAAGACTCCTTTTACACCCATTTCTTCCTGTACGTTCACCTGACGGAAGCTTCCTGCTCATTAAGTCCATCAGTAAAAATCAGCTGAAAAACATTATTGTAACTTGAACATTGTTTTATTTCCTGTTTGCTCTTTTCTGAAGGTTAAGCCTGGTAGTTGGTCCGCTGTCACTGACCTTTTGCCAAATTCAACTTGTTGAATCTGCTTCTGTCAGCGTCAGCCTGTGGGTGAGAGAGTCCACTCTGATTGGCTGTTCAGTTCAGCGAATCAGTGAAGAGCAGCCACTGACACTGACACTTACCAACATACTGTATTTCTACTCCAATATCTTGTATTTTCACACGGTCGCTCAGCAGCATCGCCATCAAAGTCTTATGATGGTCACATGTTTTACTATGAAATGTAACATAACTAACATGGGTTTGATAACCGTGTTGTCACTGTTGTTACTGGTTATTTTTACTGAAATTATGACACACTGACTAATCTATAACCCACTTGCAGCTACAGACTCTCCCACTGACTGTGGCTGCTGTTACAGCTCTACTGAACATAATGTTTTCAGTCTCAGGTGGAAGATATTCCATTTTATTAGAATAACTCATAATTTATCAATGACTTGTCAGGGTTTTTAAGGAAAATCAAGATGGGCTTTGGCCCTTCAATGACTAAACAACTTAAACTGGATTTTAATCGTCGACAGCAGCTACAACAAAGAACTAACCAGGAAGTAAGAAAAGGAATAATATTGATGTTTAACAAAGGAACAAGTAACAATGATATAATACAATAATTATTTTGTGAGTAATGAAAACAAACACTGCTTGAGTTTCACTGTCTCTGTGTCCATGAAAGTCCTCAGTTGTTCACATTGACCTTTGCTGTCTGCAGTGCTGCTGTTAAAAAAGCTCCACACAACAGATTCCAATTCCATCAACTGATCATTTATTGATCCTCGATCCTCTGTCTCCTCATAAGTGGTTTGTAAAAAGCTTTTGTATTTGTGTGATATCTTACACATATATCACTGAAAGCTCCGTGCAGCTCTGTGTCATAAACCAGAGACACGTGACCAGCAACATATATTTATCTTACACATTTTATACATTAGAACGCAATTTGTTAACTTTAAACAAAAAAACGTCACATCTGCCATCCAGGATTGTCACGGTGTATTTTTTTAAATATTGCATTATTATTGTCAAGAAAGAAAAATACAGTGTTTCAATTATAATATTTAACGGCCACTTTATTGCGTTAACTACGTTTCTTGTTCTCATACATTTTGTCCTTTTCCAGTTGCCGTACTGTAAGTACGGGAAAAGAAGCGCAACAGAAGTTCATCGGCGGCTGGTATCAGTAAATCAAATCAAACCAAATCTTAAAACTGATGAATCAGACTGATTGTAGCATAAAAATACTGCAAGACAGAAAAAGACACAAGCCGACCAATAAATAGGAATAAAAAAATAGATAATAAAATAAGTAAATGAACAAATTACACATATGATCTGGTCTGGAGCCAGACGCAGTTCGACAGGAGACTGTCCCAAAGAGAAGGTGCAGCAGCGATCAGACCAGATCTTGTGTCAGGATCTGGTCCTGGGAGCGCAGTGATCTGGATTGTCTGTGTGGCTTCAAGAGGTCGGAGAAATAACAGGGACCCACGAACATCAGGAGCAGACGCAGTTTTTCTCATGTGAGACGATGCGTCATTTACACCTGCAGAGAAACTCGTTAGTGTCAGTAGAAGAAAAGCATGTGTGACGCCACAAAGTTCTTCTTCGTGTGTCTCCTCACACGTTTCCTGCTTCATTTCACCTGTGAAGGTAATTAACGCGGATTCAAGCCCATGAAAAAGAAGAGCGATGATTTCTGCTCTGCTCAGTTTCCCATCATCTTCATTGTGTTAGCCACACCCAGCTAACTGCTAACTGCTAACTGTTAAAGGCACATTAGCTCACGGAGCTAAAGCTACATGTACCGTATTTACTGTAATACCCGTTCTACCCGATGTGACGCATGTTCTGACACTAAGACAGTCACAGTCCGAAACCAGGGAGGAGCAGAGAGTGTCCATCAGCAGCAGACAGACGAGGACAGGGACCAGGGGTTTTTACTGTTTAGCTTGAACAAATGTACTTTGTGTTGAAAATGAAACGGCGTCAGACCCTCAACATCACAGATCTGCATCCGGTGCGATTGTGACGTCCGATTTTAAACTCGGACCACGAGTCTGAGACATTGTATCAGTCATCACATACCACATGTTCCAAGGAGAAACGAAACCTTTGTTTTATTAACATAATACTTGTAATTCTAGAGGAAGTTTGTTCTTCTCTTTTTACACTTAATCTGAGACTGAGAGTTTTTTTATGTAATGATCTCTATTTATTTCATCTAATTCCTCAGAATAAAATCGGTTTTATTTCTCTACATTCACTGAAACTAATGTTTCACATGAGGAGCAGCAGTGAGCAGTTGTAAGAGCGGCCAGACCTTTTTCAGTCTGGACCCCTCAACAAACTGAGTATCTGAAAACTAATCTGCACCTTATTATGAATAGAATATTTATAATAATAATAATAATACATAAAAAACATGTCTTATTACCTGATGAAGTTAAAAATAGAGCAAACCAAGTTTTTGTTCAAATTACAAGAATTCTCATCAAAAGTTAGAAACTGAGGATTCAGACATTTTCACATATGACTTGTGAATATAATCTGTACTATGATTTCAGATTATAGTAGAGTGTTACTCACTTTTACTTCCTGCTTCTCTGTTTTTTGTTCATTTGTTCAAACACAAAAGAGATTAAAGCAAAACCTGGAGACGATGTGACTCTCCAGTGTCAGGGTCCCAGAGAAGAAGCCATCGAACTGTTAGAGTGGAGCAAACCAGACTTGGGGTCAGAGGATTACGTCTTCTACTTCAGAGACGAGCGATCGTATGAAAGGTACCAGCATCCACTTTTTCGTGGGCGGGTGGAGCTGAGAGATCCACAGATGAAGGAGGGAGACGTGTCTGTGATTCTGAAGAACGTCTCCATCAGTGACACTGGAACATACAAGTGTTATTTTGGAAATGCAGGTGGACCTCAGGTCATCACCAACGTCACCCTGACAGTCAGAGACTCAGGTCAGTGAGTGTGTGGGGGCATTACTGTACATACTCGGTTTACTAATTAGTAATTAGTTGAGACTGAAACCTGTGCACCAGTCAGACAAGTTTTTTAAGTAATAAATGAGATTTTAAAAATCTCTACATTCAGACTGTTTCATGTCAGCAGTGAGGTTATTCCTGAGGAAAGGGACACGATGGGAAAAGACCCTGTAACCAGGAGTCTTCTTAAATCTGGGGACAGACAGGATCCCTGCTCTCTGGTAAAGACAAGACTTATCCAGGTGGAATATAAGGTTTATGGAGAACAGACAATATGAAGGATCACTTCCCTTTAGGATCTTATACGTCATCACAAGCACCTTTAAGTCGGATGTGACAGGAATAAGGAGCCAATGAAGGGAAGCTAAACTTGGTGTCATGTAGTTGGATTTTGTTAAAATTCTACCTGCAGCATTCTGGACTGCTTGAAGACTTCTACGATTAGCTTGCAAAATGATTGAGGACAAATATGGCATTAGCCCAGTTTGAATGACACAAAGGCTTGAATTAATGTCTCTGCACCAGCCATGGACAGAAGACTGAACTTCAAGTACGATCTGAAAATTTTAATCATGTCAACTGGAAATGTTTCGCTACTTATCCAAGTATCTTCTTCAGTCTGAGGGAAAGTTGGCTAGAGGACCAGTTATATCCTCCAGAGTGGGCCTGGCTTTAATAGGCTCGTTAGATAGATAAAAAGATTAGAACAGGGTGAATTCATCAACATATAGACTCAGAGAAAAGCCTGTTGAAAAAAATCATACAACAATATTCCTACACGAGGACCATTGTCTGACAGGAAGAAGAGGTTTCATCACCTATATGACACCTCATTCATAACATCTGCTTCTGTTCTCACAGGCGACGGAGCTGGAGACATTAAGGACGGAGGAAAGAAGAAAAGACATGTTGGACTGATAGTTGGTCTGGCAGCTGTTGGAGTGTTTGTTGTTGGCGTTGTTGGTTTAGCGATTTTTAAAAGACATCAAGGTCAGAATTCAGAACAAACCCCTCAACACACAAGGCGAAGAGATGAGGTAGCAGGTGCATCAACAGTTTCAGTTGAGGAAGCAGCTGAGGAAGCAGTTTTATCAATTTGTTAATGAAACATTGAGGAAATTGCAGCTGAGGAAGCAGGTGCATCAACAGTTTCAGCTGAGGAAGCAGGTGCATCAACAGTTTCAGTTGAGGAAGCAGCTGAGGAAGCAGGTGCATCAACAGTTTCAGTTGAGGAAGCAGCTGAGGAAGCAGGTGCATCAACAGTTTCAGTTGAGGAAGCAGCTGAGGAAGCAGGCGCATCAACAGTTTCAGTTGAGGAAGCAGGTGCATCAACAGTTTCAGCTGAGGAAGCAGCTGAGGAAGCAGGTGCCTCAACAGTTTCAGCTGAGGAAACACGTGTGTAAAATGCTTCAGTCAGTTTCCCCTCAGTCTGTCGGAGACCTGCTGCTGTTTCCTCAGTGACCCCATCAACACGGAGAAACAACTGGACCTTTTGTGTCACTGTCACAGATGATTTTTTTTTGTATGTAAAATATAAATATTTTCTAGCCCCAGGGTTGCTCTGGCTTCTGTGTCTCAGCTCACATTCACACCTGCGGACAATCTAGAGTCACCAATGAACTAAACCCGCGTGTCTTTGGACTGTGGGAGGAAACCCACACAGAAAGGCTGCAGGCGGATTTGAACCTTCTAGCTGTGAGGCAGCAGTACTAACCACTCCACCACATTGCTGCTTAAGGACGTTTTTATTTACTAATAAATTAGTTTTATTAATTTGTTAATGAAACATATTATTGACAATTGTTTACATCCCGTCCTTTTCATTAGCACAAGCTGAGCAGGATTCATGTTTAGTTCCTCTACAGCAGAACTGGTCTAACTGAAAAGTTTTCCTCCAATCTGCTGCAGAGAGCTTCTCATGTTATGCCAGATCATTTATGCTCACCATTGCCTCTTCAGCCTTCTGTCTTCTTTCCCCTGTGAACACTTTTTGCACCTTTCTAATGGAGTTTTTGGTCCTACCAACCTTCCAATGGAGGGCTCTTTTCTTTTCCCAACTATTCAAGGCGATGGCGCCCACCCTGTTGGATTCTGCTGGAGGTTTCTTCCATTAAAGGTTTTTTTAGAGAATCTGTCTGCAGTGTTGAATACTTATGAAATGAGCATTTCTGAATAAATAAGAAAAACACAGATTCTGGAGTTACAGGTTTGATACAAACAGTTAAAGCTGATAGAATTTTAATTTTGTCTGTATAACAGGTAAATGATAATGAAATCAGTTGGAGCGTGTCCAGCATTTAGTGCAGATCTGTCTGCTTCTTAAACTGAGTTTTACTGAGCAGCAGTGCAGATATGGACACCTAAAAACCGTGTTTTGTGTCACTGTCACCGTGATTTAGTAGGATTTTTTTTTATATTTGTAAAAATATAAATATAAAAATCTAGCACCATCTTTGTCTGTAAATATTATCTGTACATAGAAGGGGTGAACTGCTATTTTCCTTTCCACAGTTTTCTCTGGTTTTTCACGTTGGGGAGTTTGGGTTAGTTGATGTCTTTTTGTTTTGTGGCTTAGAGACTAGTCAGCACTGTCATTGGGAAGTAGATGCGTTTGTTTGTGGTTTTGGCCTTGGTTCACCCTGAGTTTCACTTTATCACTGTATTATAGAATAAATTGCACGTACTCTTTATACGTACACTTGAGTTGTGGATTTTGGTTTGGGGACCGGGAAGGAACAACCTCACTTTTACTTGTATGTTGCGCTCTTGCCCCTAGACAGGGCGTATAAAATTCATTCTGTTCTTATCCTGACCTTTGAATTACTTGTCAGAGGTTTTAAGGAAAGTTAAGCCGTTTTGCAGTTGATTGCCGAACAGCGTTTGTTCCAAAAAATACACAATAAATAAATGTAGAAAGTTTTGTCTCGTTTTTTGACGATGGTGTGTAAACCACAGGTTACTGATCTTCATTGATCCTTCAGAACAGTTTGCTGCTGTGTTTAAAGACTGTAAGGACACTGACGGTTCATTCTGTCACTGTCACAGCGTTTGAGCAGCAGACGTGGACACATCCTGACTCTTGGAGACATGTCCTCAGCTGCACTGATGAGCATGTGCTGGATGCAGCTGTATGAGCTCAAAGGGGGTCAAGCGATTTGTAACGCAGTCTTTGTATTTTTTGTAAAGGTTTGTATTTGTAGAAGGGTTGTGCATTTGTGCGTTCAGTTCCTGTTGACACACGTCACTGAAAGCTCTATGCAGCACTGTGTCTCACTGAGGTATTGAAAACAAAATATATATTACTATCATTTTAGATATTTCTAAAATAACATAAATAAATGTTAATAACTTAGATATATATAGATAATGACTATGAAATTGTTTAATACAATTTTTTAGAATTTGACTCAATTATGGAATATATTTCATTTTGGTTTAAAAAAAATGTATTTTGAAATATTTCATATGATTGTTTTCATAATATAGATTTTACATTAGCCTTTTTTTAATTCTAGAAGATTTTATTACAGAATGTAATTTGTTCCAAATTCAGCTCTTATTGCACAATATCAATGTCACCAGTGCTCCATTTATTTCAAAATGGCACTTTTAAGCAGAATGCTTCCGTCTGTCAGTCGGTGGTAGTGGGTGGGACCTGCACACCCATTGGCTGATCACATTGACACGTTTTTGCTGGACAGCTGTTTGGCGTAATTCGTTGTTTCTAAATGTGAAGAGGGACTTCTGGCAAAATAGTGCCCTGAGCAGCTGCTATAGGGAGTGCTCATTTTTCCAAAATTCTAGTTCCACAAACCAAAGAAATAACCAGCAAAGTGGTAGCATTTCAAATTTAAGGTTAAGAGAATTCAAATTACATAGAAGAAAGGTGCAAAAAAACAAAACAAAAAAAAACCTGAGAAATAGAACTTCAACTTTCTCAAGAGAAACTGATTCTTTGGAAGGGAGCAACTCTGAGTTTAAGTTTAAAATCTAAACTGGATGAACTTCATAGAAAAGCACATGGTGCAAATAAGACCGAGAGCAAAGTGGATTGAGCAAGGAGAAAAGAAAAGAACTCGTCTTATTTGAAGACATTAGAAAAAAGAAGACGAAACTTGTCAGCTCTATGTGTCGAGAATGGCCTAGAAATGATTAATGAGAGCGAATATGTGGGGAAAAACTGACTTTGAAGACTAAGACAACACAAATGAATAATAAACTCAAAAAAATATATATATTTAAACCTAACAAGGGGACTACGTAAGAACAGAACTCGATAAGGACCTAAAGCCAAACCCACACCAGATTAAACCAAGAAACATAAATGAGCGATGTTAACACAGGGGGAGACAATGGGAAAAACTATGAATAACTAGGCTTATTATGTTAAATAATAAAAGGAAAATTTAAATGTAAAACACTACACACGGGGACCAAAGCTCAAGGGGAATTAACCTAAAGTTCCGACAGAGATAACGGAGGAATGACACAGGTTCAGGGAGTCCGAGACCACAATCCATCACGCTCAATATTTATTTTTATTACATCAGGTATGAATAATCAAAAGCCTACCACCACTGCACATTTATGTTGAACACTCCACTCTGAACACAACCAAATATTATAGGTTAGTCACCGGGGTGAAATTGAAGCTGAGGTTAAAAAGGTAATTAGTCCGCCTCACAAGACAAGCCCAGATCTTTTTTTGTCTACCAGCCATCCAAGGCCGGGAGGACCGACTTAACACAAGGACAACAGGAAACAGTGAGAAACCACTGCAACACCAGCAACAACATCAGATGTTTACACAAAAAAATGAACCGTTCATTTTAAACATATTACTTAAATAAAAATCATGTCTCCATAATGAAACAAAGCCTGTACCTGCTACATCGGTCTTCCCCATGCACACGAGTCCCCCCTCAAAAGCTGCGTGGCCACACTGTGGTATCAAGGAATCCAATTAAAAACACATTAGTTAAATGTCTTACTAAACAATGAAGTCTCTCAGCGTTCCCTCCAGCCTCCTGTCCAAAGTATCTCCTCTGCACAAACACACCTGACTCCTTTACCTGCTCTCCTCCAACCAATGGGCAGACAGCAGGGAATCAGACAGGGAGCTGAGGGGGGGCAGAGTCAGTGTGGGAGGGGGACAGGTGAAAGCAATCAGGGCCAGTGATTGGTGGTGAAGTTGACAGAGGAAGAACAGGATGTGGGGGGGATTCAGGGGCTGAATCATGACAAAACATCAATTTCCTGTTTAATAGTCAACCAACAAGAGGTGAAGGAACCAAAAATTTAAATTCTACTCTTCTTGTACTCAATTCTACTCTCCCTTGTGCTCAAAAAGTCAAAATGTTCTTTAATAAAATAAATAACTATATTCCTCAAATTGATTTTAAACAGAAAATTAGGACCAAGCAACACATTTCTTTATCGTGACTTTAATAATAACAATAATAATATTTGCACTTTATGTTCCTCATTAGGTTTTTGCAACAATTTACATGTTTGGGTGAAGTCAAAAAATAAAGTTTCACCTTATGAGGAGAAATGTTCAGTTTGTTCAGTTAAACACAAACAAGGTGGCTGAAAAAAATCAAGCTCAGATATGATTCTCTTCAGCAATAGATATTTGTTTTATTGCAGTCAAATGAAAGGGCAGCGAGGTTAATTACCTCCAGAGACAGAAGCGTTTCAGGAAACGTGGTGAGTCGGACATTGCTCTCTGATTTGTCTGTCGTTACCGGCTGACTGTTCGTAGCTTACAGAAACCAGAGGCTTCCTGTTGATGGAAGTCCACTGTGCAGAAACGTGTCTGCTGGTGACAGACAGGTGGGAGGGTTTCAATGTGTGTCCATGTGGTTTTCTAGAAAACACAGGAAGCCTTTTTCAGTTCACATCAGGTCTGTGTCAATATGCACAGGCCCAGGTCCACATGTACCACTTCCTCTTTTCATAGACCCAGAGCTGCAGCTAAAATCGGCCAAGCAGCACTAAGCCTCCGTGCCTGATTTTACAGGGACAAGCTCAAACACATGCGTTTTCATTTGTCTGCGATCCTGTTTTGCATTAGCTTTTTCTTTCTTTTCTTGTTGGCAACAACTTCTCTAAACCCAAACTTCCAAATGTGATTTGATTTTGCTTCCAGCTCAAATAAGACATAGTAATCAGCTGACATCAAACCTCAGACCTGTGTCAACATGTTTCACAGCAGCTTGAATTAACCATGTAATTGAAGCCTCAGCTTCTGCTTTGCTGGAACCAAGTTTGGGAAATGAGTCCAACACATATAATAACTTATTAAAATACTTACAAAGGCCAACTGAGTGATGCACACAGCAACAACATGTAGAAAATGAAATTATGCTGCACACAACAAAAGCCCACTTAGTGTTTGTCTGTTTTGTGAATGAATGACTCTGAAAATATCGATTTTAAACTGAAATCAGATGAGCAATTTTGTCAACGCATCACCTGTTAAGCTGTAAACCTGTTTGTGCCTGTAAACATTTAAATACCTCATGTCCACATAAGTAAAAAAATCTGCTGCTACCATCTGCGAAAATGAGTCAAACACCAATTGTGATACATTAACACAAACTGAACAGTGTGTATTTCACAGGTACGTTAAACTCTGGGTGGTCAGTCTTATTTCATAAAAATACTGTCAACAAACATTCTAAACGCTCTCATGTCACTAGAGACTAAATGTGGATTCAGAAGCTGTCGAGTTCCCAACAAATTCACTACATGTTTGATAAAAACTAAAGTGACCTGAGACCTGTACCACAGAGCGAGATTATTGGCTTATCCTGCCACCTCTGGGTTCAGTTCAGGTGTTCAGGTCCCACTTCGTTTGGGCTAGATTACCATGGCAACTCATGCTACACAGTTAACCTGCCATGGAGCAGGTTCAAACCTGTCAGCAGCCCAACTACTGATCAGTCCAATCACTGAAAAACTGAGTCAACACTCAAACTATAATAATGTAAAAAAAAAAAAAAAAAAAAAAAAAAGCAACATATTTCTTAGCTCAGTCAAATGGTTTGGCTGGTATTTCATGAACCAAACTGAGTTTCTAACAAAGTGTGCGTACTTTGAAGAAATAAATGAATACTGACAATTAACCCTCATCGTGTTGGCGATGTTAAGATAAAATCAAACATTATAGAAGTTAATTATTTTACACTTAGTTCAGTCGACTGTGATGGTTATAAAATGGCTTTGGGAATAACTACTACAGACATGTACAAACCTGTATATGTACATCATATACCAAGTTCCTCATCATCAGACAAGGAAGCAGTGTCAACCCCAAAGTTATATCCATTACAATAATCCAGTGGTATTTTATGAGACACGTGTTTCAACTGCTTCCTCCTTAGGTACTTGAACCTCCTTGGTGCAAATTTCTACCTTGTGCGTCTCTTACATTTTAAAAAGATCACAAAACCAAGAAGAAGAAGAAGCAGGTGACAAGTGACAAACGAACCGCAAGTCCAACATTTGCTGCCTTGTTTCCTCCACTCTTGTTGTGACCTGCAGAAAAGAAGCAGATGTTCAGTATTTGCAATCAGCCGTCAACATTTTTGACCTATGAGTAAAGTCCCTTTACTGCATTTCAAAGATGCTTTTTAGCTCGTGTCATTTAATTTTTTGCTGATATATTATCTCCCAGTCGAGTCCTAATAACTTACTGTGGCCTGTTATAAATTGATCTAGAGTTCAACTACTCATTGATTGACAGGCCTTTATTTGTTCTTTCAGATATTGATGTTTCTGATATTATCTACTGCACTTTCAACACAACACTCGTACCAGTTGTTTTCTACAAAGTAGCAGAAAGCAGCAAGTTTTTTTCATTTATACATTGGAAGCTTTTAAAAAGTGAAGACCACCATTTAAAGCACCACGTTCAGTATGCGTGAGGACACTCCTTGACATGATGCAGACCCTTATCCTAACCAAAACCTAATTCTAACCTTGACCCTAAAACCTGGTCTTGACCCTCAAAAAGCCATTTGAACTTGCCAAGATGTCATCACTTTACAATAATGTCCTCACTCACCGAGTATCACATCCAGTCTCACACACACAAACACTCACCTGAGTCTGTGACTGTCAGGTGAACTCTGCTGGTGAGCTCAAGTGTGTCCGTTTTCAGACTTAATGTGTCACTTATCAAGACTCGACACTCATATGTTCCAGTGTCTTTGATGTTGACGTTCTTCAGAATTACAGAAAAATCCCTGTCATTCATCTGTGGGTCTCTCAGCTGCACTCGACCCTGAAAAGATTCATGCTGAAAGTCTTCGTGTGTGTGGTTGTCCCTGAAGTAGAAGGCATACTCCGCGCCCAGGTCGGTTCTGCTCCACTCCAACAATTTGATGGCGCCGTGTTTGATCCCCCAGCACTGAAGGAGGACATCTTCTCCAGGTTTTGCTTTAATCTCTCCTGGGTCTGAAGAAAATCCAATGACAAAACAGATAGGAAACATCACAAAGGTCATTGAATAGTTTGACATATTTAAATCATAATATAAAAATGATCATCTAAAATGTTTCAGTCTATACTGATTTAGCAGTTAAAACACTAGTTTGATCAGCTGATTGACTTTAAAATTAAATAAGCCTCAAAAGAGCCATTTGGTTGAGATGTTCATGTTCACACGACTATACGTGTTATTAATATGAAATCTGAGTTTGTGACTCCAGAAAAAGTTTTCCGAGTTAGCTTGACCAACTCTGACGACTTAAACTCTGCGTATAGTGAAACTACAGACAGTTTGCTCTACTTCCTACTGGTGTTAAAAAAAAATCTGTAATTGAAAAAAGTATGAACAAAAATTACACACACAGTAATGTTAATACAATGGCATTAAAAAGTCTATTTTTTTTAAAGTGTTGCTACTTAACTGCATATTTGGAACAGTGGGGATCATCTGCAGTTAAAGACAAATCTGCATTAAAACTATGTATAGCTACATATTTGAACTTCCATCCAGCCACAAACCGTCTGTATTTTAACTTGTTTAACACTAAACACCTAAAATTAAAAAATGAAATCTCTGTTGTTGAAGCATTCGTCCCCTGGCCCCTCCTGGCGATGTGTTGAAGTGTCCTTGGGCAGGACACTGAACCCCAAATTTCTCACGGTGGGTCAGGTGAGCATCACACATCGGTGTGTGTGTGTGAATGGGTGAATGACACACAGCATTGTATATAAGCAGCATCTACCACTTGTTTTAAATATTCTGGGCTTAGTCCGATCTCCCATTGTGACCGTTAGATATTGAGATGAGCCAGTCCTGCCGTTTTGTAGAACTGAAAATAAAAGTGCCAGGAAAAGGACAGAGGGTCAGAGAGATGTGGGGCTGTAAAAAAAGACCTGATTTGATTTAACAAGACAAGACGTGGGCTGCAGGTTTAAATAAGACACATAAACAATAGAAATGTAGCTCTAATCTCAAATAACTTTAAATAAAATGCTCAGCGTTAGTTACCTGAAATAACCGGATTTAGCTTAATTTAGTGCCAGGACACTAACATTTTGCTGACTTAAATTAAGTTTAACTTGCATATATGAAATTCATGATGTTCACAACAGGAAATGATTTCAAAATATTTAAAATGCCTCCAGATGACATCACTTGGAGGAACCTTCAGTTGAGATTATGTCATCTTGTTGCTCACTTATGGAGTGTGTACTCGTGAGCTCCTCCAGATGACGTCACCTGAACTGCTAATGATGAGTTTTCCGGTAGAAGCAGAGAAATATCTGAACACAGTGAAGTCAGAGGGACGTTTATGAGGATTAATGTCCATGTACAGACTAAACGGCGTAGAAAGGAAGACGAACATCAGTGAACTCGACCTGGAATATTGGCATGTCCTTCATTTCCGCACAAAACTACTGATGTCCCACAGTGACACCAGAGAGAAGGAATGTCCTGTCCTGAGGGGTGGGGACGATGTGATCCGGGTTCTGTTAAGACAGGCAGCCTAACCCTAAAGTTAAATCACGTGACACGGTCTCCCTGCACACACACACACACACACACACACTATAAATGACCCATTTGTAATGTGAAATTACCAACATTAAACACAAGCAAGTCTACACGTCATCGGCCCCTTAAAAACCAGCCTCACACAACTGGAATCGAAGCAGCTGCTTCCGGCCTGCGGGATGCGCCTGATGACTGACTGTAAGTGTCGGAACCACAGACCGACACGGTCCAAAACCCGGATCCAGAACCAGCGTCGATCAACAGAACGGACTGTGTGTCGTACTTACCTTCGACCGCCGCACACGCCAGGAAGCAAGTGAGGAGACACGCGCTTAAAGTCCATCTGGAGGCGAACATGGTTCTCTGCTGCTCAGACAATGAAGAGGGAGGAAGTGGACGGCCAGCGACTCCCCGAACCCACCCCCGAACCCCCCCGGACCCCCAGGACCCGTCCCAGCTCCTGCTCGTGCAGTGACGCCCCGCACTGATTCATGGATTGAGGCGAATACTTGCCCTCTGCCGGAGTATTCGGGTTCACAACTTGTACTTTTGTTCAGATTGGTGCTTGTTCTTCTTCATGGGATGTTTTCAGATTTGGTGCATCAATAAAATCTCCATGTAAAAACTAACTGGCAACTTCCTCTCAAATCAAAGCCAGTAATATAAACGATGAAATTTCTATTCATAAATGCACATTACGACAAGCAGACCGTGTTTTATGGGCCGTATGATGCAGATACTGGTGTTTAAACTGGAATTTGGCTCATTGATGTGGCCGGTAAAAAACTGTTTTTTGGGATCCAGTGTTGACCGAGCTAGTGTAAAAGTCAGTGAATGTGCAGACTTTAATCCTACACTGATGGAAAATTAATAAAACGTGTCCTGACAATCTTTGAAAAGATCAGTGTGATATTTTCATAATGGTCACACTACAGCATGGTAAAGATGTTCTACATGTGTCTCACTGACAAATGTCATCTGCATCAGACTCTAAAAAAACAACTTTATAATGTTTTATGTTTATATAATATAATCTACTCTGAGACTGTATTCGTCCAATATTCAGAAGTAATACACTGGGTAAACCACTGCACATTCTCTGACCTCCTCATTGGTCCTTCACTAATTTTCAATTTGCCTTCAATGTTTCCGGTTGTACATGTTTGTAATTAAATGTCTCTTTGCTTTCCATATATTAAATATCCTTCTGCTTCTCGTTGAAAAACAAACAAATTCAAAGTGTGATCTAAAACAAATAAAAACATTTTAAAAAATGCAGTTATTAGGACAAACATCCAGCAGAGGGCGATCAATGGCCACTGTCTGAAACAGCTGTGCAGTGTTGTGGAGGTGAAAACAGCGGTTCACATGTCACTGACAAAAACGATTATTTTTCTAATATCTGCCAACACTGTGTTTGACTCTTTCTAAAACAGGTTTTGAAAAACCAACATCACTTTGAGCTCAGCGCCGACGGAACGACGGAACTCGTGTTGGATTATCGGAGAGGAAGCGGGGAAGTAATTATCGCTGCACAGGATGGAAAGAAGCAGCATCTGCAAACAGAGAGACGCGACGTGTGTCGGTGTGTTCAGGTGAGGACCGAGGCTTTATTAGGCCGGTATCAGCAGAGGTTCCGCTTCTGCAGGGAGGAGAGTCAAGAGCGGGGACACTTCCGGCGGAAGGAACGTTGTAGCCAGCTGCTTATTTACACTGAATAATTCATAAGTGTGTATTTCTAACAGTGTGTGAGGCTGATGTTATTCAGGCAGCACTCCAACAGATAACTACCATAAACTGTGTTTTACCATTGCAAGTTATGACTGTGAAAAATACAGTCAAATAAAACACAAATAAAATATGATTAGGTAACATAAACAACATAATTCTATTTAATAATCAGCTAAAAGGCAAAGCAATTTGTTTAAGTGAGGTTGAGCTTCAGAAAATCAGCCTACGACCAGTTTCTGTGGAGTGATTCTGGCCTATAATACATTATAAATAGGAAATACATGAAAAATCTGTCAGAAACAAACAAGAGGCATCAAAAGAAAAAAACAAAGTGATAGACAAGAGTAGAAACGTGTAATGACTCTGGTGAACATTAGTTATTAATAAAACAGAAACTGAGTAAAAAAAAGGAGATGGAATAAAAGATAGCAATAATATTTGTGTATATGTAATATTTTTTTATACATTTTAAGGTAATCTTCATTTCTCCTCTGGTCTTTTCTGTTCCTAACAAGGTGTCTGGTTCAAGTGCTTTCAGCCGAGTGCTGACGACTACTGATACTACTGAGTAAATTGTATATATGTTCATGCAGAATGTATTAAGATACAGGTCAACACAGAACGTGTCTAGTGTTGCCTATAAGGAAATTAAAACAAGAGCACACAGATGAAAATGGCTGGTACGTGTAAATAGCTCTGAAAGTATCACCGAACAGATGGTTTATCTGTGAGCTTCTAATATAAACTACATTTGGTACTTTGTGACAAGCTCTGGACAGGAAAAAATACAGTAACATATACTCACTTAAGAGAAAGGAAGTGAAACTTACTGCTTTGATCAAAGGTGTTTAGCTCATATCGCGAAGACGTACAATGGACCAAACATCTTTTCAGTGGCTGCTCTGTAAGTACGATGTGAACAACTGAAATCGATTGATTTCTACTATGCAAGTTGGGTTTTATGTGCATGACGGTGAACGATGGCGGAAATCAGATCGTTTCCTTAAACGGCAATGCCACCATGTAGAAATATTCTGTTGTGCGTTAAAAATGGTGCTTTAGTAAAAGGACTGATATTATTATTAATTTTTGAAGCATTTGTGTGTTTGTCATTTTAACTTTGCAGCTGGTAACAGTGGAGCTTATTTTAACACCTCATACACAATTGTAATGATCAATGATTTGAATCTAGTCATTATAATATAACTTGTTCAACAGATTGCTGGCTATTGGATCAATAAAGGCTGATGATTGAGGATTATACTCAATTATTATTTAATAGTAATAAAAAGAATAAATGTACTATCATAAAATTTTATATAACTATAAATGTAGTGGATATTTGTCTCTGAAATGTAATGTATTAATTAATGTACGTTAAAGTATTACATTGTAGAAAATGAAAAGTACACCAGCACAGCAGGAAGTCATCTGCTACCACTAGTGAGACACGTGAGACCTTATCTAAAAGTTTAAGGGTCTTATGATTAGGTATTTTGCCATAAACTGAGATTTAATATAAAATTATGGTAAATAATTAAAGCGTTATCATGAAAAAAGGCAGCAAAGAAAAATGTAACTGGAGAAAACTGATTCAGAAAATGCTCAGTGGAAATTAGGTCAGCATATGCGTAGATTGATAGATTTATAATTTTTCAAACTGTTGTTAAAAGGCCTTAAAGGAGGAACCTAGAAAGTCCTAAGGTGGAATTATGCTTCTCCGTTGATGCACATCAACACTCACGGCTGTTTTCTGTCAAATCTCAAAGTAGCATGTCTTCCATTTCTCTTTAGTTATGATCCTCCTGCTGTGCTCCACAACAAGCCAAGGTCAGTAAACTTCTCATTCCATAATCTAAATCACTGTGATTATTTTATGCATAGAGATTAGTTTACTGACAAAAATATGACTATGGCTGTGGTGGACAATTTGTGTTAGAAGAGTCAAACATGCCCAAACTAAGGAAGGTCTACCCTTGAATTATCATTATCATTTCTTTTATCCTTAAGGCCAACTAGTCATTTAATGTTGTTTTATATCCGATAAAGTGCAGATTAACTTTAGCAGCGAACTTTACCTCATTTATCTTTAAGAGTAACGTCAGGTAATCCGTCAAACAGACTCAAACACATATCAGGAGACCAGCAAATCCAACCAAAAGACTGAGCGTCAGCCAAAATCAGGTACAATAATCCAGGCAAGAAGAACTGGAAAAGTATAGAAATAAAATACACCAAACAATCTGGCACACAACTGAAGGTTGCCGGGGCTAGTGGCGGTGTCTGAGATGACAGTTGTCAGATTTAGTGAATATGCAGGAAACACTGAGCATCAAACGATGACTGAATAACTGGCAAAATGTGTTGCAAATTCCGGAAGCTCTTGTTCCTTTTTCCTGTTACTTTAATGGCTCGGAGTGGCTCAGATTATATATAGGAGAAAGTTTTTATAACTTGCTGTAATGTCTCAGTTTTTGATCTACATCAAACCTTTCTCTAGTTTTTCTCTGATTTCCTATGGTGAAGGTTAATCAACACGTCAGGCACAGTTAAGATAACTTCACAGGAATGGGACTTTATATTGTGTTGTCCTCAAATATACACTGAATTCCCCACAGCCCGTCTGACTGTCAGTCCCGGCTTCTCTCAGCTGTTTAAAGGACAGTCTGTGTCTCTGAGCTGTGAGGAGGACGACAGCTCTGCTGGATGGACAGTGAGGAGGAACACGACCAAAAGACAGAGGACTCAGTGTGGAGTGGGCTGGGGACAACAAGCTGGTTCTTCGTGTACAATCAGCTATGTGGATCCACATGATAGTGGAGTTTACTGGTGTGAGTCCAGACGTGGATCAACCAGTAACATCATCAGCATCACTGTTGTACCTGGTAAGATCAGACTGTGGAGTTAGTGTTGATGAGTCTGTGTGGAAATGGATGAAATGCTGTAGTTTGTCTCTGTGTTGAGGTGGAGCAGTGATCCTGCAGAGTCCTGTCCTCCCTGTGATGGAGGGACATGATGTCAGTCTTCAGTGTAAGACAGAGGACTCCTCCGAGCTCCCGGCTGATTTCTATAAAGATGGCTCCCTCATCGGGACTGAGCCTACAGGTCACATGACCATCCACCATGTTACCAAGTCTGATGAAGGCGTCTACAAGTGTCACATCAGCAGTCGTGGAGAGTCTCCACCCGGCTGGATCTACGTCACAGGTCGGGAGCTCAGAGACAAGTCATCTGAGCGATGGCAATAGTCTGCAGTGATGACAGAAATTGAAATGAATATTTACTTAATTTACAGAGAAACCCACCAACACGCCTCCTCCTACATCCACTTACTCCTGCTTCATCTCTACTCCTTCAGCTCCCTCCTCTTCTCTTCAGCCTGTACTGTGGTCTGTTCCATTCATCTGTGGTCTAGTTCTACTTGTGCCACTGGTTTTACTGGGCAGGCGATGTGTTCAGAGGAAGATTTTACAGCAAGGTTTCACTTTTTTTAAACAATTTATTTTAAAATAATATGGAAAATTAGAAGTATCTGCACACACAACACAGAATACATTTCTACAAATTATTAATTATTACTGTTTCCCTTTTCTTTAAGATGTATAATAATATTTACTAATTTGTTTTTACAGGTACACTATTACAAGTTTATGAAAATTCCCATACAGTAAAATGTAACGTTCATATTGGTTTGTTGCAGCTGACGAAGAAAACGCCGGGGTAGCGGACACCACACATGACATCACATACAGTGAGGTCAAACTATTTCATCATAAACAACAGGGACCAATCAGAGAAAGCAAAGGTAATGTTTGTTCGTATTTTGTGTGTAGGCAGTTTTTCAAAAACACAAAAGTGAGAGGATTGTTTGAAGGCTTGCAAAATCTGATATTATAAGCTGCCTATTTAAAAAAAAATGAATTGCTGACTTCCTAGAGCAACTAAAAGACCTTATCATCTACATTGGGCGTAGGTAATAAAAAAAGAAACCTCCACAGAAATGGTCAGGAAAGGCAAACAAAACCAAACAATGACAGAAACAAACAGTCGTGATTGAGATCAGCTAAAACCTCGGCAGAGAAGGACTGAAGGTAGCAACCCACTATCTGCAGAAAGCATCACAGTCAGAGATATAGACGGAACAGGAAGAATCAAAATATAACTATTTTTTTTTAAATGTGTGTAAAAGAAACGCAGCACCAGCTTCTTTGCTGATTTTAGTAAACTGATGTGAAACTGGTGAGGTTTCACACTCTGCCACGGTCGGCTGGGGCTGATAATACTTGTGACATACAGTGTGAACATGTCTTTCTTTGGCTTGTGGTAAAACGTGTCAACTTGTTATATTAGGATGAAAAGATTTGTGGCCATTGGATGTGCACCAGCAATCTTCATTTCAAATATACATGTGATAGTAAAGAATAAAATAGGAGATTTACATTTAAGTATTACATAATTACAGTAGGATGGATAAGAGCTTTTATTTTATTACTCAGTGATATGAAATGTTATAAAAAACAGAATGTCAACGTGTTGATTACTAATATTCTGTTCTCAACATTGGCCTACCTAAAATAAACCCACCTAAAGTAAAGCTGCTCCATCACTAGCCAACAGATCCCCCCTGCTGCCGTGTCCTACAGGTGGCCTGTAATGGAGGGACTGTTTTCACAGGCAGTGCACTCCCCAATTTCAAGTACAGCTATTTGAAAAATACTTTCTAAACTGTACAAAAGTCTGTAGAAAACATTGGCACTGCAGCCGCCCTCATGTTAACAACGAACCGATTGCACTGAATTAAAAATCACCTTTATATTATCAATAATTAAAGTTAGATTTGCTTCGACTCAAAAGTCTCGAGCAGGCTGACCACAAATAGTTAATGAAAGACATGTGAGGGGGGCCACCGAGACCCCTGTGAGTTGCAAGCTGCAGCAGCCAAGATGGGAGAAACTGGACAGACAAAAACTGCAGCCCAGATTCGTTAACCAAGCACAGCCTTTAAATATCACCTTATGAAAAACTGTGTCTGAAATATGACCTTTTTCCTCTTTGCCATAAAGCTCCATAAAGCTTCGACTGCTTATGTAGTGCAGGCAAGATGTGCAGTGATGCCCATCTCATGTAAGTCCCGTGGCTGATGATACTGAGACTGCAGGCTGAACATGTGTTTGTGTGTCTGTGTGTTGTGGTGAAAGGCTTCAATACGTTAAGATGTAGTGCTGTAGTCACTTGGGTTTCCTGTTTATATATTTGCTCTCCAGCGTGTTTGATCTTTTGTCACTCGCAGCCTCTCGTGAGGCTTTAGAAAAAATGTCTTTAATGTAAATGTAAGTTAAAGATTAACAAAAATGTGAATAAAAAGTAACAGGCTGTCAATCAGTTAAAAAAAATCTACAAATTCACTGCATATTTTACTGTGATAAATCACAAATACCCAGAAACCTTTAAACCTTAAAATTAATGTCACACTAAATTAATCCAGAAGTAATTCAAAATTTCAGAAAAACCTTGCTAGAAAGTCTGTTCTCTCTTTGCGTATTGTAAACCGCGGAGCTAGCGCTGAGCGTTTCACTCAGGGACACGCCGCACGCAAAGGGAAGTGAAAGTAAGACGAGCTTAGGTGTTTGGCAATTAGCATCTCAGGCACACTTAGCTTTAAGTGAGTGACTGAGCACGAACTGAGACAATGGCAGCGTCATCCACCTCATCGTTCACATACTTCGTTCCCTAGTTTATGTCTGGAGGATTTAAAAGCTCATCCGTTCTGACGGCCGGGATTCGAGGCTGCTGCCCCTGTTGTGTTTTAGACAGCTGGGATCAAGCAGTGCAGAGATATTCACTTTTAGTACTTGTTGAGCGAGGCCTATTCTCTTAATAAATGAGGTAATTTCAATTATTTCTGCTTGATTATTAAGTTTTGCTGAATTTTTAGGTAATTTGACAATTACTAAGAGGGAGGAAGAGGGAAGGCTGAAGCCTGGGCAGAGCAGAGTCCATTGATTTGAGGTATCAAGCTAGAGCTAGATAAAGTTGTAGCTTTGTAGTTGTGGAGAATAGTTTAAATTATAATTCCATGGCATCATTTGACATGTTCCATAAAACATAACTATTCTCCAACCTATTTGTTTGTTTATATCAATTATATATTCAAATATTTTCTGTTTTGTGGGTTTCAAACTGTTGTTACTGATTCTAATCAAGTCTCTACAAGGCTGACGAAGGTGTTCCTCTCAGATGCTCGTAAATGACGTTCACGCTCCAACTCGACACAGTAATGTTCATCTTTATGCTGATGATACCATCTTGTCAGTCTGCATCAACACTGTAAGGCCTTCATTGATTTCAGCTGCTTTCAGCGGCCTGCAGACCGGCCTTTGAATTTCAGTGTGATGGTCTGAAAAGAATAAATTTTTGCTCCTCACATCTCATCCTGGAACTGTGTGTGTGTTTGTGTGTGTGTGTGTGTGTGTCCAGCGTTTGCACCAGAATCCGAGGTCGTCTACTCTTCCGTGAGGTAGGACTCCACCTCCAGTTCGAAGATTGTTTCTTAACAAACATTTCCTATAATATGTATCTTGTTCTCTTTGTTGTTTAATATTAAAACAAACTATTAACTATACTAGACTATAACTATACTTGCCTGTTCAACCTGAATCTAAAAACTGTCACTAACTAAATGTTACTGTGCTCAGTAACTGTTATTTACATTATATTTTCTGTTTGCTGCAGCATTGATCTGGTTTCTCTGTAGGATCTCTTTTGGTCTCATACATTGTTCTTCTCGTGTTTCTTCTGAAGGTTTCACAAAGCTGGCAGACGGAAAATGTAACTTGTTCCGGTTTGGTTGTGGCTAACCCATCTACATCTCTCTATGCCAATAAACATACAAAAACCACAACTGCAGTCTATACACAGCATGGCCATCATTCAGCAGCGACAAACCAAAAAGACTCTGTTACAAAGTATATTTAGGAAGTTTGAATATTTCATCTGTCAATTTCTGACACCAATATTATTATTATTATATGATTTTTAAAGCTCCCACATCACACAAATACGTTTGTAAAGTCCTGTTTTTGGCTGGACACTAACATCAAACTGTTAATGGCTAAGAATCGTAGATGATTCCAAGCAGGAATTATCTGCACTCGTTTATGCCATAACAGAAAAACAGAAAAAAAAGTTAAGAGACTTGGATCAGTCGCCTAAATACAATGTCCCCACGTGGTTTAAATGAATAATTTGACACATGATAATTCCTGTGAATTCTATGGATACTGGGGGTTGACACCGCTTTCTCTTGTCCGTGCTTCCCTCTGGTGGTTACATTTAGTACAATCAGGCCTTGACTTTATTTTTTTCCATACAAACGTTTTGCACTGTGGCTTGTTTGATACTGTTTCAATGTAATATTATTTTTCAGGCTAAATATAACTCCTGCAGTAATCAGCAGATTCAGAGCTCTGCATATTAATTTTGTTGTTCTGTCATGCATGCTTTTGCTATTGCTGTTTCTTTTTACCATGTGATCCCTGATCTGAGGTGCCGATGTCTTTTTCAGTCTATTTGTAGCTCATGTAACTTTAGTTACTGTATGCGTTATTTTCTTTCATATTTAGCTTTACTCTACTAATGCTGTATTAATTATAATGCGGTGTACACAGATAAGCTATATATTTTAATTTCACGCATTATGTTGGACAGGTGGATTCAAATATTTTATATAAACACCGGATCCAATCCCCAAACCCTGCCCCAGGACTTGTATTATTTCACAAAATCCGTTCCAGTGATTAGTAAACCTCAGTTAACCTGCTGTGAAGAAGGACCAATCAGAACGGAGCTGAATTCCCTTTTAAATATGGGGACTCAGAACTGCTGCACATTGGGGATTCAAACCAAAAAAAGGGCACTCTTTTTAGTTATCAACCGGAATATCTTTTGGGCAATATTTAAAATCATTTCTTCAGATGAGAAATCACATAAACCAATACGTGAGCTGTGTGTGGGTCCTTCGTTTTTCTGTTTGTTTTGTACAAGTCAAGGTTTTTGTGAAAGATAATAGACATTTACATGAAACTGTTTAAAAGAAAGTTTTAAAAAAATGTTTTCTGTGGTTGTCTTATCTGTCCAAAGTTGTAGTTGCACCTTTCTGGATGCCAGAGTGTTGATTAAATGTGTTTCAGAAACATCTGTAATCTGACAAGTTGTATTTAACAAGCCAAATGGTCTAAATACTGAACAGCCTCATTTACTAATATTATATTTTGCAGCTTATTACACTGACTTCTTCAGTGAGTCGGCTGCCTTTGAATAATCATAAAACAATCATAAAACACATATTGACAGGACTGCTTTTTCAGTGGAGCTCACACTTAAAGGAAAATACATTGTGCTACTTCGTACTTTTGCATTGTTATAAATATCAGTAAACAGATGGTCCCTTACTCGACACACCTGAGGCGCCAACACATGCAGAGAAACTGCAGGTATAATCTGGGTTTTGGGTGGTTATTGATAGAACAACAGCTGACTTCATAATTCAATACAATTCAGTTTAATACGGCACCAAATCATAACAACATAATGTCAAGTCCCCTTACAGAGGACAGTCCAGATTACACACAGCTGCAGAAAGGGACAGAGACAGGGAGACAGAGACAGGGAGACAGAGAGAGAGAGACAGAGACAGAGACAGGGAGACAGAGACAGGGAGACAGAGACAGGGAGACAGAGAGACAGAGACAGAGAGACAGGGAGACAGAGACAGGGAGACAGAGACAGGGAGACAGAGACAGGGAGACAGAGACAGAGACAGGGAGACAGAGAGACAGAGACAGGGAGACAGAGACAGGGAGACAGAGACAGAGAAAGTCTTACTGTGTGATGCTACTTAACTCAGAGAAACAATCTGTAGCCACACACACACACACACACACACACACACACACACACAGGAAGTTTAATTCTGGCCTTGCATTCACTCAAGGTTTTGACAAATTGCTCGTGTTTCTGTCCTCACAGTTTAAAGACTCAGTTTAAAGCATTTACAGCATGAACAAGGGATATTATCAAAGACCCTCAGAAAAATGCATGTCAATGTTAACATTAAATACTGGAAAAAAATATGAAGAGGAAGTCTGTAAAAGGCAGCATACGTAGTATAGGCCCTAAAAGAGGAGGACTGAGAAGAAACCCTTCTGGCCTCAGAGAAAGAAATGAAAGGAGAGCAGCCGTCCTAAGCTGTGTGCACCGGTCATCAGATAGAGAAATGAAAGTTGATGGAAAGTACCGGAGATTTTGGTTGAAGAGATGGCTGGGAGGAACAGGGAAGTCATGGCCAGGGTAAGGACGATGTGTCACGTCAGTTATAGGCCATGTGACCTCACAAAGTCTGCTTGGTAACGGCTCGATGACCGACTCACATGATGGAAAAATTAACAAAAACATATTATTATTCCAGATAATTTGTGATGCAGATCAGATCCCTGATTCCAGATGATCCCTTCGTTGTTCATTGAAGTGGGCTAATCTTATTGGTCATTATATATCTGAAATCACAGCTTAATAACAAAGTTTTAGTAGAACACTAGACTGGAGATTGTAGAGAGACCACATTTCTCCTCCCTTCCTTTTTCTGGAGAAACGTGTGTTGATCTTATCAAAAGACTTGGAGAACATACAACCTTTTTAAGAATTGACACATTTTACAATCCTACAATCCTTTGGGGTTTCAGTTTCTAGTTTACTCAACAAAATATTTAAAAACTGCTGAAAGCAGAACTCTCCTGCAACTTCCTATTTACTTAAATATATAGTGAATATAAAAGCATCTGTCAAATACAACCAGTGTAAATGTGAACATTACTTATATTTGATTACCTGTCATTGTTATTTACATGCATGTGCTATACTTTGATTTGGGAAATGGCATTTGTCTTGTATATTTGTTGTTTCATGCTGATAAATTACTGTTACACGCTGAGGACAATCCAGTGGTTCCTCACCTCCTTCCTGCAGCTGGTGACGACAAAAAGCCAACTGAAGCACACAGGAGGCCGTCAGCGTTCTTCACATCCTCACAGGCTAAACAAATACTGTGGTGCTGCTCAGTGTTGGGATTTTGGTTTTGACATGTGTCAATTTGTCTAACGCCGAGTTGCAGAAATCCAAACTATTACCAACAATCAGATGCAATTTAAACAGAAACAAGTAAGTAATGATATACTTAGGACAAAAAAGAATCTGTGATTGGAAATACTTTCAAAATAAAAGCCTTTTAAAAAGTGTTTTCAAATGTTTAGTATTACATGGTACAAACATTTTGCGATGAACTCCACCTTTAATATCAACTTCTTTTTAATCACTGATCTGGTGTCTTTAAGAAGTCATATCGGGTGATGTCAGGAAACAAAAATGTACTTTTGTTTGCACTATTTAACCTTTAACAACTAAATCAATGCACAGGGAGGTATTTTTATCTTTGTGTACCACTAATTTCTAGTTCAACTTGCAATGCGGTGATGCACATATTTTTATAATTATGTCGAAACGTCGCCCCACCTCTACAACAGATGACTGAATACACAACTGACGTATATAAAAATTGGTTCCTTTCCCCATCAGCTACAAATTCTGTGTGAACTCACCTGAGACACCTCGGTGTTTTGGTTCACCTGTTCTGTTTGGTCAATGCCTTAAAGTTAGTCGGGTCAATGCTGGTCTAAATCTGACGCATTGCAACATCGATTCATTTTTAAAATCTTTTAATGTCAAAATTGTTTTTTATTGCATTAACTGTACTACTGAAGTTTTGCTCTCAAATGTCTTTCATTTGATAGCATGTCAAAGAATCAAATTAACCCCCACACACAATGACAACTTTAATATTAAATGTTTACTTGAACTGTGTTAATTTGTCATTTGTCATTTAATCTTTGCCACCAAGTTGGCTGGTTATGCAGTGGAATAACATTTGATGAACTTTTCAGTTACAGAAAGTTGTGTATGTTCGCTGAATATTCCTTAAATGAGCATGTCATAACTGACATGAAATGCTAGCAATAACACACACAGTGTTTGTTAATCATTAATCCTGCAAATTTGCCAGCTAGCTAAACACGTTAGCATGTTCGTGTAAAGTTGGTCTAACGTTACTTGAAGATTCTACGCCACAACCTTTAAACCTTTGACCTGTTTTCAAGATTACACCGCAGATGGCCGCCTCCGTGTTTTGGTGCACCCTACTCTGTGTTTTAATTCAGTTTTAATTTGTTTCAAAACATTTATAAAATTTGATACTTTTTGAGCTGAAATGTGTAAAAACTTTTAAAATGTATGGTCTTATGTTCAGAGAAAACAGGGAAAAACGGCAGAATTATCTGCTGGGGCTGAAAATGGTCAAATCCTACAACACCCAGAATGCATTGCGCCCTGACGGGTTAGTTTGTCTAAAATGACTCTTGTGGCTTTTAAACAGTGATATTCATCACACTGTATTTTCTATATAATTGTAGGCCTCGCTTCGGCCGACTACAGCCAGTTCCACAGCACAGTTCATCAGCGTCACTTGTGGGAGAAGCAGGACCATCTTCCTCCCAGCAAAACAACAAGTAGGTGTGAACTCAGATTCCACAAGCAACTGACTGTGTGACAAACTGCTTCTCTTGTAGTGCAACAGTGTCTGTGGTAAATGTGAAGAATAAATACAAATGTCTGTCTACACGTCTCTCTTCAATGTCAATAAACAAGACTAGAAACAATTCATTTAATTTGTTTAATCCACCTTTTTTACAGGTTTTAAAAAGACCATTTACTTTGACTTATATATTTTTCTATTTAGATTTCTTTTCTAATTATACAGGTTTTAAAAATGCTATGTGGACAGACAGCGAGATCCAGCAGAGCCGTGCAAGACACAGACATCTACAGCTGCACTTCCCCAGCCTGCTCTGCCAGCAAACACTGCAGCTGTACTGAAGCCTCTAAAGATAACACTGCATTGTTTACTGTTACCAAATCTATGAAAAATAAAAAACTATTATGATTATTTCAACCATAGATTGAGCATTGTGTTACTGTAAGAACAGCAAAAGCTTTCCCTGGTTGTTACTGTCATGACAAACAAATCGGAAGACGTCTTATCCCACTTTTACTGTTAGATGATGTGTTTATTTTAAGAAGCTATGACCATAAACTCATTACTTTCTGAATGACAACTTATCAACTGAAATAGTCTAATACTTACTATAAAAATTGAATGTAACCAAGGTGATGCTCAGAGTTCCTCTTGAGCATCAGTTGTCTCTTTAAATCCCTGGTAGTGTCCATCAGGAGACGGAAACCTTACTGGAACTGCTTGGACAACACAGACTGGCAAATAAGAAGGTTGTCCCTTCAAGAGTCTCTCCTAAAAGGATCCATTCTAAAAAATGACAGTACGAGACCGAGATCGAGATAATAAATACAATTTTAAATTATTTGTTAGTATTCGAGTTGCTGTTCTCTACCAGCACAAAGAAAATCTCTAGATCAAACGGTAGAAAGTTTTGTAAGTCTGACACCGTGATGCTGATTGATCACAGGTAACACACACGTGAGACACAGACGTGGCTGGTAACGTGCAGTAACTTTACTCAATGCTAACGCACAAGCTAACGTTAGCAATGTAAGCTAATGCTAGGCCGTTAGCAACGTAGGCTAAAGCCTGACAGGCATCAGCTCGTAACTTTACTCAAACTTCACAGCAGAACAACAAAGGTGGAATCTGTTACTTACTCAGTGCTCAGTTGACAGTTCTGGCCTGTAGTTTCTAGTTTCTCTTAATTTTTGAGCACTCCTCCGTCCATATGTGATCCGAAACATACATGTTCCCCCTCAGCAGCAGAATCCGCAGCTTCATCCAAGACAAACTGAGATCGTTCTAACTGGGTCATTGTTATCATCAGGAGAATATTTGTTGCTGGATAAGCTGGAACTACAAAGTTCCTCTGACAGATGATAACAGCCTCGCTCCAACTCTGCCATTCCCGACAAAGCCAGCATCATAAAACTAAGATCAAACAGTTAGCGTTTATTTAGTGAAATACGACTATTGTGATCTTGTTTTTGTGTAGTGACAGCAGACAAACTAATTGTGATCTGGGTGAAGAGCTTAAGTTGTGCAAACTGTATTTTTTTTTGTATTTGTTGTCGTTTTGGGCACCGCTCCCTTCCAAAGTTAATCATTTGCCGCCATTTGCTTCTTAAACACCTGGTCTTCAGTTTAAAAGTCCGGCAACACCGATCCGTCTGCGCATGCGTCGAGCTCGTCGGGTCGCTTCGACAATGTCACGCGACCGAGCTCAAAGTGGGCAGGCGGACGAAAAGCGCCACAGCTGCTGGCGTCCAGGAGGTGCAGAGGTCAATACTGCCAGGTACCAGGATCATAAAAGATCCTGGGACAACCAAACCACAATCTACCCAAACCTCTTAGAATTTCTCTGCACTCCGGCCTCATCTGTGCCGCGTGAGCGTGTTTTCTACAGCTGGAGAAGTTGTATATAAAAGGCGTAACAGACTAAATTTCAAAACGTTGGAAAAACGTATTTTTTTGGATAAAAATGTGTAAACAAACCAAAAAAATCCCAGTCCACAAGCGTCTTCATTCACAACACATTCACTTAGATTTACACGTTATGACACATGTTCACATTATTTATCGACTGTTTCCAAGTATATCAAAGAACTGTTTAGTTCAAATGAAGATATGAAAATAATACAATATAAAATACAATGACTTAAATTATATTATTGTCAGTTGGGTCTGTAAACTATGTTATCTGTAGGGACTTTTAAGGTCTAGAAGGTGTCAAGTCTTCAGTGACACAGTATCAATACAGTTTCGCAATTTGTTCATGACGCCTCATCTACCCATCACTATTTAACACATGAATGAGCCAATGTTATCTTTCTGATGTGTTTGTTCTATGCTTATATACTTTTCTGCAGTTATGCTGTGTCAGTAGATAGACAACTAGTAGCTAATGTACGTACATCAGATAGTGCCTTCTAAGCCTGCAAGTAATCGTCAAGGAAACCAATGTTTGTATTGCTTTTCGGGTTGTTAGAAACGGACAGGAGCAGCAAGTTATTGTGGATGTCCAGTGTTTTGGCTGTGGAAGGCACACAGTTTTCTTACCGTGATCAGTGGAGTTTAGGTATTATATTAACGTGATTTTAGAACTGTTGTTATTAGCTGTACTGAAGAACACAGAAGGTCAATAAATCTGCAACGTTTTTTATAATACATCGATCTCTGAAGTGGATCTTTTTTGGACCATTGGACACACGTAAGGCAGGGGCCTCTACAACACACATTTATCACATTTTCATAAATTTTGAACATTTCTAAAGTTTTCTAAAGATCACTAAACCAACAACAGCAGGAATAGAGAGCACACTAACTGACAGACCAGTGCAAGTCCATGCTTTTCTCCTCCGTCACTGCGTCCAGCTCCTCCACCTGTGAGCAGAGAATGAGATGTGAGGTGTCAGGTAGGTGATGGATCCATTTCCAGACATGATCTACTGCACTTTGATCCCATCACTCATAGCAGCTGTTTGCTACAAAGTCTCATCAGCAACATCTTTAGGAAACACACACATCTGATCTGGGACGGTTCACTGTCACACCGACAAGCAGGAAGCAGCTGCAACACACACACACACGCACTTACTTGAGTCTGTGACTGTCAGGTGGATGACGGTGATAAGCTTGTCGCTAGGATGACAGTCATATGTTCCAGTGTCGTTGATGTTGACGTTCTTCAGAATCACAGAAACGTCTCCGTCCTTCATCTGTGGATCTCTCAGTTCCACCCGACCATGAAAAGCTGGATGCTGGTAGTCTTCATACGAACGCTCGTCTCTGAAGTAGAAGACAAAATCCTTCAAGTCATGTTTGCTCCATAGTAACACTTTAATGGCTTCTTCTCTGGGACCCTGACACTGGAGAGTGACGTTATCTCCAGGTTTTGCTTTAATCTCTTGTGCGTTTGGAAAAAAGAGAAAAGTAAATGTCACATGTGAAGTGAATAACAAACCTTTTATCTTCACTCACAAAACTGTAATTTTAACACAAAATATGTAGAAACCTCACAAATACTGCAAAGATCTGATTCCTCTGTTTCTTAGTTTTGATGAGAATTCTTGTAATTTTAACCAAAATGTGTTTTGTTCACTGGCCACTTTATTAGGTACACCTGTACAATCTAATACAATCCAATACAGCAGCTCTGCCATGAATTCTATTTTTACAATTTTATAATTTCTCATTTTTTAAGTTGAAACTGTACACACTGTTTATTATTGAGGTCATGGTGGAAGCATTACTGTAGTACATTATATTAGGAGATGGTTCTAATATTTTGGCCACCCTATTAAAATTGAATGAGGGGGCCAAAACTTTAGAACCACCTCTTTTTATAATGCAAAAGAATAGAAAAATCATCTCATCAATGTTGCTTTTAAGTCTGAACTTTAGGGCCAGAATGTACGTTCTGCAGTGGCCACTCACTGTCCACAACAATCAAATTTGGAAACATATTTGCATTAGGAATATGGTCCACAAATTGATAGTTTCTTTATAAACCTAAAAATCAGACTATATACTAGTATTATCTATATTTTTTGCATAAATTGGCCATGAAATGTCACAGGATTTCTAAGCTGATAAGTCAAGATCTTTCTTGTCTGTATTGAACTCGGTCATTAAAGATACAAAGTAATGGTGGGCAAAAAATTTATCAACTTTATACCTTTGAGCTTGGTTTGATTTACAGTGATGATATTTTTCATTATATAACCATTTTTCTTACCTTCCAACGCCGAACATTTTAAGAAAAATGTGAGGAGACACATAAAGAAAATTATCCTGGACTCACGCATCTCTTTCTTACACCATTTCATTTGTATTTCAGCACGGATAACGGAAGCGTTGCCAACGCCTCAATGATGAAAGAAGCTATTGGCTGTGATTAAAAGTCGCTAGAAACCATCAACCGGAGATCAAGGCTCAGATTGTTTACGTCCACCATGGGCGATCAGGTCAAGAATAGTGTTGATGTAACCCGTTACTTTGGAGTCAGAGTACTCTGATACATGAATTTCCTGTTTTTGGCAGCACTGGGTGCATGCTGGAGTAATACATAGAGCATATTCTCAATTTTCGAAGTCGTTCATGTATGTGTTTTAAAGGCCTATAACTTTAATGTGAAAGTGATGTATATGTTTGTGTTCTGCTGTGTGATTTTGGCCTGCGGGGCCATAACGTGAAGCCTCTGTGGAACATGAACTAGGATAAATGTAAGTCTGTACAATAAAGGGGTGTGTGTGGGGCGACGTGTCAGGGACAGGCTTGGCTGAGTTATGATGGTCGAGTCATTACAAAGGTCTCGACTAAAACAACATTCACGAGGAATCACAAGTTTTCATGTTCAGCGATGGAAAAGGACTCGAATGTACTCATGTTACTTTTTTCAAAAGGCTGTAAAGAAACTGGTTACTTTTTATTGCCTTTGTAACATAATTAGTTACTTTTAAAAATAATGTTCCCGAACACACAAGAAAGAGGCACTTTAAGCCTTTATCAAATCCAACTATAGTGAGTGTGAGTAATTGCTGCTTTTGACTTTAGCTATCCCATGATCCAACAGAGGGCGCAATGACTTTAGAAGAAGAACCTTTATTTCTTCAGTCACATATACATTTGCACATACATGTTGCAGTGAAATTTACTTCTGCATATTTAACCCATCCCTCTTGGGGGAGCAAGGAGCGGGGGGGCTGCCGCAACTGGTGCCAGGGGAGCTGGCGCTGGGTGTCTTGCTCGGGAATGCGCCTAGTGGGTGGGCTGGGGATTGCGCGTGGGCCACCAGGCCACCAATTTAGACGGCTAACAAAGTTTTTCTGCATTTCAACCTTGTGTTTTTGTTTAATAGACATTTTTCTCAAAACCCAGAAGTAGCTGTTTTCAGGATAGCTTCTATTAGGCATACTTAAATGTTGAGGCCTAAAAGACTTTTCCAGCCTCCTGATTGGTTGTCTGTCTATGTATGTCTCTGAGACAGCCTGTAGACCTGTCCAGGATTGCCCCGCCTCCATGACAGCTGGGATAGACTTCAGCTCTCATGATCCTGTCGCGGTTACAGATAATAGATGGATGGATTGCATAGGCATCATTTTTGAAATGAAGATTTCAAAGATTCAGAATTCAAACACCTTTGTTAAACCCAGGTGGAAATTATTTGGCCGTGTTACAGCTGCTGTCTGCCCGACAGAAAGGAAAAGAACCACAACCAGAACAGTGACTACTCATTAATAATAATTTGTCTACCCTTTGTTTTTTCTTTTGCCTCTCAGCAGTTATTTTTAATTTAAATGTTGACATTTTCATATAAACCACAGTAATCCACGCAGCTGGACTGGGAGTGAAGCTATTTATGGAGACTGTGATGGGGAACAGATAGTGTGTGAAAGGGATGGAGTTCTGTTGCTGTAGCTCAGTTTGTAAGGCAGGTTGTCCGTGGACTACAGGGTCAGTGGCTCAATCCCCAGTCTTGGCGGCACTTCTGGGGTTCCAGCCGAACCTATGAGCTTCTTGTAAGTAATTAGTTCCACAACTATGAAAAACTTAGACTTAAATTTTCTCACCACAGACAGTTTATTATGACTACTGGTGGACTGATTCTAAGCAGACCAGTGGTGTCTCACATCCAGAGGCCGATGCAAAGAGTCGCAGATTCAACATAAAGCCACTGACGGGTTCAACTAGCAGCACCGACAGCCAAATGAGTCTCCAGAAGGGTCAGTGGGATCAAAATGTGTTTGTGCACAGTCACCGAACTCTTCACATGCTTTTTCACTGCTGACGAGACACTGAGGAAACAGTTAAAACAGGCAGCATGTTGTCCGACAGAAAAAACCAAGTCGGACCACATTTGTCCCCTGCTTGACCACAACCCAATTCAAATACAAATATTATAATATTATATAATTTTGTGAAAGACATCTGCTGTTGTCAACAGTTTTTTTTGGGGGGGGAGTAAAGCTGGTGAGCAGGCAACACTTGGATGAATCATAAGAAAATGTCAACCAGTTAATACCAGAACTGAAATCTCATCTTGCCTGTGCAGTCATGGATGGTGAATGTGTTTCAATTTGTCTCACCACAGACAATTTATTATAATTACTATTGTACTGAAAGCCGAACATCCATGCAGAACGGTGTGTCTCACCCACAGGCTGATGCCAACAGTCTCAGATTCAACATCTTGAAGCCACTGACAGGAGCCCCACTAGCAACAGCCAACCATCATCTTGGTTAATGCTACCAGATATAACAGTAACTGTTATATAATTAACACATGTACTGAAACAGTTATGTAATTAACACATGTAATACTGATACTATAAGGCTCCTTGAGGAGATGACAACACTAACTCAAAGGCAGAAACTAACACTATATTGGAAATTTAATCTAAATGAGGAGACTAACAAACCTCTTAGAACAATCAACAGACAAACAAGATCAGGGAGACGCAACGAACAAACCAAGACACACTATCAACCCCACAACTAAACACAAGGACATAAATACAAACATGCAGGGGTGATGACGATGATGATGAAAGGCAAAGGGTGAGTGCACCGGTAACCAGCCGAGGAAGGGAGGAGAACTGCAGGGACACTGGAACAGAATATGAATGTCTATACTTATCACACTAATAAACCACTAACGTGTACAGGGTGTTTTATGACCGCTGGTGGAGAGGAAACAATACGCTGACTGAAATTAGAGGAAGGAAGTGGGACTAACTGCTGCGTGTTGAGCTCATTTCACCAAGTCGTACGATGGATCAAACATCTCTTCAAACTCTGCTCCGTAAGTACAAGTCTAAAAATCAAATATTGTCCATTTAGGAAAATTTAACAAGCAATTATATTTACTGGCCTCAAGACAGAGAACAATGAAAAATTCAAGATTCACAAAGAAGAAAAAATAATCAGTTCAGTTTATTACTTTAAAACAATTTCAAAATATAAAAGACAAATGAAGTTTAAATACACAAACTAAAACTAACTATGTTATTGTGCTGAAGGACAATAGGTCCAATCGACACGGCAGCAGAATCATCTTTATTCATGCATAGATTTATTTCTATTAATTACAGTGTGCATGTGATGAGCTAAAAATGTTCCATGGCACATAAGACTTACATCAGTCAGACTCATTTTCATTTATGATCATGGGAAAATTTTAGTAGAGTATGCATTATTTTAATTTTAAACATTTATCATTTTATCAGTAATTATTTGTACTGTACAAATAAAAAACAATATAAATACAAATTATCAACAATGAGATTACTATTTCTCTAAAGTAGAACCATGTCGTCATATGTCAAAGTGACATGACTCCACTTTCTCTCTAGTTGTGATGCTGCTGCTGTGTTACACGACAAACGCAGGTTGGTGAACTTCTCATCTAATAATCTGTTGTGAATTTATTATTATTATATTTTTGTCGTACCTGCTAAAAGTTAACAGACGAGAGAAACAACAGATGTTGCGGTCCACGGAGAGAAAAGTGATCACGTCTTATTGGAGGGAACATGTGTAACAATCTTAGAGGAAACTGCAGGATGTTATGTATAGAAAAGTTGTTGTAAGCACATGAATTATATTTCAGCTACATTTAAGCAGCTTTGCAACATGCAGGAAACACAGAGCAGAAGTGAATGAATGACTAACTAACAAGTAGAACAGACTGTTTAAATTGCGGAGATCGTGTTTCGCTGTCACTCCGTTTTTTTGCCCACAGTGTTATTGACCCAGTGGGTGTTTTCTATTAAATATAGACTGAATTTCCCACAGCTCGTGTGACCGTGAAACCGAGCTACTCCCAGTTTTTAAGAGGAGAGTTTGTCTCTCTGAGCTGTGAGGAGGACGACAGCTCTGCTGGATGGACAGTGATGAGGAACATAAGCACAAGGACCAGGACTCGGTGTAAAGCTGACTGGGGAAAACGATCTGGTTCTCTGTGTACCATCAGCTACATGGACACATATGACAGTGGAGTTTACTGGTGTGAGTCCAGACGTGGATCAACCAGTAACATCATCAACATCACTGTTGTACCTGGTAAGATCAGACTGTGGAGTTAGTGTTGATGAGTCTGTGTGGAAATGGATGAAATGCTGTAGTTTGTCTCTGTGTTGAGGTGGAGCAGTGATCCTGCAGAGTCCTGTCCTCCCTGTGATGGAGGGACATGATGTCAGTCTTCAGTGTAAGACAAAGAACTCCTCCGAGCTCCCGGCTGATTTCTATAAAGATGGCTCCCTCATCGGGACTGAGCCTACAGGTCACATGACCATCCACCATGTTACCAAGTCTGATGAAGGCGTCTACATGTGTAACATCAGCAGTCGTGGAGAGTCTCCACCCAGCTGGATCTACGTCACAGGTCAGGGAGCTCAGAGTCTTCAATGGACTCCTTAGTTTTCTGTACTGAGAAGTGATGATTCATAATGAGATGAGAATTAAAAATTTGTCTTTACTTTGATTTTAGAAAAACCCTCCACCATGCCTCCTCTAACACCCACCTATTCCTCCTCCACCTTTACTGCTTCAGCTCCCTCCTCTTCTCCTCTGCCTGTGTTACTGTCTGTTCCGGTCATCTGCGCTCTCGTTCTACTGGTGTCGCTTGTTCTACTGGTGAGACGATTTGTTCAGAAGAAAGGTGAGACACAGACTTCTACTTCTTACAGTGATCTTTATGAGAATGTATGTAGAATGTAGGAATTCAAACACCCGTGTTTTACAATTGCACAATTGATTATGATCATGTTACAATCTTTCTTTTATTGTTCTCAGTATTTACAGATTTATCATACATATACACACATGCCAGGTATAATTAAACTTTTCATTAGTGACTGTAATGTGTTTTCTTAAAATAAAATGGCACAAAATTTTTGAAAAAATATGGTAAATTTTAAAAATTTTGTTTTATTCCGGCTGATGAAGTAAACACTGGAGAAGACATCCCTCGTGACATCATATACGCGGACGTCCAAATATTACATCAACGCCAACAACAGCCAAGCAGGCGAAGCAGAGGTAACGTCTTTGCTTCATTGTTTTTTTGTGATGTATGCAGGTTAATTGGTGACTCCAAAACCATCAGGTCTGAATGTGAGTGTGAATAGTTGTCTGTGTGAATGTGAGTGTGAATAGTTGTCTGTGCGAATGTGAGTGTGAATAGTTGTCTGTCTGTGTGTCTCTCTGTGGCCTGTGATGGACTGGTGACCTGTTCGGGGTGGACACCACCTCTCGCCTGATGACAGTGTATTTTGTAAGAACACACAGCCTCACTTCACCAAAGATACTGGGTTGTGCCTTTTCTGCATTTCAAACTGGTCTTAAATAGAGCAAGAGATATCACAATTATATTAATAAATGTATTTAATGCAAGTAGAAGTGCGGCACCTTTTTGTGGATTCCAATCAACTTGGATATGAACCTGGTGGCTTCACACTTTGTTATGGTCTAATTTGTTTGTCTGTACTGTGTGTTGTGGTAAAATCTGTTAACCAGTTTTCGTAGATTTATGGCCATCAAACTTGCACCACCCATCTTTATTCAAACCAGATAATACAGGAACTGAAAGTTCATCTTTCCAGTGCAGCCATGTTTCAATTTGTGCCAAAGTGCAAAGAATGATAGACTTCAAATTTTAACCCCCTCCCTACTCGAGGTAGGAAGACTCGGGTTGGTGGGGAGACCAGATGCTGGTCTTTTAAGTACTTGTACTGACACTGAATGGAGACAAGAAGAGAGGTGGGGTTCAGAGGTCACATATAACAAATGTCTCACATTAAAACTGTGTGTTTGTTTCCACCAGAACCAGAGGTCGTCTACTCTTCACTGCAGCAGTCCGCAACACCTTCCCACCAGTGAACTGTACCTGCTCCTCAGAACTCCTCAGACCAGGATGCATGCACATTTTTTAAAATGGATATTTTATTCATGTTTTTGACCTTCTGTGTTTGCTACTGCAGTCTTTTGGTTTCTCTGTGGGATCCCTCTTGGTCTCATTCATCATTCTTCTCGCGTGGTTGTAACAGTTTCACAGAGCTGTAAAACTGAAAATTAGACCTGTTCCGGTTTGTCTGTGGGCAGCATCTACATCTCTCTTTGCAGACAAACACGCAAATAGCTGCACCTTAAGTCCAGACACAGCATCATTCAGCAGTGAGAAAAAGACGTAATTACTGAGTGTCTTTGTTTATTTGAAGAGTTTGATTCTTTCATCTGTGAATTATTGAGGCTATGTAAACACGTCAGGAGACAAATACTTTTGTAAAATGCTGGTCTGATGGGATACTAACAGCAAACTGTTGATGCTAAAGCTCTCCTCCACTTATACATGATCTAAACTTTCTGTATCTTAATAAATTAACTGTTTGTTATTGATTATATGTGCATAAATAAAAACTTCTTTTTGCTTTTATGCTCCACCACACTCTGCCCAGCCCTTCAGTTGTCATAGTTATTAAATCGTAATAAACAAGAAGCTAATAAATAACATTTGAGAGATTTTTTGTCTTGATCCCTTTCCTTTTGAATTTGATTATTATATTTTTAAATCTCAGACCCAGTTCAGCTTTTATATCATTATCATTATATACACGGTACTGTGATTTGTTTTCTGAACTCTTGTTGAGTCTCTTCTCTACTTTAACATGAATCTGTGGACAAAACAATCCCAGTCAGTGTGACTGGCTGAATCCTTTAATGCATCTGAATGTATCAGCAATACCTATCAATATAAATATCTCCCCACACACATACACCTACACATCTCCATATATCCATATGTATACATATATTTACACATGCATAACTATATATACAGTTACGCTTACATGTATGTATATGCACACATACATGAACATACACCCTAGCATACTAGCAATTTAGATATTTACACAGTAAGCAGAGTTTTGATTAGACCGGGTTTGTTTTATGGCTCAGAGTTGAGCTGATCTGAAAAATTATGCTGTTAATTAATAATAACAATTTGCACTATTATTTCCAAATTATACAAGTTTTTATATTAGTTAAATGTCCAATCATCAATAGAGCCTACTCATTTGACACTACCATCTCAAAACTGTTCAATAGTACATCTTTAATAGTAATTAATATCTTGATGCCATGATAGTGGTCTTGACATAACCCATCCTTGTCTGATTTGGAGTCATGCATCCCTGTCCTTGAAAAGCTGTTCAGTCTGGTTTTACCTAGTAACCGGTGATTCACCAGTTCCTTTGTGCAGGCGTGTGTTGTCCAGTGCACAGCTATTGGTCCTACCAACCTGTCCAATGTCGTGCTGCTTCTTGTGGCTCCTCTCATTTTTCTATCCACTTCCTGATGACCCCAACTATTCAATGGCAGATGTCCGCCCACCCTGAGCCTGGTTCTGCTGCAAGTTTCTTTCATTAAAGAAAGTTTTTCCTCTCCACTGTTGCCTATAGCTGCTCAAGGGGGATTTTTGGGGTTTCTCTAACTGTCTGTATAGTCTTGACTTTTTTAAGTCAAGACTATACAATCTTGACTTAAAAGAGATTACTGTGTTGTCAATTGGTGCTATATTAATCAAGTTAAAATTAATTATATCTGTAACAATGAAAATTCATTAAATTGTCTTAAGCAGGATGTATTTTCTTTTTGTAGTAAAATTCTCTCTTTAAATGTCAGCTCCATTTAATTTAGATGTAACAAAAGTGCAGTAAAACTCCTGCTTGTGTGTGTTATAAGATAAACTTTTATTCGTGCCACAGTGGGGAACTTTCCATGTTACAGCAGCAGAGAATGTGCAGAGTTTGGCAAATAAAAAGATCAAAACACGTTATAGACAATCTAAAAATAAATCTCATATTTACACAATCAAAGAAGTAATTGCACAGTCATTTGTATTGCATTTTTTTTAGTTTTGCAATACAAATGTTTAAAGTGACTAACAGTGATAGTGGTTCACTGGGAGCAGCTGTGATTGTAAAGTCTGACAGCTGCAGGGAGCAAAGAGCTTCGATATTGATCCTTCAGACATTTAAGATGTAACAGTCTGTCAGTGAAGGAGCTGCTCAGGCCTGACACTGCATTGTAAAGGGGGTGGGAGTTGTTATCCAGCACAGATGATAGCTTGGCTACCAATCTCCTTTCTCCCACCTCTGGCACTGAGTTGCCGGATGGGGGGATCCCCAAAACCGAGTTGACCTTCCTGACCAGCTTCTCCAGTCTTCTCCTGTCTGCCGTCATAATGCTGCTGCAATAACAGACCACTCCATAGAAAATGGCTCAGGCCACCACAGAGTCATAAAAGGTCTTCAGTAGTGCTCAATGCTCTCCAAAAGACCTTAGCCTCCTCAGAAGAAACAATCTGTTTTGTCCTTTCTTGTAGAGTGCATCAGTGTTGTGAGACCAGTCCAGTTTACTGTTCAGGTGAACACCCAGGTATTTGTAAGAGTCCACTCCCTCAATGTCCAATCCCTGGATGTTCACCAGTGGAAGAGTGGAGTGTGAGCGCCTGTGGAAGTCCGCCACCAACTCTTTGGTTTTCAGGGAAAACTGCCACTGGTGCTCCACTGGCACCATCCACAAAGTTCTGGATCAGTTCCCTGTATTCTCTGTCATTACTATCAGTTATCAGGCTGATAATGGCAGAGTCGTCAGAGAACTTTCTGCAGGCTACAGGATGCTGAGATGAACATGTAAACAGTGAACAGAAACCGAGCCAGAGCCGTTCCCTGCGGGGCCCCGTGTTGCAAACAACCCTGTCAGACTTACAGTCTCGATCCCTCACTTACTGTAGTCAGTTTGAGAGGTAGTTCAATGTCCAGGTAGAAAGATCCTTGGTACACCCCATATATACAAACTTATCCCTCAGGAGTGCAGGTTGAATGATGTTAAAAGCACTGGAGAAGTTGAAAAGCATGACTCTCACCATGCTCCCAGCATTATCCAGGTGAGAAAGAGTTCTATTCAGGAGGAAGATGACAGCATCTTTAACTCCAATGCTTAGCTGGTAGGCAAACTGAAGTGGGTCCATTGACTCTCTCACCAAAGGACGCAGATAGGTGAGCCCCAGCCTCTGATTGTCTTCATAAGATGTGAGGTCCAGGCCACCGGTCTGTAGTCCTGCTAGTCATTTGGATGAGATTTCTTTGGTACCAGTACCGGGGAGGATGTCCTCCAAAGCTGTGGCACCTTCCCCAGCTTCAGGCTCAAACCAAACTGTCCTGATCAGTGCTGCCTGAACCCCAGCAGACCACAACGTAGTGGAGAGCTGAGGCCACCACAGAGTCACAGAATGTCCTTAAAATGGGCACGCACATGCCGAAGGACCTCAGTCTCCACAGAACATGGAGGCGACTTTGACCCTCCTTGTACAGGCCATCAGTGTTGTCAATCCAGTCCAGTTTATGGTTGAGGTGAACACCCAGGTACTTGAAGCTATCCACCCTCTCAATATCCAAGCCCTGGATGTTCAACGGTCTGAACGGTGGTGTCTTCCTTCAGAAGTCAATCACCATCTCCTTTGTCTTACTGGTGTTTAAGCACAGGTGGTTGCTTTCACACCAGTCCACAAAGTCCATGATGACTGGCCTGTAGTCCAGCTCATTCCCATCTGATATACAACCAACTATGGCTGAGTCATCAGAGAATTTCTGGAGATGACAACTGCTAGTGTTGTCAGTGAAGTCTGAGGTGTACAGAGTGAAGAGGAACGGTGAGAGTACCGTACCCTGAGGAGCCCCCGTGATGCAGACCACCACCTAAGATACACAGTTTCTATAAAGAGTTTCAATTAGAATTCTGACTAGTCAAATTGTACCGTTACATAAATACAACAGCATTTGAGTTATCTAAAAAGAAATCATTGATAGTCAATCCTTACTTTTAATGTTAAAACATGGTTGGTATATACGTTCATAAGATATCTGTAATGTCTTTGTCGATATCTCAAAAGGATTCTTGACTAGGCAGTGCTTAAATGTAGGATGTCTAATAGTTTTGTATGTCAAGCCCTTTCACACAGTTACCAGTCAACATTTGTTTGTAACAGTTTTCTCCTTGTTTTTTCGAGCCTCCTCTGAATGTAGGAAATTACCTCCCTGTCTCCATGGTGATGTCTTTGGATACCCAGACTGAGCAGGGATTGGATGGTAACTATGATGACAATACCACAGAGTTTCGCTTCTGAACTAAACCAATCTTTTACCCTCTGGCTTCTATGCTGGCCATTTGTGTCCAAAGAGGAGATGTGTGGACGTAATGACAGAGGACTAGGTGGTGTGACAGTTTATTGTGTATTTGGACTATGTAATCCCCATTTAGTACTTTGGACAAATAATAATAGATTTTTTAAACTTCTGGGGGTTTTATCAGGCTGTAAAATGCAAAATAACAGTTGCTTGTTGCTGCTTTGTGCACAATGAATGACACTTCTTCATGAATGAGTGGCCACTTCTCACTTTGGCTGAGGCCTGGTGTGTGTGTGTGTGGACATGTCTTTATAGTCTTCTGTGGACACATTTTGTGTTAATACTATTGTAGTCAGGACATTTTGGTGTTATGGGGACATTTTAGCTGGTCCACACAACTTCAAAGGCTTTTTAAGGATCAAGACATGGTTTTAGGGTCAGTGTTAGAATTAGGTTTTGGACATTTTTATTATGTCAAGGAGTGTCCTCACAAGTATTGTGTGTGTGTTTTTCTTCCTCTGCATATGAATTAAATAAAGTGTCTTCCTATCAAAATTCTGGTAAATGTACAGAGATTTTAGAGTAGTTTAACTGTGTACAAACTATCTGACTATCTGAGTCCAATCCTGTTGAAACTGAAAATAGAATTCAGGACAAAAAGGGCCAGATTTCATTCTGACACATTTGTACACTGTGTACCATGCTGTTCTCTGATCATGCTTCTGTATTTCATATAGAAAAAAACATCTTGTGATCTTCATTGAGCAATGCATGGTTAACGAGGGACAGTTACCTCATACAAACATCCTCAAACTAGACGTCTTGGCTGAGCTTTACGAACAAGGAACTGTGCACACGTCATTAGAGTTCAGGTTGTCCACTTGTCGAACTGCTGTGGTTCCGTCTATCAGACGGACAGTGTGAAGCAACAGTAAAGGACAGAGAACTAACAGAAACCTTTTATCACTGTAAAATCAAAACCTTCTTTTACTCGGTCGAGTGAGATCCAGATGTGGAGTCCAGCTGTAAGTCTGTAGGCCTCCAGTTAAAGTGAATCCCAGTGAGTCAGGTCTACTGCCGCCTCTGCCCTCTGACTAGTTATCAGTTCACATATTTTATTAGTGGCTTCATCAAACCGCCCACACTGAGAGTTTTGGGTCAATGAAATGTTGAAACTCACCCTGGAACATCAAGTTATGAAACAGGATGTTTTGTTTCAAAGTGATTTATTCTGTGACAGCAAATGTTTTTATGCCAAACCTGAACATTATTACAAACACTGTAAAAAATAATCTGCTGCGCACGTCCATAAACTTAATGACAGATTCATCCAGGTGGATTCAAAGAGTCTTGAAAAAACCTTTTTATTGAACCACTTTCTGTGTTTTCTCTCTAGGACTTTTTTATTTGGTGCCGTTCTTGCCTGAGATCTTCAGTGTTGCATTCATTAATAGCTGCAAAGGAGAACAGAGCTTCCTGTGTCTGTTTGTTACACCTCTGCATGTGGTATGACACTTATTAGCCTTTACGTGAACTTCCTTTGTTTATCGTCACATCTTGTTCTTTTGTCTGGTAGAAATTGTCTGAATTTAGAGTCTTAACTTTGGTCTAACCACAGGTCTAGCTGAGACAGTCCTCCGGCTTCTGTGGAAAGAGGAACCAAAACTGTAGGGTACACATGGTATCTGTTACCAAAAAGTGAAACTATTTTCATCCTGACTTTGTCCCATTCTGCATGACCGCCCGATTGCCTCTGTATAGAAGAAACTAAAGAAAGACAATTCTCTTGTCTTAGTCCTTATTCCAATTGTCAACGCCATTAAAGTTGTTATTTTATCCACATTAGTAGCGATAGCAAGTGGAGGCAAATCTAGAGAGGTGGAGGTCTGCTCTGGAAAGCAGAGGAATGAAGGTTAGCAGCAGCATGACTGAATATATGTGTGTGAACGAGAGGGACCCAAGTGGAACGGTGAGGTTACAGGGAGCACAGGTACAGAAGGTGCAGAACTTTAAGTACTTAGGGTCAACGGTTCAGAGCAACGAGAGTGTGGAAAAGAGCTGAAGACGCGAGTGTGTGATAAGAGGTTGAAATGGTTTTCAAGACGGTGGAGAGACCAGCAATGCCATTCAGCTTAGAGACTGAGGCACTGAAGAAAAGCTGAAGGTTGGAGGTAGGAGAGCTCGAGATGTTGAGGTTCTTCTTTGGGAGTGACGCAGTTGGACAGGATCAGGAATGAGGTCATCACGTCTGGAACAGATCACGTTAGACGATCACGTTCGGAGATAAAGTCAGAGAGACCAGACTGAGGTGGTTTGGACGTGTTCAGAGGAAACACTGTGAAGATCTAGATATAAGGAGACTGAGTTTGGAGCTGCCAGGCAGGAGGACTAGAGGAAGACCAAAGAGGAGATGTGTGGATGTAATGACAGAGGACTAGGTGGTGTGACAGTTTACAGTATTTGGACTATGTAATCCCCATTTAGTACTTTGGACAAATAATAATAGATTTTTTTAAACTTCTGGGGTTTTTATCAGGCTGTAAAATGCAATAATAACAGTTGCTTATTGCTGCTTTGTGCACAACGAATGACGCATGGCCACTTCTCACTTTGGCTGAGGCCTGGTGTGTGTGTGTGTGTGTGTGGACATGTCTTTATAGTCTTCTGTGGACACATTTTGTGTTAATACTATTGTAGTCAGGACATTTTGGTGTTATGGGGACATTTTAGCTGGTCCACACAACTTCAAAGGTGTTTTGAGGGTCAAGACATGGTTTTAGGGTCAGGGCTAGAATTAGGTTTTGGTTAGGGTTAGGGGATTTTATTATGTCAAGGAGTGTCCTCACAAGTATAGAAAGACAAACGTGTCTGTGTTTTTGCTTCCTGTGCTTATGAAAGTATGATCAAATAAAGTGTGACTTCCTATCAAAATTCTGGTAAATGTAAAGAGATTTTAGAGTTTAACTGTGTACAAACTATCTGACGACATATTATATGTATCTGAGTCCAGTCCTGGTGAAACTGAAAATCATAATAGAATTCAGGACAAAAAGGCCCAGTTTTCAGTCTGACATGGTTGTACATTGTGTACCATGCTGTTCTCTGGTCATGCTTCTGCATTTCATATAGAAAACAATCTTGTGATCTCCATTGAGCATGCGTCTTTTCCTAGAACGAAACCACATTCACTAAACCTCACATAAACTTCCTCAAACCTGAGGTCTGGACCGAGCTTTAGGAACCAGCAACTGTCAACACGTCATAACAAAAATTTTAATAATTCACTCAGTTTGTGGATGATTGTATCAGACCATCCAGTGGTGAGTCTGTGGGCAGACTGCAACCAAAATGCTCTTATGGCCTCCCAGGCAAAACCCAGCAAACAGGATGTGGCTGTGAAGACACACAATTCCACCTAATTTGTTCTCACTTGTGTCACATTAAATTTAAACACACGAAAAATACATTAACCAAAAGAAACAAATAATAAAAATGACATAAAGAGAAAATTCAAAGTGCTTTTCCTTCTCCAAGGTAACTCTGGTTCCTACTGTAACACCGTCTAGTTGATCCTTTATTCTTGCGCCCAATAAATGAAGGAAACCAACAGATCTCCCTTCAAATCTCCATGAAGTCACACAAGATCCTCATTAAATAAAGATTTTGATTAATTTAAGGTCTTAACAGCTAATTTGCACTTTCTGGAACATGTAGCGGAAGCAGCAGCCTGGCTCCACAGTAATAATGCAAGTACTGGTGGTTGAATAGACCAAGCAAAACCTGAAGCTGGTCTTAGTCTGTGTCCTGCACAGACAAGCAGTGTCTTCTGCCACCTGCTGGACAGTGAAACTGCACAACATCAGGTTAAATGTGCTGAAAAGGTCAACAGCTTTCAGGTTGGCCCTTTTTCGGGGTCGCCACAGTAGAATGATCCGCACGTTGATTTGGCATGTGATTTTATACCAGATGCCGTTCCTGCAGCAGCCCTCCCATTTATCTGAGCTTGGGACCGAAACCGGTGCTGGGTGGGCCACACTTGGTCAGGTGGGATTTGAACCCACGGCCTTCTGTGTCCCAGTTCATGATCAGTTCAGGTTTATATGTCATTGCTAATTATGAACGTTTTGAAGGGAAATATTTAGACATGTTACATTAACATGCAGTTTTCTGTTTTATTTATTTCTTGGTTTATTTTTGAAATTGTGTCTGAATAATTACGAGTGAGTTTGATCCTCTGTCTGAAATATGCTGGAACTCTAAGTGTCTGGTCATCCCACAATATGTCAGAATTTAAAAATAAAATTAAAACAGTTTTTATTGAATGATGTGTTTTATTTGCTATAACAATGATATCAACCTCTGATCTTCACCCTTGAGTCGTAAAAGTGAACATATAAGTTTTAGGAAACACAGAAGCAGGAACTAGACTCATCCGTCAGTGTGTTGATGGCTCGTTTTCACCTCAGTCCTGCTCAGATCAACAGCTTCTCCTGCCTCCTGCTAGTTGTAGCGATGAGTTCCATTTACAGGACAGGACGTCCACATGTGGTTCTGCTTTGGTTCAATCTGACAGATGTCCGATTGTTGATACTATGAAAATCAAGTATGGTTTATTAAATCAAAATATTGTGACAATTGTAAAAAAAAAAATAAGTTTGGAGGATTTTAAAGAAATTAGAAGAAAATTTGTTGAGTGAAAAAAGGATGAGAGAAAAAGAAGGAGAAAAAAGGATAGACATGAAGATCTGTATGTTTTTTGAATATGTGGAAAACTGAAGTAGAGAATAGGGAGAAAACACATGATTACTAAACCACAAAGAATTTCAGTAGGAAACACAGACCTCCACCACATAGTCCCAGTGTGTCTTCTCTCTGTCCATAGATCAAGGCGCTTAGTCAAACAACTAGGAGAAAAAAGATTTAACAAACACAGAGTCAGACTCAGTACCAGCCACATACCATGACAGGATCAAAGCTACAGCAGCACTGGTTGAATTCAAACCAAATTATGTAAAAATATGTAAGTCTTATGTTATATCTTATCAAAATCAAAGACTAATCCTTAGCTTCCTGTTGCTTATTTTTCCTGGTGGCACACAATTGCCTGTGATCCCCTGAGGCAGCAGCATTTCAGATGCCATCGTGTTAAATACACCAAGACGTTTGTGTCCGGTGTCTTTGAGAATCTGCTGTAAAGATGCAGAGCTTGTGTCAGATATACTGGACGTACAGGCAGGAACCTTTGTACTCACATACAAATTAAATCAGAGGAAAAATGCTGACGTTAGTATGAGGAGCTACGTTCAGAGAACATTAGCTAGCTCCACACAGTCAAATGCAATAACTGAAGCTATAAATCAACATTGTTTGATTTACGAGGACATTCGCCTGTATAGTGAGAATGTAGGACTTTGTACAGTTGATGCTGACTCTGGAACCGAGGTCCACAAAAAACAAGTGTGCAGCAGGTTGACTCAGCAGGCAACTGTGGAGGTTCGAGGATCATAATTATTGATGTATTAACGTGTAAATATCACTAATGCTGGTAAAGTTGGAGCTGATTTTAAGTTTGTGTGCTGACAGCAGATCCTCCATAAAACATGATTCAGTAGCTGCTTATTTTTTGTACAATATTTATCTGTGGATTATAGTTGAGTGAAATGGAAAGTAGAACAAAACTGTAGTTGCAGGAACACCAATTTTCAGTGGGGGCTGATCAAAAACAAGTCAGCGAGTATTTAAGAATGAAGAGACACTCAGTTTCCTCCATATTTTCTATACAGAGAAATTCAAATTTATTCCTCTGCATCTATCCGCCAGGGCAGTTGAAGATGATGTAAAACACGTCATTCTCAGCTGCCCTCGCAGATTTCCATGGGCTCAAAGACTACAACCAGTGTCTCCTGGTTTGAACAGCGCAGACACGCATATTGCTATAGCTTATTTGGAAGACAGCGAGTTTCACAGTGTGTCAGCAAAGTCTGATATTCGTGGTTACTTGTACGAACCAGAGCACAGTACAGGCGAGTTACGTCGTATGGACGAAGACAAGGCTGCTGAAGCCAAAAGGCAACCACAAGGAGCCGAGGAGGACAGCAGGGAGGAACGGCTGCATGCAGGGGACAGCTGGTGGTGTCTCTGCAGTAAGTGTCCGCCGATGGAAACACACCTGGAATCCCTGTCCTGCAATGAGTTTCACCGCTGCCAGTTTCTTCTGGATGAATCTGCGGATTCTGCTGCTGAGGGGGAACATGTACGTTCCGGATCATCACGGTTTCGGATCACATATGGACGGAGGAGTGTAAGACACTTACAGGAAACTGGAAACTACAGGACAGAACTGAGCACTGAGTAACATATTCCACCTTTATTGTTTTAGCTTGTCCTATGAAGTTTGAGTAAAGTTACGAGCTGGTGCCTGTCGGGCTTTGTTCAGTGTCGGGCCTAGCATTAGCTTACGTTGCTAAAGTTAGCTTGTGCGTTAGCATTGAGTAAAGTTACTGCACGTTACCAGCCACGTCTGTGTCTCACGTGTGTGTTACCTGTGATCAATCAGCATCACGGTGTCAGACTTACAAAACTTTCTACCGTTTGATCTAGAGATTTTTTCTTTTGTAGAGACCAGGTGTCATATTTGACCCCTGAACTTTGCTAAAAGATGTAAAATAGAGCCTGGCTGAGTGCGTATTTTTTGATATTATAATAGAGGTTTGTTTGTCAAATCTCTCACCTGTTACATGATAGTCACAGTAAATTGCAAAATGTTTTGTATATTGTGACTGTGCAGCATCACCTTGGTTACATTCTTCATATTCATACTAAAAGTATAATTAGACTATTTCAATTGATAAGTTGTCATTCAGAAAGTAATGAGTTTATGGTCATAGCTTTTTACTATAAACCCATCTAACAGTAAAAGTGAGATAAGACGTCTTCCGATTTGTTTGTCATGACAGTAAAAACCAGGGAATGCTTTTGCTGTTCTTACAGTCACATAATGATCAATCTATGTTGGAAATTATCATAATACTATGCAATACTATAAGATGACAGATGACTCCAGAGACATCCCACTGTCTCTCTGGATTGATTTTATGTACTGCTGGGGTCACCGCAGTAAGCTGCAAACCAGGAATGGTTATGGGTTTTACAGGGGAAACGCTTGCCTTTCGAAGGGCATGGCTAACTTGATTACTGCTGCTTTGTTGAACTAAGTGTGTTACTGTATCATAGCTCACCTCAGTGGTTTCTGCAAAATGATGCAGTTGAGCAGACATAGGCTGATCAAAATATTTTGGCTTGAAACAGTCAAACCTGAACCCATTGGAACCACCTTTGGGCAAGATGTTCTGGCACAGTCTCATCCCTTTCTAATTTCATCATGCAAAGATCCTGCACAGTGTTTCTAGAGGATAAATTCATGGGTGCATTATTCCTGATACAACTGAGCTCAATATGGATAGGATTCCTCTGCTTGAGAGCAGATGACAACTTTGGATGGCAACTCTTAACTTGAATTGTTCGCCCAATACTCTAGTTGGAAGCGTGTTTTGATCTAAATCTGGGTCCTTTATTTCTTTAGCCTTCTCCTATTCTGGGATGGCTGCTAACACCATTCAATTGTTAGAGATCCATTTGTTTAGTCTGTAGCTGCCCTAATGATATATACCCATCAAACTGTGGTAGACAGATTTGGGCTTTTCAACAGATTCAACTGATTTCAGGCAATCATTGACCCTAGATCAGGGGTCACCAACCTTTTTGAAACCGAGGGCTACTTCCTGGGTGCTGATAAAGGCAAAGGGCTACCAGTTTACTTCTGAAATAGCCAATTTGCTCAATTTAGCTTAAATTATATGTTATTATTAATAATTAATGGCATTTAGCTATGTGAAGACACTGATCATGTTAATGATTTCTCATAAAAATATCAACAATGTAAAAAGATAGGAAATAAATTAATATCAATATGCAACACTTTATTTCTATATTTTCAAGTTCCATTTTTTTCTCAAATTGAACATTTTCAAATGATCACTTTTACAACAGTCCTAGGAAATCACAATGTACCGCAGCAGAATTCTTAAACATTTTTAACAAACACCCTGCACAAGCCTAAAAAAAAATGCACAGTTGTGCTATCAAATGTAACATTTTACAAACACATTTAACAAATCATGAATGACATATTTTGAACTGGACACCAAATCTGGTATCTGTTTGTTTGTCAGTTAGCGGGACGCCTGACATTGCATGCTCTCCACCAGTGTGTTGTACTCTGGTGTGTAATTTGACACTGCAACTCTGAGTAAGTCTTGCAGATGTGCATCAGTGAGACGTGTTCTGTGTTTGTTCTTGATGAAGTTCATGTCAGAAAAGGCTGATTCACAAAGATAGGTTAAACCAAACAGGCTTGCAACCTTCAAAGCTGCTGTGCATACACCACTGTACTTTTCTGTGTCAACAAGGCCCCAAAAGTTTGGTGCACCCTGATAGGCTTTGAGGTGGAGGTCATTTTGCAATGTTACAATTTCAAGCTCCATCTGTCCAGCATCAAGGCTGAATGTTGCACTTAACTGCTCAGCAATGCTTGATATGTCCATGTTCATGAAAGGATTACAAATGAATGACACGCATGGCTCAAGCTGACCCAGGTCACAAAACCTGTTCTCAAACTCTTGTCCAAGTCTTTCTATGACCTGAGAGTGCTTTTCTGCAACTTTGTCAAAAGCCTCAGACGCAAAAGTATTGTCTTTCAGCACCATCTGCACAGAGGGAAAGTGCAGCACCTTTTTTCTCTTTAAATGCACAGACAAAATGCTCATCTTGGCTTTAAATGCATTTAAAGCACTTATCATATCAGCAACCATCTTACCTTTGCCTTGCAACTCACAGTTCAGACTGTTCAGTTTCTCAGTAATGTCCGTTAAAAATGCAAGGTCAAGTATCCAGTCAGTGTTCTCCAGTAGCGAGGTGTCTTCCCCTCTGGACTGCATGAACTCTTTGATTTCACCCAAAAGTGACAAAAAACGAAGCAGAATTCCTCCCCTGCTGAGCCATTGGATTTCTGTGTGTAGTAGCAGGTCACCATATTCAGCTGACAGCTCCTCCAATAGTACCTTGAATGTTCTGTGCTGTTTAGCTTTGGAACGGATGCTGTTTATGATCAAAGCCAATCACTTTTGCACATAAGGCCTGCTGGTGGATGATGCAGTGGTAATGCAGAAAGTTTGGGAAATCTGTGTCACCTTTACAGTGAGCAATGAATCCTGCGTGTTGGCCGATCATAGTTGGAGCCCCATCCGTAATCACTGATACCAGCTTCTCCAGCGGCACCTTTTTCTCCACCAAAAACTCACCACGTTATAGATGTCAACTCCTCTGGTAGTTGTCTTTAAGGGCAGTAGTGTCATAAGTTCTTCTTGTGTGGAGAAATCATCAAACGCCACCCTGATAAAGATCAGGTGCGCTGTACTGCTGCTGTCCACCGACTCATCACACTGGATACTGAACCACCTGCACCTCGCCAGATCACAACCAACTGGTCGAGCTCTTCTTACAATTGTAGATGCACTCAGTTGAACATCAGAGAGAGTGGAGATTACATCGGTTCCGTACTTCTCGTCTTCAAGCACAGTTTTAGCAATTAACAGCATTGCTTCCTTGACAATTGCACCATCTGAAAATGCCTTCTTTTTCTTAATCAAGTATTGTGTAGCTCTTAATGAGGCTTCGGTTGCTTTTTGGGAGCTTTTTACCGGTCTCGTGAAAAAAGATTGCTGTTTGCTGAGAGCTGCCTTTAAATCGCAAGCTTTTTCTGCTCGTAGTGGCCCGATGGGTAGTTAGCATGGTAGCTTTGGCAAGTTGTAAAATGTCTCTCCAATTGTGCCGCTTTGCTGTCGCCATTGCCCTGCAAATGAGGCACATGCAGGCTTTTCACAATGGTAAAAAAACTCTACCTCCCATTCATCGTGAAAATGATAGGTTTTCTTTCTTTTCTCTGCCATGTATTTTTGGGGTCAATCACCGGGATGGCTGCTACCCTTGAACTATCATTCATTTATATTAATCATTAGAATAATAATATATTATCATTTCAGTTCTGTTTGTGATTTAAACGTAGCAAAAAAATAAAATAAAATAAAATGAATAGATGCAGCTCACTGTAATGATTTGAGCTCATTTTAGAACAGGCATCAGACAGGCGACCTGGTGCCCGCGGGCACTGTGTTGGCGACCCCTGCTCTAGATGATGTATGTTGTCCTCACCACATCATCTGAGAGGATAGTTTGCATAATGAGGAAGCAAAATAATCTAAACAGATGCACCCCCATCCTGTATTTTGCCATCAGCTTACAGGTGTCACCGTCTAGCCAAAACAAAAACCTGAGTAGATCAGCATCTTCTGTTGGGACCTTTAGCTTATGGAACATGGCTTCCACATCGGCCAATATCACTACGGGTTCTTGACAAAACCAGGTGTGAACACAAATCATGGTGCTGGTAAGATTTGGACATTGGACACATTTGAAGAAGCTGATTGTTTATTGAGGTTCCTTGATATGAAGCACCACTGTCAAATACCACACAAAGTTTGATGAAGAATGTACAAAACCTTTCCATCACTGCAGGTAAGATCCTTTTCTGCAACCTCCACTGCATGTCCCTTGGTGATCATATCGTTAATGAAGGAGATATAATCCATTCCAAATGATGGATTCTTGAGCAACTTCCTCTTCAAATTCGCTGCTGTGGTACGATTGTTAGGCATTTTCGTAGCGCGACCGTCCACCAATCCTACAGTTGCTGGTTCAATCCCTGGCCACTCACATGTCAAAGTGTCCTTGAGCAAGACACTGAACCCCACTTAGTTGCTCCCAGTGAGCAGTGAATGCCAGTGAGCATCAGCCTCCCCCATCAGTGTATGAATGTGTGTGTGAATGGGTAGATAAGAAGCAGTGTAAAGTGCTTTGAGGACCAACAGGTAGATGCAGACCATTTACCATTTAGTGGCCGTTTGCCGTTTGTCAGATTTTGACACTCTTTCCATGAACAGACTATCTGCATGACACATCTCCTGGCCACTGCTGACTCCACAGATCCTCCAATTTTTTTACATATATGCTATTTGATACGACTGGTGTTATTTCCCTTTTGGGTTTGTTGCCGCCCTCTCTCAGTGGCCCGTTGACTGTCATCTCAGCTTTGTTCTCACAGTTTATGGCCCATAATTGACTCTAGGATATTGGATATTAAGTCTGGTGACTAATGAATGAGAGAAAAAGATCCAGCCATGGTGGGAAAGCGTCAAGCAAAGCCAACTCAACAGGCCTTGCAATAGCAGATCAATTTAAGAAAGTCCAAATAAGGCCAGGTGACTGAGAAAATGGAAGATGATCGGAAGATGATTTCCACGTGGAACGGGTGGAAATCAAGCTAATGCCAAAGTTTGTTAAAATGTTTGGTGAGTTTTGTGAGATAAATCTCACTTAAAGATCTACTCAACAATCTCACATCAGAAGACAAAATTATTCTAATTATACTCAGCACGCATTCAAGTTCAGCCTGTGACAGGGGGAGGTGCAAAAAGTCAGTGGATGGATAAACCAGGAAATGACGCGGTCACATTAGAAGCATGACAGGTAATCCAATTTTAAAAGAAGTCAATCATTTTTTTCACACAATGTGATTTGTGAATCTCAACGCATCCTTTGAGTGTTTTTGTTTAGTAAATTAAATTCCGAGTCAATGTTTTTTTTCTGCTTTGATTTTGATAAATTCAATAAATAGCTGGACACGTATTTCTAATATTTTTCATTTTCCATTCAATACGTGAATAGTATAGAAAAGGTGTTGTTTTTGCCACAAAATCGACTGGAGTCCTTAGTTGTTGGTTATATTTGACTTTAACTTTGATTCCAAAATGTCATTGTCTTGGCTGCACTGCTGGTGTTGCAGCAGCCTACTAGCTTTTAATTCTTGTAAGTTCTTTTCCATGACCATACAAAATTTAAACAATAGAGCCTTAGCTTATTATTTTCACATCACTCTCACTCACCACAGACAATTTATTATGACCACCCTTTTACTGAAAGGTGATAATGAAAGGCAAAAGGCTGAGTTCACCGGTAACAGCCAAGGAGGGGGGAGTACTGCAGGGACACACTTATGACCACTGGCAGAGAGGAAACGATACGCTAACCAAAATTAGAGGAAGGAAGTGGGACTAACTGATCAAAAGTGTTGAGTGACATTTCATACGACATTTCACCAAGTCCTACAATGGACCAAACATCTCTTCAAACTCTGCTCCGTAAGTACAAGCCTTCAACAGTATTTCGACTTGACTTACAAGTTGAAATATGGTTGAAGGGTCTTAATATCAAATATTTTCCATGTAGGAAGATTTAACAAGCGATTATATTTATTGGCCTCAAGACAGAGAACAATGAAAAATTCAAGATTTTCAGTTCAGTTATTACTTAAAAACAGTTTCAAAATATAAAAAAAAAGAAGTTTAAATACACTAACTAAAAATTGTTATTGTGCTGAAGGACAAAAGGTCCAATCGACACGACAGCAGAATCATCTTTATTCATCGAGATTTATTTCTATTAAATACAGTGTGTATGTGGTGAGCTATAAATGTTTCATGACACGGAAGACTTACATCAGTCAGACTCATTTTCATTTATGATCATGGGAAAAATTTTGTATGTATGCATTATTTTAATAATAAAAAAGTAATTTCATTTATCATTTCATCAGTTATTATTTGTACTGTACAAATAAAAAACAAAATGCATATAAATGCAAATGATCAACAACGAGATTCCTATTTCTCTAAAGTAGAACCATGTCGTCATATGTCAAAGTAACATGACTCCACTTTCTCTCTAGTTGTGATGCCGCTGCTGTGTTACACGACAAACGCAGGTTGGTGAACGTCTCATCTAATAATCTGTTGTGAATTTATTATTATTATATTTTTGTCGTACCTGCTAAAAGTTAACAGACGAGAGAAACAACAGATGTTGGGGTCAACGGAGAGAAAAGTGATCACGTCTTATTGGAGGGAACATGTGTAACAATCTTAGAGGAAACTGCAGGATGTTATGTATAGAAAAGTTGTTGTAAGGACATGAATTATATTTCAGCTACATTTAAGCAGCTTTGCAACATGCAGGAAACACAAGTGAATGAATTACTAATTAACAAGTAGAACAGACTGTTTAAATTGCGGAGATCGTGTTTCGCTGTTTCACTCCGTTTTTTTGTCCACAGTGGGTGTTTGTATTAAAAATACACTGAATTTCCCACAGCTCGTCTGACCGTGAAACCGAGCTACTCCCAGTTTTTAAAAGGAGATGCTGTGTCTCTGACCTGTGAGGAGGATGACAGCTCTGCTGGATGGACACTGATGAGGAACATAAGCAAAGACACCAGGACTCGGTGTAAAGCTGATTGGGGAATAACAACTGGTTCTCTGTGTAACATCAGCTTCATGGACCCATTGAAAGTGGAGTTTACTGGTGTGAGTCCAGTAATGGATCAACCAGTAACATCATCAACATCACTGTTGTACCTGGTAAGATCAGACTGTGGAGTTAGTGTTGATGAGTCTGTGTGGAAATGGATGAAATGCTGTAGTTTGTCTCTGTGTTCAGAAATACCAGTGATCCTGCAGAGTCCTGTCCTCCCTGTGATGGAGGGACATGATGTCAGTCTTCAGTGTAGGCAAAGAACTCCTCCGAGCTCCCAGCTGATTTCTATAAAGATGGCTCCCTCATCGGGACTGAGCCTACAGGTCACATGACCATCCACCATGTTACCAAGTCTGATGAAGGCGTCTACAAGTGTAACATCAGCGGTCGTGGAGAGTCTCCACCCGGCTGGATCTACGTCACAGGTCAGGAGCTTCACTTTGGTTTCAACACTTATTTCACACAGAAAAACCTCCAACTCCACCTCCATCCATCCAGATCTCCGTAACAAGTCAATACAATAACGACATTTTTCCAACAAACCATCCTCTGTTTTGTGTGTTAAGGTTGGTAGGAGTCTACAGTAACATATTGTGACAATAACTTATACATTATTTTTGGTTCCTTTTAGAGAGCCCCTCCTTCACCTCCCTCCATCCTTGGTTCAGGGTGATTCTCCACCTGGTGGTGTTCTCTCCATACTTTGTCTCCACTGTCCTCATGGTGTCTTTATATAGAAACAGACACAGAGGTAACAGTCCTTAATCACTGTTGTCTCTAACAACTTTTCCTGTTTTTTCTGTTGATACATTTACTAATTTCCTTTCTATCCTCTGACTATAGGAAACCACCTGTCTGTCTCCATGGCGACAACCTCTCCCACCCCAGCTGATCAGGAATTGGATGATGACTACGATGATGTCATCAGTGGAGTCACCACACAGCATCACTTCTGAACCGATCCACTGTAATCAGTGATCTGATTGTTCCTCGATTCTCACTCATGTCTCACGTTGTCTCAGTCCAGCACGTTGGAGGACGTCCCAAAGTTGACGAGGGATGTTGGATGGGAGATGATCATAAGAGCTTCACTGACGTCTTGTACTGGACCAAGATCTGTTCTGTCTTACTATGAATCACATCACTGAGCTGAGGACAGTCTGATGTCTTTCACTTATTACACATGTGATGCCTTTCTGCAAATCAAAATCCATAATACAAACAGAATAATGTTCTGTACATGAAAATCATCAGTTTACTGAATAAACACATTTCTGTCACTGAGTTCAGTAAAATGCAGGTTTTTATTTCATTTACAAACAATTGGACAAGTTGTATTTGTGGTAATATCAGCCTGTTTCATAAAAAGACAAAGTGGAAACTAAACGACCTGTTGGTTTCTCACAGTGGGCTTTGGTCTGAAACCACACAGCTAGTGCAGCGACCTACAAACAGGAGACAGCAGCTTTCGACCTGCTCACAGCTCTGAGTGGCTGATGTCATTTCAGCCAGAGACACGATGGGACAAACATCTCCTCAGTGTCTGATCGGCGAGTTCAGTGTGTTCTCTCTGCACGTCACTAACTAAATGTTGAGTGTGAAGTGTTAAAGGTAGAAGATGAAAACTTCCGATAATTTCATTAGACACGGTAAATATGAAGTAAGACGTCACTGACGTTTGGTGATAACTGTGTTGATCAGTGAGGATGAGATCGCTGTGTTCAAACATCTTATGACTATAAAACAACTCGGTCTAATAAACGACGTCCAGCTGACCAATGTGTTCACATGTAGAATATCACAGTGTCGTCACTTCACAGCTGGACTTAAGGCTTCGTTATTTCCTGTCTGCATGAAGCAAATAAAACTGCAAATGTCGTTTTTCTCTAGTTGTGACCTCACTGCTGAGCTGCACAACAAACCAAGGTCAGTACAACGTCTTCTGTCACTCACATGACGCCCGATAACTGTTCATTTCCTTTCAAGAGATGCAGCATGAAGGAAACAGCTCCACAAAAAATAAAATAATAATAATTCTGATAAAATAAGGGAAAAGGAAGCTTTAGGTGTCTGCAATAAAGTTGATCAAACTGAAGGTAAAGGTGAAACATGACGAGTGAAAATGTCTTTATTCTCGGTGCAACATTCGAACTCACATGCTCTGATCACTGAACTGTGATCAACACAAATGATTTTCTTTTTCATTTTCAACCCACGTGGAGCCCAAACAAATTTAACAGTCTGATTCAGCTGCTTCAAACAAGTCGTACGTTAACGTCCATTTTGTTGGACAGTCTCTCTTCAAATGTGTCTTTGTGTCTATGTGAACATTTTGTACTATAACAAAAGTTTAGAGGTTCATGAAACCCACACAAAAAGAGCATTAAACCAAAAGATATGACGATCTTAATTATCCTCTAAGCAATTTCTGCTTATTTAAGGCTATAAATTATAAATTTATGGTTCTTTATAAATATTTTTGCTATTATTCAGTTTATGTTGGATTTATTAAACAACTCTGGAGTAATGACCTTTAATATCTTCTATCACTTTTGTAATCACTTCTGGTACTTTTTGTTATTTAGTAACAGGAAATAGACTGTGGCTGGAAGGATTGTTACAGAACAGAAGGTCAGAACATACTGTACAGTTTTACCTTAAAGAAACAGAAACTAATGGCCTTTGACATGATCAAAAATCAGATATGTTGTTGCACTTGGATCATCCGGAGGGTTTTGATTGTGCTGCTGGTAACTGTGTCATGAGACGGGTGGTTCAAAAATGACTCATAAATGGAGAAAGGGCGCTGTGATCAAAATGCGTTTGCGCAGAGGAAGTGCAGAGAAGTCAACGAACTCTTCACATGCTTTTCCACTGCTGACAAGACAATGAGGAAACAGCCAAAACAGGCGGCATGTTGTCTGACAGAACCCACCTAAGCCCGGACCACATTTGTCCTCTGCTTGACCTCTGACAGACCATAACCTAATTCAAATACAAATAGAAAGCTGATTATGTATGTTTTTATTTATTTATGCATAGGAAGTAGTGAAAGATTATTTGGTAGTAAAGCTGGTGACCAGGCAACATTTGGTTGGATTACAAGAAAATGTGAACCAGATAATACAGGAACTGAAAGTTCATCTTTCCAGTGCAGCCATGTTTCAATTTTTGCCAAAGTGCAAAGAATGATAGACTTCAAATTTTAACCCAGATAGGGAGACTCGGGTTGGTGATGCTGATCTTTTAAGTACTTGTACTGACACTGAATGGAGACAAGAAGAGAGGTTGGGTTCAGAGGTCACATATAACAAATGTCTCACATTAAAACTGTGTGTTTGTTTCCACCAGAACCAGAGGTCGTCTACTCTTCACTGCAGCAATCCTCAACACCTTCCCACCAGTGAACTGTACCTGCTCCTCAGAACTCCTCAGACCAGGATGCATGCACATTTTTTAAAATGGATATTTTATTCATGTTTTTGACCTTCTGTGTTTGCTACTGCAGTCTTCTGGTTTCTCTGTGGGATCCCTCTTGGTCTCATTCATCGTTCTTCTCGCGTGGTTGTAACAGTTTCACAGAGCTGTAAAACTGAAAATTAGACCTGTTCCGGTTTGTCTGTGGGCAGCACCTACATCTCTCTTTGCAGACAAACACACAAATAGCTGCACCTTAAGTCCAGACACAGCATCATTCAGCAGTGAGAAACCAAAAACACGTAATTACTGAGTGTCTTTGTTTATTTGAAGAGTTTGATTCTTTCATCTGTGAATTATTGAGGCTATGTAAACACGTCAGGAGACAAATACTTTTGTAAAATGCTGGTCTGATGGGATACTAACAGCAAACTGTTGATGCTAAAGCTCTCCTCCACTCATACATGATCTAAACTTTCTGTATCTTAATAAATTAACTGTGTCTTATTGATTATATATGTATAAATAACTTCTTTTTGCTTGTTATGCTCCACCACACTCTGCCCAGCCCAACAGGTATGTAAGATATGATATGTTTTGTCATGTGCACGGTTATACATAGTACCATGTACAGTGAAATGCGCTGACGTACCTGCATCCATTTACAAGGTAGGACAAAAACAAAATAGAAATCAATGTTATCACAACATATTCAGAATAGGAGACAAATCTGCTGGATATCTATATAAATGTGTGTACCCATGCTTTCATATACACAAACATCTACCTATACTCCTGTATGGACATATATACCTACAAACATGCACATATACATACATATGTATACATACACAATCATAACTCATTACACATACACATCCATATATATATATATATATATTCTTTTGTATACATATATTTACACATGCATAACTATATATATATTTACGCTTACATGTATACGCACACATACATACACCCTAGCATACTAGATATTTAGATATTTACACAGTAAACGGAGTTCTGAATTCTGAGTTTGTGACGGTTTGCCAAATAGCGACCCAAGAGCACAAAGACACACGCAGGCAGAGGAGGTGGAGAAGATAACTAAGGTTTACTGTCTTTGGAAAACATACAGAACAGAACACCACAAAACAAAGATAACAAAAACCCAACTCCTCAAAAGGAAGAGTGACTAAACCAAACATGGCAGTACGGCAGTGCTAGCTGCACAAGCCGGAACATAGCGATAGAAACAAAAAGTACCAGCTACAAAAGACAGAGCAAAAACTAAGGCAGACAAGGAACAGACGACAGAATACACAACGCACCAACACAGGGTGCCTGTTCAGGACAGGTTTTAAAGGTGCGCTCTAATCAGCCTCAAGTGCAGGCAGCACCAAAGGACCTCTTCTTTGACATTCCTTGTACAGGCCATCAGTGTTGTCGTCCAGTCCAGTTTATGGTTGAGGTGAACACCCAGGTACTTGAAGCTATCCACGCTCTCAACGTCCGAGCCCTGGATGTTCAACGGTCTGAATGGTGGTGTCTTCCTTCAGAAGTCAATCACTATCTCCTTTGTCTTACTGGTGTTTAAGCCCAGGTGGTTGCTTTCACACCAGTCCACAAAGTCCATGATCACTGGCCTGTACTCCAGCTCATTCCCATCTGATATAGAACAAACTATGGCTGAGTCATCAGAGAATTTCTGGAGATGACAGCTGCTAGTGTTGTAGGTGAAGTCTGAGGTGTACAGAGTGAAGAGGAACGGTGACAGTACCGTACCCTGAGGAGCCCCCATACTGCAGACCACCACCTCAGACACACAGTTTCTATAAATAGTTTCAATTAGAATTCTGACTAGTCAATTTGTACCGTTACATCAGTGCTTCTCAGTTATTTTCTGTGACGCCCCCCCTAGCAAAAAGAAATCAATTCGCGCGGCGAAGCGCTGCATATGCGTAAAATTCGTCATATTTCCTCGTCTGAGCTTTCGGTGATTTTCTTTTGTCTCATTATCCTTCTTTTAATCCGTTAAAATCTCTTCATGTTGTCTTCAGGTTCGTTCACTCACTTCCTGTCTCCTGCTCGGTGCAAAATGGCTGAGGCCTGGTGTGTGTGTGGACATGTCTTTATAGTCTTCTGTGGACAAATTTTGTGTTAATACCATTGTGGTCAGGACATTTTGGTGTTATGGGGACATTTTAGCTGGTCCACACAACTTCAAAGGCTTTTTGAGGGTCCAGTCTGGGTTTTAGGGTCAGGGCTAGGTTTATGTTAGGGTTAGGGGATTTTATTATGTCAAGGAGTGTCCTCACAAGTATAGAAAGACAAACACGTGTGTGTGTGTTTTTCTTCTTCTGCATATGACAGTATGATCAAATAAAGAGTCTTCCTATCAAAATTCTGGTAAATGTACAGAGATTTTAGAGTAGTTTAACTGTGTACAAACTATCTGACTATCTGAGTCAAATCCTGTTGAAACTGAAAATCACAATAGAATTCAGGACAAAAAGGGCGAGATTTCATTGACACATTTGTACACTGTGTACCATGCTGTTCTCTGATCATGCTTTTGTATTTCATATAGAAAAAAACATCTTGTGATCTTCATTGAGCAATGCATGGTTAACGAGGGACAGTTACCTCATACAAACATCCTCAAACTAGACGTTTTGGCTGAGCTTTAGGAACAAGGAACTGTGCACATGTCATTTCAGGTTGTCCACTTGTCGAACTGCTGTGGTTCCGTCTATCAGATGGACAGTGTGAAGCAACAGTAAAGGACAGAGAACTAACAGAAACCTTTTATCACTGTAAAATCAAAACCTGCTTTTACTCGGTCGAGTGAGATCCAGATGTGGAGTCCAGCTGTAAGTCTGCAGGCCTCCAGTTAAAGTGAATCCCAGTGAGTCAGGTCTACTGCTGCCTCTGCCCTCTGACTAGTTGTCAGTTCACATATTTTATTAGTGGCTTCATCAAACCGCCCAAACTGAGAGTTTTGGGTCAATGAAATGTTGAAACTCACCCTGGAACATCAAGTTATGAAACAGGATGTTTTGTTTCAAAGTGAATTATTCTGTGACAGTAAATGTTTTTATGCCAAACCTGAACATTATTACAAACACTGTAAAAAATAATCTGCTGCATCCGTCCATGAACTTAATGACAGATTCATCCAGGTGGATTCAAAGAGTCTTGAAAAAACGTTTTTATTGAACCACTTTCTGTGTTTTCTCTCTAGGACTTTATTTGATGCCGTTCTTGCCTGAGATCTTTAGTGTTGCATTCATTAATAGCTGCGAAGGAGAAGAGAGCTTCCTCTGTCTGTTTGTTACACCTCTGCATGTGGTATGACACTTATTAGCCTTTACGTGAACTTCCTTTGTTTATCGTCACATCTAGTTCTTTTGTCTGGTAGAAATTGTCTGAATTTAGAGTCTAACTTTGGTCTAACCACAGGTCTAGCTGACACAGTCCTCCTGCTTCTCTTGAAAGAGGAACGAAAACTGTAGGGTACACATGGTATCTGTTACCAAAAAGTGAAACTATTTTCATCCTGACTTTGTGACATTCTGCATGACCGCCCGATTGTCTCTGTATAGAAGAAACTAAAGAAAGACAATTCTCTTGTCTTAGTCCTTATTCCAATTGTCAACGCCATTAAAGTTGTTATTTTATCCACATTAGTAGCGATAGCAAGTGGAGGCAAATCTAGAGAGGTGGAGGTCTGCTCTGGAAAGCAGAGGAATGAAGGTTAGCAGCAGCATGACAGAATATATGTGTGTGAACGAGAGGGACCCAAGTGGAATGGTGAGGTTACAGGGAGCACAGGTACAGAAGGTGCAGAACTTTAAGTACTTAGGGTCAACGGTTCAGAGCAACGAGAGTGTGGAAAAGAGCTGAAGACGCGAGTGTGGGCAGGTTAGAAGGGGGGAAGTTGTGTGATAAGAGGATGAAATGACAGGTTTTCAAGACGGTGGAGAGACCAGCGATGCCATTCAGCTTAGAGACTGAGGCACTGAAGAAAAGCTGAAGGTTGGAGGTAGGAGAGCTCGAGATGTTGAGGTTCTTCTTTGGGAGTGACGCAGTTGGACAGGATCAGGAATGAGGTCATCACGTCTGGAACAGATCACGTTAGACGATCACGTTCGAAGATAAAGTCAGAGAGACCAGACTGAAGTGGTTTGGACGTGTTCAGAGGAAACACTGTGAAGATCTCGGTAGAAAGAAGCTGAGGTTGGAGCTGCCAGGCAGGAGGACTAGAGGAAGACCAAAGAGGAGATGTGTGGAAGTAATGACAGAGGAATAGGTGGTGTGACAGTTTACAGTATTTGGACTATGTAATCCCCATTTAGTACTTTGGACAAATAGATTTTTTTAAACTTCTGGGGTTTTTATCAGGCTGTAAAATGCAATAATAACAGTTGCTTGTTGCTGCTTTGTGCACAATGAATGACACGTGGCCACTTCTCACTTTGGCTGAGGCCTGGTGTGTGTGTGGACATGTCTTTATAGTCTTCTGTGGACAAATTTTGTGTTAATACCATTGTGGTGAGGACATTTTGGTGTTATGGGGACATTTTAGCTGGTCCACACAACTTAAAAGGCTTTTTGAGGGTCAAGACATGGTTTTAGGGTCAGGGTTAGAATTAGGTTTTGGTTAGGGTTAGGGGATTTTATTATGTCAAGGAGTGTCCTCACAAGAATAGAAAGACAAACGTGTGTGTGTTTTTCTTCCTGTGCATATGAAAGTATGATCAAATAAAGTGTGACTTCCTATTAAAATTCTGGTAAATGTAAAGAGATTTTAGAGTTTAACTGTGTACAAACTATCTGACGACATATTATATGTATCTGAGTCCAGTCCTGGTGAAACTGAAAATCATAATAGAATTCAGGACAAAAAGGCCCAGATTTCAGTCTGACATGGTTGTACATTGTGTACCATGCTGTTCTCTGGTCATGCTTCTGCATTTCATATAAACCACATTCACTAAACCTCACATAAACTTCCTCAAACCTGAGGTCTGGACCGAGCTTTAGGAACCAGCAACTGTCAACACGTCATAACAAAAATTTTAATAATTCACTCAGTTTGTGGATGATTGTATCAGACCATCCAGTGGTGAGTCTGTGGGCAGACTGCAACCAAAATGCTCTTATGGCCTCCCAGGCAAAACCCAGCAAACAGGATGTGGCTGTGAAGACACACAATTCCACCTAATTTGTTCTCACTTGTGTCACATTAAATTTAGACACACAAAAATACATTAACCAAAGGAAACAAATAAGAAAAATGACGTAAAGAGAAAATTCAAAGTGCTTTTCCTTCTCCAAGGTAACTCTGGTTCCTACTGTAACACCATCTAGTTGATCCTTTATTCTTGCGCCCAATAAATGAAGGAAACCAACAGATCTCCCTTCAAATCTCCATGAAGTCACACAAGATCCTCATTAAAGATTTTGATTAATTTAAGGTCTTAACAGCTAATTTGCACTTTCTGGAACATGTAGCGGAAGCAGCAGCCTGGCTCCACAGTAATAATGCAAGTACTGGTGGTTGAATAGACCAAGCAAAACCTGAAGCTGGTCTTAGTCTGTGTCCTGCACAGACAAGCAGTGTCTTCTGCCACCTGCTGGACAGTGAAACTGCACATCATCAGGTTAAATGTGCTGAAAAGGTCAACGGCTTTTGGTGTCTTTCGGACACTTTGTCTAAGTCTCTGGTTGACAAACAATATTTGTTCAGAATTTTAAAATAAAACTAGCGTACAAAAGAGGCTATAAATCATTAGAGGCGATAAAAAGCCTCTATTGAATTATGTATTTTATTTGCTACAACAACGATATTAACCTCTGATCTTAACATGAACTTGTGAGTTTGAGGAAACACAGCCTGTGACATGAAACAGTCAATGTAGAGATCTTTAAAATCTCATTACTTAAAAGTTATTTGTGCTAAAAATTTCTGGTGCACAGGTTTCAGACTCAATGAATTTAATTAGTAAACTGAGTACGTACAGTAAACTTCATGCCGTCCTGCAGATCAAAAAATCACTGCATGTTCTCACCATGTTTTTTTCATACCAGCTGTTTTCCACATATGGTCCACACATTCATAAAACATCTGATCTGTTTTGTTTCACCATCACATCAACAACCAGGAAGCAGCTTTAACTCTGATCCACCACACACACATATGCTCACATACATAATAATATTTCATTTTATTTATAAAGCACTTTACATTTGTAAATCTTATTAGTGCAAATCTCAAAGTTCTACACAAGCAAATAAAGCAAGAGTAAAAGAAAAAACTGCAGAAGATAAAACAAATAAAAAGCAATCCCATATGTAAAATTGAACAGAAGATTTAGTACGTTTTTCTGAGGAGGAAATTTTTGAAACAGTCCACACTCAAGTTCTCAGGTAGGGCATTCCAGATCTGTGGAGCAGCTGCTGAGAAGGCACGACCCCCTATTTTGTGCAGTTTGGTCCTGGAGGGCCAGAGATGATAAGTATGTGTGGAGCAAAGATTTCTTATTGTAGATTGTGGGGTGAAGAGTTCTTTAAGGTATTGCGGTGCATTTCCATGGATGTACTGGTGGGTAAGTAAACAGAGTTTATATTCAATACGAAAGTGGAAGAGGAGCCAGTGAAGTTTCTGGAGGATAGAAGTGATGTGTTAAAATTTCCACAGCCTCATAAGGATCCTGGCAGCACTGTTTTGAATGTGTTGGAGCTTTTGTAAGCTCTTGCCTGAGATCTCAATGAGCAGCATCTCAGTAATCCTAGGTAGAAGAGACAAAGGCGTGGACCAGTCTTTTGGCATTAGAGAGGGAAAGCGAGGGCAGTTGGGCAATGGTTCTAAGGTGGAAGAATGCAGTTTTACAGAGATAATGACCATGTTTCAAATGAGATGAGGGTCAAACTTGACCCCCAGGTTGTTAACTGAGTGAGAGAGGATCATGATGTGGCCAGAAAAGGAAATACAGTTAAAGGGGGAGGAATGGAGCTTGTGGGGAGTTCCAGTTAGAAGGGCTTCAGTTTTGGTGCTGTTCAACTGGAGAAAACTCTCTGACATCCATGCCCTGATCTCTTCCAGGCAGTAGGTGAGAGCTGATGGAGGTTGGGTTCAGTCTGACGTAGAGCTGCGTGTCGTCAGCATAGCAGTGAAAAGAGACTCTGTGCTTACTAATGATGTGGCCCAGTGGAAGCATACAGATTAACGGGTTGGTCCAAGAACCGACTCCTGTGGAACCCCACAGGTGAACGAGTGGGGCCGCGATTTGTTTTCCTCCAGGGCCACATGCTCACAAACCACTCCAGAACAGTACCAGAATAAACAAATATATACCGTAGACGAGAGATTTTTAATGTCAGCATTTGAGTCAGAGAGATTTATGTTTTTCAGATTTTTGAAGTGGATACACTCAGTCATCTGAGTCTCTGACTGTCAAGGCGATGGAAATAAAAGCTGAGATGTTGATCCCGTGTCTCATATTTGTCTTTTGATGTCAAACCCAAATGTTTTCAGTCTACAGCAAAAATAAAGGAACTGGCCTCACAGTTCCAATACTTTTGGATGGGAGTGAACATTCACTGACCTGAGTCTTTGACTGCCAGGGTGACGGTGGTGATGAGCCATGACCTGCCTCTGTATCCAACATGACATTCATAAGTTCCAGTGTCACTGATGGAGACGTTCTTCAGAGTCACAGACATGTCTCCCTCCTTCATCTGTGGATCTCTCAGCTCCACCCGACCACCAAAAAGTGGATGCTGGTAACTTTCATACGAACCCTTGTCTCTGAAGTAGAAGACGATGTAATCCTCTGACCCCAAGTCTGGTTTGGTCCACTCTAACAGTTGGATGGCTCCTTCTCTGGGACCCTGACACTGGAGAGTCACATCGTCTCCAGGTTTTGCTTTAATCTCTTTTGTGTTTGAACAAAGGAACAAAAAACAGAGAAAAGCAGGAAGTAAAAGTGAGTAACACTCATAACTATGATCTCAAATAACAGCACGGACCATATTAACAAGTCGTTTCTGAATAAAATATAATTTTTAAACACATTATGAAAAAAAACCTCACATGTGCTGTAAAAATCCTCAGTTTCTAACTTTTAATTTGTTGTAACTAATGTATAACAACAGGTAACAAGGGGGTGTAGATATAGAAAGTTTTGAAAAAATAAATCATGATTTTATTTTTATTGCATCAAAGCATGGGAAACTAATTGAAGTCAGTTGAAATATTAGCTCATAGATGTGGGTTAGCACTGCCCCTTCTTGTATCTAAACCCCTTTGTTACCTGTTGTTATACAGGAAGTACAAATGTCAGTCTACTGCAAAAATACCGGAATTGGCCTCACTGTTTTAATACTTTTGCTCACATGAAAAATGGCTGGGCTAAACAACAGGTGCTATCGTCTAAGCTGTGTATCAGATAAGATGTAAATACCTGGAATTAAAAGTTAAAATGTTGATCTTGTGTCTCATATTTGTCTTTTGATGAAAATGTGTTTCAAATGAGAGATGAGGGTCAAACTTGACCCCCAGGTTGTTAACTGAGTGGGAGAGGATAATGATGTGGCCAGAAAAGGAAATACAGTTAAAGTGGAAGGAATGGAGCTTGTGGGGAGTTCCAGTTAGAAGGGCTTCAGTTTTGGTGCTGTTCAATTAGAGAAAGTTCTCTGACATCCATGCCCTGATCTCTTCCAGGCAGTAGGTGAGAGCTGATGGAGGTTGGGTTCAGTCTGACGTAGAGCTGCGTGTCGTCAGCATAGCAGTGAAAAGAGACTCTGTGCTTACTAATGATGTGGCCCAGTGGAAGCATACAGATATTAACGCGGGTTGGACCAAGAACCGACGCCTGTGGAACGCCACAGGTGAACGAGTGGGGCCGCGATTTGTTTTCCTCCAGGGCCACATACTCAACTCTGTTTGTGAGATAGGACCCAAACCACTCCAGAACAGTACCAGAATAAACAAATATATACCGTAGACGGAGAGATTTTTTATGTCAGCACTGAAGTCAGAGAGATTTATGTTTTTCAGATTTTTGAAGTGGATACACTCAGTCATCTGAGTCTCTGACTGTCAAGGCGATGGAAATAAAAGCTGAGATGTTGATCCCGTGTCTCATATTTGTCTTTTGATGTCAAACCCAAATGTTTTCAGTCTACAGCAAAAATAAAGGAACTGGCCTCACAGTTCCAATACTTTTGGATGGGAGTGAACATTCACTGACCTGAGTCTTTGACTGTCAGGGTGACGGTGGTGATGAGCCATGACCTGCCTCTGTATCCAACATGACATTCATAAGTTCCAGTGTCACTGATGGAGACGTTCTTCAGAATCACAGACATGTCTCCCTCCTTCATCTGTGGATCTCTCAGCTCCACCCGCCCACCAAAAAGTGGATGCTGGTACCTTTCATACGATCGCTCGTCTCTGAAGTAGAAGACGATGTAATCCTCTGACCCCAAGTCTGGTTTGGTCCACTCTAACAGTTGGATGGCTCCTTCTCTGGGACCCTGACACTGGAGAGTCACATCGTCTCCAGGTTTTGCTTTAATCTCTTTTGTGTTTGAACAAAGGAACAAAAAACAGAAAAGCAGGAAGTAAAAGTGAGTAACACTCATAACTATGATCTCAAATAACAGCACAGACCATATTAACAAGTCGTTTGTGAATAAAATATAATTTTTACACACAATATGTAAAAAAACCTCACATGTGCTGTAACAATCTGGATCCTCAGTTTCTAACTTTTAATTTGTTGTAACTAATGTATAACAACAGGTAACAAAGGAGTGTAGATATAGAAAGTTTTGAAAAAATAAATCATGATTTTATTTTTATTGCATCAAAGCATGGGAAACTAATTGAAGTCAGTTGAAATATTAGCTCATAGATGTGGGTTAGCACTGCCCCTTCTTGTATCTAAACCCCTTTGTTACCTGTTGTTATACAGGAAGTACAAATGTCAGTCTACTGCAAAAATACCGGAATTGGCCTCACTGTTTTAATACTTTTGCTCACATGAAAAATGGCTGGGCTAAACAACAGGTGCTATCGTCTAAGCTGTGTATCAGATAAGATGTAAATACCTGGAATTAAAAGTTAAAATGTTGATCTTGTGTCTCATATTTGTCTTTTGATGAAAATGTGTTTCAAATGAGAGATGAGGGTCAAACTTGACCCCCAGGTTGTTAACTGAGTGGGAGAGGATAATGATGTGGCCAGAAAAGGAAATACAGTTAAAGTGGAACGAATGGAGCTTGTGGGGAGTTCCAGTTAGAAGGGCTTCAGTTTTGGTGCTGTTCAATTAGAGAAAGTTCTCTGACATCCATGCCCTGATCTCTTCCAGGCAGTAGGTGAGAGTTGATGAAAGTGATGAAAGTGTCATCCAATACTTTTGGATGGGAGTGTACATTCAGTCATCTGAGTCTCTGACTGTCAAGAGATTTTTATGTCAGATGGAAATAAAATTTATGCTTTTTGAGATGTTGATCCTGACTGTCTCAAAGATTTGTCTTTTGATGTCAAACCCAAATGTTTTCAGTCTACAGCAAAAATAAAGGAACTGGCCTCACAGTTCCAATACTTTTGGATGGGAGTGAACATTCACTGACCTGAGTCTTTGACTGCCAGGGTGACGGTGGTGATGAGCCATGACCTGCCTCTGTATCCAACATGACATTCATAAGTTCCAGTGTCACTGATGGAGACGTTCTTCAGAATCACAGACATGTCTCCCTCCTTCATCTGTGGATCTCTCAGCTCCACCCGCCCACCAAAAAGTGGATGCTGGTAACTTTCATACGAACGCTTGTCTCTGAAGTAGAAGACGATGTAATCCTCTGACCCCAAGTCTGGTTTGGTCCACTCTAACAGTTGGATGGCTCCTTCTCTGGGACCCTGACACTGGAGAGTCACATCGTCTCCAGGTTTTGCTTTAATCTCTTTTGTGTTTGAACAAAGGAACAAAAAACAGAGAAAAGCAGGAAGTAAAAGTGAGTAACACTCATAACTATGATCTCAAATAACAGCACAGACCATATTAACAAGTCGTTTGTGAATAAAATATAATTTTTACACACATTATGAAAAAAAACCTCACATGTGCTGTAAAAATCCTCAGTTTCTAACTTTTAATTTGTTGTAACTAATGTATAACAACAGGTAACAAAGGAGTGTAGATATAGAAAGTTTTGAAAAAATAAATCATGATTTTATTTTTATTGCATCAAAGCATGGGAAACTAATTGAAGTCAGTTGAAATATTAGCTCATAGATGTGGGTTAGCACTGCCCCTTCTTGTATCTAAACCCCTTTGTTACCTGTTGTTATACAGGAAGTACAAATGTCAGTCTACTGCAAAAATACCGGAATTGGCCTCACTGTTTTAATACTTTTGCTCACATGAAAAATGGCTGGGCTAAACAACAGGTGCTATCGTCTAAGCTGTGTATCAGATAAGATGTAAATACCTGGAATTAAAAGTTAAAATGTTGATCTTGTGTCTCATATTTGTCTTTTGATGAAAATGTGTTTCAAATGAGAGATGAGGGTCAAACTTGACCCCCAGGTTGTTAACTGAGTGGGAGAGGATAATGATGTGGCCAGAAAAGGAAATACAGTTAAAGTGGAAGGAATGGAGCTTGTGGGGAGTTCCAGTTAGAAGGGCTTCAGTTTTGGTGCTGTTCAATTAGAGAAAGTTCTCTGACATCCATGCCCTGATCTCTTCCAGGCAGTAGATGAGAGCTGATGGAGGTTGGGTTCAGTCTGACGTAGAGCTGCGTGTCGTCAGCATAGCAGTGAAAAGAGACTCTGTGCTTACTAATGATGTGGCCCAGTGGAAGCATACAGATATTAACGCGGGTTGGACCAAGAACCGACGCCTGTGGAACGCCACAGGTGAACGAGTGGGGCCGCGATTTGTTTTCCTCCAGGGCCACATACTCAACTCTGTTTGTGAGATAGGACCCAAACCACTCCAGAACAGTACCAGAATAAACAAATATATACCGTAGACGGAGAGATTTTTTATGTCAGCACTGAAGTCAGATTTATGTTTTTCAGATTTTTGAAGTGGATACACTCAGTCATCTGAGTCTCTGACTGTCAAGGCGATGGAAATAAAAGCTGAGATGTTGATCCCGTGTCTCATATTTGTCTTTTGATGTCAAACCCAAATGTTTTCAGTCTACAGCAAAAATAAAGGAACTGGCCTCACAGTTCCAATACTTTTGGATGGGAGTGAACATTCACTGACCTGAGTCTTTGACTGTCAGGGTGACGGTGGTGATGAGCCATGACCTGCCTCTGTATCCAACATGACATTCATAAGTTCCAGTGTCACTGATGGAGACGTTCTTCAGAATCACAGACATGTCTCCCTCCTTCATCTGTGGATCTCTCAGCTCCACCCGACCACCAAAAAGTGGATGCTGGTACGTTTCATACGATCGCTCGTCTCTGAAGTAGAAGACGATGTAATCCTCTGACCCCAAGTCTGGTTTGGTCCACTCTAACAGTTGGATGGCTCCTTCTCTGGGACCCTGACACTGGAGAGTCACATCGTCTCCAGGTTTTGCTTTAATCTCTTTTGTGTTTGAACAAAGGAACAAAAAACAGAGAAAAGCAGGAAGTAAAAGTGAGTAACACTCATAACTATGATCTCAAATAACAGCACAGACCATATTAACAAGTCGTTTGTGAATAAAATATAATTTTTACACACAATATGTAAAAAAACCTCACATGTGCTGTAACAATCTGGATCCTCAGTTTCTAACTTTCAATTTGTTGTAACTAATGTATAACAACAGGTAACAAGGGGGTGTAGATATAGAAAGTTTTGAAAAAATAAATCATGATTTTATTTTTATTGCATCAAAGCATGGGAAACTAATTGAAGTCAGTTGAAATATTAGCTCATAGATGTGGGTTAGCACTGCCCCTTCTTGTATCTAAACCCCTTTGTTACCTGTTGTTATACAGGAAGTACAAATGTCAGTCTACTGCAAAAATACCGGAATTGGCCTCACTGTTTTAATACTTTTGCTCACATGAAAAATGGCTGGGCTAAACAACAGGTGCTATCGTCTAAGCTGTGTATCAGATAAGATGTAAATACCTGGAATTAAAAGTTAAAATGTTGATCTTGTGTCTCATATTTGTCTTTTGATGAAAATGTGTTTCAAATGAGAGATGAGGGTCAAACTTGACCCCCAGGTTGTTAACTGAGTGGGAGAGGATAATGATGTGGCCAGAAAAGGAAATACAGTTAAAGTGGAAGCTGTGGAGCTTGTGGGGAGTTCCAGTTAGAAGGGCTTCAGTTTTGGTGCTGTTCAATTAGAGAAAGTTCTCTGACATCCATGCCCTGATCTCTTCCAGGCAGTAGGTGAGAGTTGATGAAAGTGATGAAAGTGTCATCCAATACTTTTGGATGGGAGTGTACATTCAGTCATCTGAGTCTCTGACTGTCAAGGCGATGGAAATAAAAGCTGAGATGTTGATCCCGTGTCTCATATTTGTCTTTTGATGTCAAACCCAAATGTTTTCAGTCTACAGCAAAAATAAAGGAACTGGCCTCACAGTTCCAAAACTTTTGGATGGGAGTGAACATTCACTGACCTGAGTCTTTGACTGTCAGGGTGACGGTGGTGATGAGCCATGACCTGCCTCTGTATCCAACATGACATTCATAAGTTCCAGTGTCACTGATGGAGACGTTCTTCAGAATCACAGACATGTCTCCCTCCTTCATCTGTGGATCTCTCAGCTCCACCCGCCCACCAAAAAGTGGATGCTGGTACCTTTCATACGAACGCTTGTCTCTGAAGTAGAAGACGATGTAATCCTCTGACCCCAAGTCTGGTTTGGTCCACTCTAACAGTTGGATGGCTCCTTCTCTGGGACCCTGACACTGGAGAGTCACATCGTCTCCAGGTTTTGCTTTAATCTCTTTTGTGTTTGAACAAAGGAACAAAAAACAGAGAAAAGCAGGAAGTAAAAGTGAGTAACACTCATAACTATGATCTCAAATAACAGCACAGACCATATTAACAAGTTGTTTGTGAATAAAATAAAATTTTTACACACAATATGTAAAAAAAACCTCACATGTGCTGTAAACATCTGAATCCTCAGTTTCTAACTTTTGATGAGAATTCTTGTAATTTGAACCAAAACTTGGTTTGCTCTATTTTTAACTTTATCAGGTAATAAGACATGTTTTTTATGTATTATTATTATTATTAATATTCTATTCATAATAAGGTGCAGATTAGTTCTCAGATACTCGGTTTGTTGGGGGTCCAGACTGAAAAAGGTCTGGTTGCTCTTACAACTGCTCACTGCTGCTCCTCATGTGAAACATTAGTTTCAGTGAATGTAGAGAAATAAAACCGATTTTATTCTGAGGAATTAGATGAAATAAATAAAGATCATTACATAAAAAAACTCTCAGTCCTGTCAGATTAAGTGTAAAAAGAGAAGAACAAACTTCCTCTAGAATTACAAGTATTATGTTAATAAAACAAAGGTTTCGTTTCTCCTTGGAACATGTGGTATGTGATGACTGATACAATGTCTCAGACTCGTGGTCCAAGTTTAAAATCGGACGTCACAATCGCACCGGATGCAGATCTGTGATGTTGAGGGTCTGATGCCGTTTCATTTTCAACACAAAGTACATTTGTTCAAGCTAAACAGTAAAAATCCCTGGTCCCTGTCCTCGTCTGTCTGCTGCTGATGGACACTCTCTGCTCCTCCCTGGTTTCGGACTGTGACTGTCTCAGTGTCACAACATGCGTCACATCGGGTAGAACGGGTATTACAGTAAATACGGTACATGTAGCAGTTAGCAGTTAGCAGGTGATGGGAAACTGCGCAGAGCAGAAATTTCTTTTTCACGGGCTTGAATCCGCGTTAATTATAACGGTCCTCTTACCTTCACAGGTGAAATGAAGCAGGAACGTGTGAGGAGACACACGAAGAAGAACTTTGTGGAATCACACATGCTTTTCTTCTACTGACACTAACGAGTTTCTCTGCAGGTGTAAATGACGCATCGTCTCACATGAGAAAAACTGCGTCTGCTCCTGATGTTCGTGGTTCGGATGTGACACCAGCCGATGAACTTGTGTTGTACGGGTCCTGGGAGCGGACAAAATGGATGCGGATGAGGAATGCAACATTGCAGCTTCTGTTATTTCACTTCTAATTAAACAAAAGGAACAATTATGTCTCCATACCATAAAGCACAGTGGACGTAAAAAATGTTTTATGAAACCTGACATTATTATTCTATTTTGACATATAGTTAAACCACTTCTAGTGAAAATCCTGGATGAAAGTTGAGCTTTTGTTTTCCTGTTTACAGTTAACAAACTGTGTTTTAAATATTTGAATAAAACAATGTCACTAACAATGTCTTTACATTCATACATTACAACCTCGAAAGCATTGAAAATAATTTCTTCGTATATAAGTGGAAAGTGTGATTTTTCCAGAATGACTCAGTAGTTTGACAGGAGCAAATGATGCCTAAATCTAGATAAAACAAAGTATGTACATTTTGGAAACCATAAAATACATTTGCATAGGGGAAACAGTAGATTGTATAGTAAATATAGTAGAGTCATTATTGATTATCAGTTGAGTTGGAAATCTCATCTAACTCAAGTCAACATCATGTCAAGTCAACAGGATTTGTTAGATCTGACTCAGGTAAATACCCTGTATTGATCACTGGTACTTCCATATATTTTATATTGCCTGGAGGTTTGGAGAAATGCTTATAAGCATAATCCAGTGAATAAATTGTTAATTTCTTTTCTTTTTAATTTCAGTTAATGTCTTCAAAGTTTCAGGATTAAGTGAAATTCAAAAAGCTGCTTATCAAATATGATTTGAAAGCAGTGTGTATGTTTATGAAAGAACTATAAAGATTGACAAGAACAGTGTAGTGTAGATTCTAAACAACTCCCATCACAACGAATACAAATCTGTTTTTAACAAATGTTGTGTTACAACTACAAATCACGTGACTCCCCACGTGACAGCTGCATCCAGCACATGCTCATCAGAGCAGCTGCAGTTTTACCACGAGAGGTTTCAGTTTCCTTCACCACAGTCAGGATGTGTCCACTTCTGCTGCTCTGATCGAGTCACAAACGCTGTGAAAGTGACAGAATGAATCATTAGTGTCCTTACAGTCTTTAAACACCGCAGCAAACTGTCACTGTTCTTTGTGCAACTGCTATTTCAAATTGATATATTCACTGATATCTGTAATGGTTACCGTAACTAGAGGACCCAAAAGCAGAAGCTGAGACTCACAGAGAATGCAACAGGTTTAATTAGCACAAGAACTACTGGTACAGTTATCAAAAATCACACGCACAAAGCACTCTTTTTAAAAAAGGGTTTAACAATATTTAAATCATAAAACAGTATAAACTTAAAGCAGAGGCTTAGACTATAACAAACTCCCTCAAAAGGTATAACAATATTAACTTACATAACCGGACAACTCAAAGGCAGACAGAGATCAAGACTATAACAAGAAACCCAGACTAGCAAAACTAACCACAGACTCACAGGATTATGTGCTGGAGATCGGGAAAAGCCAAGCAGGATCAGGGAGTTGCACCAGAACTAAACCAGGCACACTAGCAACCCCAAAACTAAACACAAGGCCTTAAATACAAAATGCAGGAGTGACGAAGATGATGATTAAAGGCACTGATGATGATGATGATGATGATGATGAAAGGCACAGATGATGATGAAAACAGGTACTGATGACGATGAAAGGCAAAGAGAAATACAAACAGACACACAAACAGAAAAATGAATGCCCATACAAGGAGTCAAAAGGAGTGAAAAACCAAATAAGGACAAAAACACCTAACTTATAACAGATGTCTGTCCTTTAGAGCAGTTTTTCACAGTGTGAAAATGACTTAAAGACTTTCACTGTTACTTGGTACTTTCATTAGTGTTTTAAACGTGGTGGACTGCCGTCCGATTGGTCTTCTTTTCCCTGTCGTTTGGTAAAATCAAGTTTTAGTTGGTCCAACAAAGAGCATGTCGGAGAGACTTTGGTGAAGGATCCTGTTGTGTTTCTTCCCTTATTTCTCTCAAACATTGATCCTCAGATTGAAGTAAGAGGCTTTGGGACGACATTCAACACGAAGAACCAGAACCACTTATGAGGCGACAGAGGATTGAGGATCAATAAATGATCAGTTGGTGGAATTGGAATTATTGTGTGGAGCTTTTTTAACAGCAGCACTGCAGACAGCAAAGGTCAATGTGAACGACTGAGGACTTTCATGGACACAGAGACAGTGAAACACAAGCAGTGTTTGTTTTCATTACTCACAAAATAATTATTCTATTATATTATTGTTACTTGTTCCTTTGTTAAACATCTATATTATTCCTTTTCTTAATACTTCCTGTCAAAAGTAACTTGTTCCATTCCTCATTATTTCACTTTTCCTAAGGGTCAGGGTCTGAAAGACACATGGGCACATTTCACCTGTCACATATTCAGCCACAAGCTTTGTAAGTTCTTTGTTGTAGCTGCTGTCGACGATTAAAATCCAGTTTAAGTTGTTTAGTCATTGAAGGGCCAAAGCCCAGCTTGATTTTCCTTAAAAATCCCGACAAGTCATTGATAAATTATGAGTTATTCTGATAAAATGGAATAACTTCCACCTGTGACTGAAAACATTATGTTCAGTAGAGCTGTAACAACAGCCAGTCAGTGGGAGAGTCTGTAGCTGCAAGTGGGTTATAGATTAGTCAGTGTGTCATAATTGTAGTAAAAATAACCAGTAACAACAGTGACACAACAAGGTTATCAAACCCATGTTAGTTATGTTACATTTCATAGTAAAACATGTGACCATCATAAGACTTTGATGGCGATGCTGCTGAGCGACCGTGTGAATCCAAATACAAGATATTTGAGTAGAAATACAGTAAGTTGGTAAGTGTCAGTGTCAGTGGCTGCTCTTCACTGATTCGCTGAACTGAACAGCCAATCAGAGTGGACTCTCTCACCCACAGGCTGACGCTGACAGAAGCAGATTCAACAAGTTGAATTTGGCAAAAGGTCAGTGACAGCGGACCAACTACAGGGCTTAACCTTCAGAAAAGAGCAAACAGGAAATAAAACAATGTTCAAGTTAAAATAATGTTTTTCAGCTGATTTTTACTGATGGACTTAATGAGCAGGAAGCTTCCGTCAGGTGAACGTACAGGAAGTGATGGGTGTAAAAGGAGTCTTACTAAAATCTGATCTGTCTGGATAAAGAAAAGCCAGACGGAAAATGAACCACATTAATTTTAATATTTTCATTTCACAGTTGTGTTAAGATGAACTAAAAGGATCATTTTATGACAATGGCTGGAGAAAAAACAAAACACTGATCTAAACAGAGGAAGGAAGTGGGACTAACTGTGATCAAACGTGTTGAGCTCGTGTCACTGAGTCGTACAATGGACCAAACGTCTCTTCAGTTTCTGCTCCGTAAGTACAAGTCTGGACAATTTAACTAGTTTGATTTACAGCCTGTTATAGTCTGCAGAGTTTTAGTGAGGGAGTTACAAATTGAAATATGGTTGAAGATTAAGGACTTACCATGTTTAGGGTTTTATCATCAACAATGAGCTTTTTATTTCTCTAAAGTCGAATTGTGTCGTCATGTTTCAAAGTAACATGACTCCACTTTCTCTCTAGTTGTGATGCAGCTGCTGTTTTACACGACAAACGCAGGTTGGTGAACGTCTCATCTAATAATCTGTAGATGTTAAATCTTCGACTCCACAATCACTGTGAGAATTAGAACTTGTTGGTCTCACTTCTGCATTCACATTGTCTGTCGGCTGTTCGCATCAGCTAAAATTGAACAGATGAGAGAAGATGATTGTTGCTTTAACTATATTTTTAATATACACTTCATTTTCCTCAGCTCGTCTCACCGTGAATCCCAGCAGGTCTCAGTTTTTTAAAGATGAGTCGGTCACTTTGAGATGTGAGGAGGACGACAGCTCTGCTGGATGGACAATGAGGAGGAACATAAGCTCACAAGCAATTAGTGAATGTGGAGCTGACTGGGGGAAACCATCCAGTTTTTCCTGTTTCATCAAATACATGACTCCACAGGACAGTGGAGTTTACTGGTGTGAGTCCAGACGTGGATCAACCAGTAACATCATCAACATCACTGTTGTACCTGGTAAGATCAGACTGTGGAGTTAGTGTTGATGAGTCTGTGTGGAAATGGATGAAATGCTGTAGTTTGTCTCTGTTTTGAGGTGGAGCAGTGATCCTGCAGAGTCCTGTCCTCCCTGTGATGGAGGGACATGATGTCAGTCTTCAGTGTAAGACAGAGGACTCCTCCAAGCTCCCGGCTGATTTCTATAAAGATGGCTCCCTCATCGGGACTGAGCCTACAGGTCACATGACCATCCACCATGTTACCAAGTCTGATGAAAGCGTCTACAAGTGTCACATCAGCAGTCGTGGAGAGTCTCCACCCGGCTGGATCTACGTCACAGGTCAGGAGCTCAGAGACAAGTCAGCTGAGCAATAGCAATAGTCTTCAGTGATGACAGAAATTGAAATGAATGTTTTCTTATTTTACAGTGAAACCCACCAACACGCTTCCTCCTACATCCACCTGCTCCTCCTCCACCTTTACTCCTTCAGCTCCCTCCTCTTCTCTTCGGCCTGTGTTACTGTCTCTTCCATTCATCTGTGCTCCAGTTCTACTGGTCTTCGTGGTTTTACTGGTGAGACGATGTGTTCAGAGGAAACCTAAAGGTGAGACTGAGACTTCTGCCTAAAATGTATCTACAACCATGTTCTACAGTTGTACAATTAATTATGATCACGTTACAGGTTCAGTTCTCTTTCTTTTAATCGTAACAATATTTTCAGATTTATTTTACATGTCCCTACATGACAAGGTGTAATTAAACATTTCACTAACAGTTTCAATCAGTTTCCCTAAAATGAAAATAATATTCTTACACAGCAGAGTAAATTATAAGGTTGTTAATTTTGGTTCACTGCAGCTGATGAAGTAAACACTGGAGAAGACATCACACATGACATCACGTACAGTGACGTCACAATATTACATCAACAACGTCAACAACAGCCAACCAGACGAAGCAGAGGTAACGTGTTTGGTTGAGTGTCATGTGTGTGAACCTGTTTTGCGATGGAAAATGTGGAGTTGACATCACACGGTGTTCAGGGTTGGGGATGGAGGTGCAGGCGCCATCTTGTGAGGCTGAGCTGGGGTCTGTGGAGATTCTGACCGGTGCTGCTGCCATTGAAGGTCGGTAGAGGAGAGTGGACTTACCTCTGTGAGTTTGTCTGCTCGGGAACTCGCACATGTTGCATCACGTTATTGAAAACATGCACGTTAAAGTTTGGATCCTCTCTCAAACTCAGACAGCTGTGCTAACGTGTCCACCACTGTGCTGCCCGACTGTGTGTGTAGAAATATTTGTGAACTAGTTCAAAAGCGGCTTCTTATTGCTAAAAGCAGTGAACAACATGAAACTGGTGAGTTTTTTTCACTGTAGCATCGTCTGCTGTTGCTCATGCACATTCATCGTGTGTGGAAATGTGTTTATCTGAGCTGTGCCTTGTGGTAAATGTGTTTCAGAAGGTTTTACTAGAATCAAGTGGCTTTGTGTTCACAAATTTTCAATATATTGATATTTATTGTCAAAGATGCTTTTTGTGTGATTTTACTTTCCAGCTTATAACTAGTTAAAATCAAAACTCTATTGACATTAGGGCGACTGTTTTTAACTTGCATGTACAGTTAATATCATTTATCGTCGTTAGAAGAGTTTGCTTTTAATGACCAAATAACGTGAGTAAACCAGTGGTTTCCAAAAGGGCAAATGCTTTTTCTTGCAACTGCATATGACAAACAAGTTTTTGAGATAAGAGGAATTATGGGGTTTATGAGATAAAACTTGTTAAGCAGTTTTTAGAGAATTAAGATCCTTCAGGGAGAGTCAGGTTAGTGCGGTCTCATAAAAACATAGTTACAGTCACTGCATGAAGACAGGAAGCGAGGTCAAAGACATGTAAAACAAATGTTTTCCACTGTTTACACTTACACTTGTCTGACTTTAAAACTGTGTGTTTGTTTCCACCAGAAACAGAGGTCGTCTACTCTTTACTGAAGTCAAGCTCAACACCTTCCCACCAGTGAACTGTACCTGCTCCTCAGAGCTGCCAGATCAACTTTGGTCTCATTTGTTGTTTTTGTGGGTGTGAAAGTTTCACAAAGGTGTAAGACGGAAAATTTGGCCTGTTCCGCTTTGGCTGCTGGTCACATCTACAACTAATCTAATTGACATCTGTAGACAAACATACAATCAAACTGCGCCTGCAGTCTATAAATAGCACGCACATCATTTAGCACTGAGAAATCAAAGGTTAATGCGTCATCACAGAGAGTCTGTGTGTATTTGAAGAATTTAAATCTTTCATTTTTGAATTGTTAGTGATAAGACACTGACACCAAACTTTTGATGATGAAAACTATCTGTACTTTGAGTGATAAACTGTGCCTTATTGTGTTTTTACCAATGTGTGTGTGTGTGTGTGTGGGCATGTCTTTACAGCCTTCTGTGGACAAATTTTGTATCTATACTATTGTTGTGAGGACATTTTAGCTAGTCCACACAATTTAAAAAGGCTTTTTGAGGGTCAAGGTTAGAATTAGGTTTTAGTTAGGGTAAGGGGCTGGGGACTGTAATATGTCAACAACTGTTCTCAAAAGTATAGAAAGACAAATATGTGTGTGTGTGTGTGTGTGTGTATCAAATCCAGGGTACCTCTATGTTACACCATTTACATCATTGTGACATAGACAGAACAATCACGACATTTTGTTTTATCAATTTGGATCACTGTGTGTGTTGATATTTGTGACTTTGATGAAGATTTTATTACATTTCATAACCAATTTATGCAGGAAACCAGGAAACTGCAACCGGTGCCAGTATTTGTCCTTGTGGCCTTTCAGTTAAATTCAGTTAAATGCTTCAAACCTCATTGGACAGTGTTCCAGTGCTACAGGAATTGTCTGTAGGACTGAATCTGGCGAAGGAAACACGTGCCCCTCCCTCATCAACACCACTGTGTCCCCGATCAAGGCCCCTAATCCCACCTGGTGCAGTGGAGCTGCTCAGTGACCACAGGACAGGCTGTGGTTGTCCTGGGCAGCTCTCAGGTGTGAAAGTGTGTTCAGGCTGATTCTGCAAAAGACAAGTAGCTCTCAGTGAAACTGTCCCAAATAAAAAGAAGCGGCTCAACAAAATCAAAGAGAAAGTGATGGTCTGCACACTGGAATCAAAAAGATCAGTCACCTAAACACAGCATGACCCCATGGTGTAAAAAACGAATTCCACCAGTCCCACAAATGATGTGATTCTCTACTTACATTGTTTTGTCTTGTTTGTGTCGTCCTCTGGTGGTTAGATGTAGAACAACAAGGCCTTTTCGATGTTTTTTTTACACCTGTTGAAGTGTGGCTCATTTAAAGCTTTGGTTTTTAAATATGAGTAGTATTTAGTAGATACAGAGCTCAGGATATTTTAGTTTTTTGTCCTTTTGATTTTGGGTTTGGTTTTATCATGTGACCCCCTGAGTGGAGGTGGTTCTTTTCTCCACTATTTGTTGCTTTTTTCCTATGAATGTATGTTTGCATCATGAAAACAATGTATGTGAAACTGTTGCTGTCATTCTTGTTGTTGTCTTTGCATTTTGAATATTTTTTGTCCAGCACCAGCGATAGAACAAATAAAGAAATAAAAAGAGAAAATCCCAAATTCCTGCCCACTGACTCTCTGTCAGTTTTGTATGATTATCATAAAATGCACGGTACTGTCATTTCTTCATTGGATTTCATTCCCCTTGTGTTCTCGGTTTAAAATCAATGGGACTGTTTCAGTACCATAACGATCCTGCAGGTGGCAGCACAATAGAGGTGTCTCAGCTAGTCAACAGGTAGCTGCAAGTCTAATTGCAGTTTCTGGACTTTCACTAACCTTGAATATTAGAATAAGCAGATTTTAAGATCTTCTAGGGATTTGGAAGAAACATAAAAAGGGAACTTCAGTAAGGCTATGCCCTCTAACAATCATCTTTCACAGGAATATGCTCTTATTCTGACAGGAAAACCCAGCCTTGCAGAACCACTTGATCCCTTCTCTGTGATTTCTAGGTTGGCCAATGTTACATTAAGTGAAGCCAGAAAAGAACCAGTTTTGGAACAAGACATGAGGAGCTGCGTGTCTTTCATCAATAATTCAAACATCACCAAATCTGCATGTATAATCTCCTGTTTAGATTGGTTGGTAAAGGATCATCCCAAAAAGTGTCATATGAGAGTAAAACAGAAGAATTTCCCACAGCGGAGCTTCAAGTTTGCTGTCAGAAACGATGAAACAAAGACACAACAGTGCTACTTTACCAGAGTCAGAAGAACCATAAAAAACTAGACTTAGTACAAGGGTCAATGACAGAAATAAAGAGGGTTTAAATGCACATGTCCAACTGTTCAATAGCAAGGTGATTAACAGCAAAAGTCACAACGTGATTCATGGATCGTGTCTGACTCCTAACAACTTGACAAGTTATTGAGACACTGACACTTTGTGTTGTGGTACCACTGTTAGCTGTTGATGGAGAAACTACCATTGCAGGCTTCTACTTAAATGTCACACTTTCATGATATAATATCACTGTAGCACAAACTTTTCCCAAATTTTCATCCCAAAGTCAAAAGTCCTCTGTCACCCAGGACTTGGTCAAGGGAGATTTGTTGGCTTTTTGTACAATTCTCCTCTGACCTTACTTTGTAACAGTCCTTGAGATGACTCTGCTGTATAAATAAAACTGAATTGAAACTATGCATTTTAAATAAATTGTTTTCTGTGTTATTTCTGCGTTAGTTCACAGCGTGTACGGTAGTGCTCGACCACTCGTGCCTTTTCATTTGCACCCAAGAGAAATATGGCCCCACATTCTTACACCCTTTAATGTGTTACATTAATCTTCTTATGCTCACCCTCAAATCAACAAGCAAGAAGCAGATTGAGCTCTGATCTACTCACACACGCCTTGTGTGTAGTGCACATATAAGGCTGCAGAGACAGACTCCTGCAACAAACTGACCTGTAACCTGTCCATCAGAGGAGGGAGAGTGCGGACCCCCTACTTTCTAAGATCAGGACTATTAAAACTTTCTCTACATGAACAAAGACTCTATTCCCTTGTGACATGTAAATGTACATTGACATTGACCCCCTGACTTTGTAAGCGTAAATTATCAACACCCATTTTAACCTTTAATTTCCCAATTTTTTTTATTCCTTGATCTGTACAAAGGGACAACTGCTAGTTTAAGTAGCAAAAGACAGAGCTCAGCCTACATAGTGAAGTAAAATTTTTTTTTAAACATTTGAATGGTATTGTTGTGTTTTGAAACCATATATTTAATGCTGCATTTTAAGTTTCGGATCATTATATTCCTATTAAAATGGGGTAAGTATGAGCAGATTAGAAACTAAAATAGTGTTAAATGTCTCCAAAAACAGCTGAATGTTTGCAGAGCAAGTTTCAAAACTAGGAAGAAATGGATTTAAAACTTTGAAAAAAAAGGAAGCGTTTTTTCAGTTATTCAGATCTTATTTTCCTTCGGATATTATATTCGAATATTTGGATCCTATTTTTTATTTTTGTTTTAAATTCATAATATTCACAATTTTTCTTCCAAACTTTCAAATCCTTTCTTTCAATGTTTTCCATTGTGACCCACATGACATTTGTACTGTGGCCCTGAGGTTCAACAGTCAAATTGGTATTTAAAAAAATAAATTGTCTATAAAACTTTTTGATATTTTAAAAGCTGAAACTGTCCAAAACATTTGATGTTTTTCTTAATGTCCGAAAATGTATAGAATTACTCTCATCAGTAGGTGTGAAAGCTATAGTGGCTAATGCTAACAAGTAACATAATCAGTGTTGGACAGGTAGTTTATTCCTGCCAGAATCAGACGTCAGCACTTTAAAAAAAAATTATATATTTACCTGAATAATCTAGCTACAGGGGTTGCAAGCGAGTGACCTCTGTACCAGTCCCAAGCCCGGATAAATAGAGAGGGTTGCGTCAGGATGCGCACTGAGCTTAAAACTTGCCAAAAACAACCATGTAAATCATTCATAGGAATTTCATACCAGATCGGTCGAGGCCCGGGTTAACAACGACTGCCATCCGCTGCTGTTAATCTACAGGGTGCCGGTGGAAATTGGACTACTGTTGGTCGAAGAAGGTGAGGAGGCAGAAGGGTTCGTGGTCAGAGACAGAAGAGGAAAGGCAGGAGGTTAGATCTGAGAGTAGGGACTCTTAGCTTTGGCACAATGACAGGGAAAGTTAGAGAGCTGGCAGACATGATGGAGAGAATCAAGGTAGATGTACTGTCTGTGCAGGAGACAAGGTGGAAGGGAAGCAAAGCACGTAGTATTGGAGGAGGATACAAACTGTTCTACCATGGTGTGGATAGGAAGAGAAACGGGGTAGGAGTGATCCTGAAGGGGGAGTTTGTGAACAATGTTCTAGAGGTGAAAAGAGTCTCAGACAGGGTGATGAGCCTAAAGCTAGAAATGGAAGGGGTGATGGTGAACGTAGTCAGTGGGTATGATCCACAAGTTGGCTGTGAGTTAGAAGAGAAGGAGAGATTCTGGAGTGAGTTTGATGAGGTTGTAGAGAGTATCCCCAGAGGAGAGAGAGAAGTTGTTGGAGCAGACTTCAATGGGCATGTTGGTGAGCGGAACAGAGGTGATGAGGAGGTGATGGGCAGGTTTGGTGTAAAGGAAAGGAATCCAGAAGGACAGATGGTAGTGGACTTTGCTAAGAGGATGGAAATGGCTGTAGTCAACACTTACTTCCAGAAGAGAGAGGAACACAGAGTGACATACAAGAGTGGAGGTAGGAGTACACAGGTGGACTACATTCTATGTAGACGAGGGCATTTGTGAGAGGTTAGTGACTGTAAAGTGGTGGTAGGAGACAGTGTAGCCAGACAGCACCGCATGGTGGTGTGTAAGATGACTCTGGTGGTGAGGAAGAAGAAGAGAGGAAAGTCAGAAAGGAAGACCAAGTGGTGGAAGCTAAAGAATGAAGAAACTTGGGAGGAATTCAGGCAGAAGTTGAGACAGGCTTTGGGTGGTCAGGAAGAGCTTCCAGATGACTGGGAAACTACAGCAGAGGTAATCAGGGAAACAGGTAGGAAGGTGCTTGGTGTGTCATCTGGAAGGAGGAAAGAAGATAAAGACACTTGGTGGTGGAATGAGGAAGTACAGGACTGCATCCAGAGGAAGAGGTTAGCTAAAAGGAAGTGGGATGTAGAAAGGACTGAGGAAAGTAGACAGGAGTACAAGGAAGTGCAGCGCAGAGTGAAGAGGGAGGTGGCAAAGGCTAAACAGAAAGCTTACGATGAGCTGTATGACAGGTTAGACATAAAGGAAGGAGAGAAGGACTTGTACAGGATAGACAGACAGAGAGATAGAGATGGGAAAGATGTGCAACAGATAAGGGTGATTAAAGACAGAGATGGAAAGGTGCTAACAAGCCAGGAGAGTGTGCAGAGAAGATGGAAGGAGTATTTTAAGGAGCTGATGAACGAGGAAAATGACAGGGAAAGAAGGGAGGAAGATGTGGATGTTGTGGAGCAGGAGATTAGAAAGGATGAGGTGAGGAAGGCTCTGAAAAGGATGAAGAGCGGAAAGGCTGTTGGTCCTGATGAAGTACTTGTGGAGGTGTGGAAGTGTCTAGGAGAGACAGCAGTGAAGTTTCTGACAAGTCTGTTTAACAGGAGTGAGAAGATGCCTGAGGAATGGAGGAGAAGCGTTCTGGTGCCGATCTTTAAGAACAAGGGTGACACGCAGAACTGCAGCAACTACAGAGGGATAAAGCTGATGAGCCACACAATGAAGCTGTGGGAAAGAGTAGTGGAAGCCAGGCTTAGGAAGGAGGTGGAGATTTGTGAGCAGCAGTATGGTTTCATGCCCCGTAAGAGCACCACTGATGCCATTTTCGCTTTGAGGTTGTTGATGGAAAAGTACAGAGATGGTCAGAAGGAGCTGCATTGTGTCTTTGTGGATTTAGAGAAGGCGTATGACAGGGTGCCGAGGGAGGAGCTGTGGTACTGTATGAGGATGTCGGGAGTGGCAGAGAAGTACGTCAGAGTAGTTCAGGACATGTATGAGAGGAGCATGACGGTGGTGAGATGTGCCGTAGGTCAGACAGAGGAGTTCAAGGTGGAGGTGGGACTACACCAAGGATCGGCTTTGAGTCCCTTCTTGTTTGCTATGCTGATGGACAGGTTGACAGATGAGGTCAGACAGAAATCTCCCTGGACAATGATGTTTGCAGATGACATTGTGATTTGCAGTGAGAGTAGAGAGCATGTGGAGGAACAGCTGGAGAGGTGGAGGTTTGCTCTGGAAAGAAGAGGCATGAACGTCAGTCGTAGCAAGACAGAATACATGTGTGTAAACGAGAGGGAGCAAGGTAGAAGTGTGAGGTTACAGGGGGCTGAGGGGAAGAAGGTGCAGGAGTTTAAGTACTTGGGGTCAACAGTTCAGTGTGAGGGGGAGTGTGGAAAAGAGGTGAAGAGGCGAGTGCAGGCGGGTTGTAGTGGGTGGAGGAAAGTGTCAGGAGTGTTGTGTGACAGAAGAGTGTCAGCAAGACTCAAAGGAAAGGTGTACAGGACAGTGGTGAGACCAGCTCTGCTCTATGGGTTAGAGACAGCAGCAGTGAGAAAGAGACAAGAGGCAGAGATGGAAGCAGCAGAGATGAAGATGTTGAGGTTCTTCTTAGGAGTGACAAGGTTGGACAGAATAAGGAACGAGTTCATCAGAGGGACAGCACACGTTGCCTGTGTTAGCAACAAAGTCAGAGAGGCCAGACTGAGACGGTTTGGACATGTGCAGTGGAGGGATAGTGAATATATTGGTCGATGATATGCATTTTCTTCAGGAAATATCAGCTTTCTAGTTGCTGGGGCGTGTGTTGACATTTAGCGTTATGTCTCTGGTTTACAGATAAATACATGCAGCCGTTCGTCTCTGTCTTCCAAATGATCTATAGTAGGACCTTCGGCAATTTATTAGTAGTGTTGTACGTGTATGCCAGGATAAAATATGAGGGACCAGTGGAGCTGCAGCAGGTTAGCTCTGTTAGATTTTCCCCACACACCCGCTGAGAAACAAACTCTGGTAATTGCCGACTTCACAGTCACAAACGTGAGGTTAAAGACTCCAGCGGCCATAGTCAAATGTTATCCTGGGGCCAGAGCGGGCGCCATTGAATCCTATTTGAAACTCCTGTCTAAGGATCAACGTAGATACAGGAGTTAATGACGCCTAATTATGCAAATCAGAGGTCACTAAAGCTAATATTAAATCAGTGTGTAACTTTGCCAAAACAATGTCGGACTCCGTAGTTATCTCTGGACCCCTGGACCTCATACAACTGCTGACTGTCTAGGTGGTGTCCAGAAAACGATGTGGGCTACATAGGCAACTTGAAAACCTAGTCTTGTCCAACCATATCGATGACATAACTCTGGCCCCCAGTACTACTGAAAGAAATCTCTGAGTCCTTTTTGTCTAGGATTTGTCATTTACCTAACACATAAAACAAATCCCTAGAACAGCCTTCTTCCATCTAAGAAACATTGCCATAATTAGGAGCATCCTGTCTCAAAGTGATGCTGAAAAACTGGTCCATGGATTTGTTACTTCTAGATTGAACTACTGTAATTCTCTACTTTCAGGCTGCCCCAGTAACTCTCAAAAAAACACTTCAGTCTCAGAATGCAGGCCTACTTGTGGTTCCCAGAATGGGAGGCAGAGCCTTTAGCTATCAAGTTCCTCTCCTGTGGAACCAGCTCCCATTCCAGATCCGGGAAGCAGACACCCTCTCTACTTTTAAGACTAGGCTCAAAACCTTATATTTAGTTCTAGCACTGCTGCCACAGCCTCAGACTGCTGGGGGACCAACCCCTGATGCACTGAGACACTTTCCTCCTCTCAGCCCACATTTACAGTCAGGTCCAGGCACATATGCAAACTGTTGTAATTCCTACACCGTTCACCTGATTTGGATGTAAATACCCTCAAATTAAAGCTGACAGTCTGTAGTTAAAGCACATCTTGTTCGTTTCATTTCAAATCCATTGTGGTGGTGTATAGAGCCAAAAATGTTGGAATTCTGTCGATGTCCCAATATTTATTGACCTGACTGTATGTGTCACCACTGTATGACATTAACTCTGTGTCTTTTTTCTCCTGTAGTCGTCTTTCTTCCTCTCTGTCTCCCTCTCTCTTTCCCTGTATTAAGGTTTCCCCGGCTTTGGAGCTGTGTGTCTTCCAGTGCTACTACAGCTACTGATCCTACTAACCTGCCCGATGTTTTATTGTTGTTTTTGTGTTTTCCTTTCTCTCTTCACTTTCCAATCAGCCCAACTGGTGCCCAATGCAGATGGCTGCCAACCCTGAGCCTGGTTCTGCTGGAGGTTTTTTCCGTTAAAGGGAGTTTTTCCTTTCCAGTGTTGCCAGCCTCTTTTTGGGTTTCATTAAATGTCTGTACAGTCTTGACTTTGTTGTGTAAAGTGCCTTGAGATTACTTTGTTGTGAATTGGAACTATATACATAAAGTGAAGTTTTCGAAACTTTCGCCTGTCATCGAGAAAACAGATTTTTCTCTTTCTTCCTCTGTCTAGAGTTTTCACCAGGTTAGAATTTAAAGAAGATGTGTCCTAGGCTCTAACCAATACTCCAGTTCCTCCCTCTTGACCTCAGGGACTTTTGTTTATTCCCAGTCACCTCAGATCCAAGGTGCTAGATTGGTGTCATTCCTCTCGTCTGTTCTGACATCTCTCATAAACTGTACGCTGTATGCCAGTGGTGTTGGAATACAACACCTCTCTGAAGATCTCAGTAGAAATTGTTTTCTGCTTTCCCACCTGTGAGCAGGTCCAAGTTCAGTTACAGTCCTCAAGCCTGTTTTCTTCAACACCTTTTTATCGCTTATCACACTGCTCAAATGGTACCAAACCTCACTAGAATTCAACACAGGGCTTCCACCCTCTCAGGGCAACGCTGTCACTGGGTTTAGAGGAATGCTTATGAATCTCGTAGGCACTTGTTGTTATAAAGCCTAAAAGAATGTATTCTGGGGGCATAAGGTCTACTGGAAGGTTCACAAATGCGCTTAACAAATTGCATGACAAGATGACCTAAAATGGAAAAGGAATGGTGATTGTCACAGTTTCTAACATTACTCTAAAGTTGTTTTCCTAAACCCTAGTGTAGATTTTGTGTATATAAATTTAGCTTCATGTAGTAATGCCAAAAGATTCAGAGTTCCTTTCACACACAGTCCAGCTGCTGAAAAACAACCCCACACCATAATCTGTCCTTCCACCAAACGTCAGACTTGGCACAATGCAGTCAGACAAGTACCATTCTCCTAGCAAAAGCCAAATCCAGGCTTGTCCATTAGATTGCCAGATGGAGAAGTGAGATTTGTTACTTTAAGAGAACATGTCTCCACTGCTCTAGAGTCCAGTGGCGTTGTGCTTTACACCACTGAACCCGACGCTTTGCATTGCACTTGGTGATGTATGGCTTGGATGCTGCTGCTCTACCAGGAAAACCCATTCCATGAATCTCTCATGCGCATAATTCTTGGGCTAATCTGAAGGCCACATGATGTTTGGTCTTTAGCGATTGACTCTGCAGAAAGTTTGCAACCTCTTCGCACTATGCACCTCAGCATCCGCTGACCCTGCTCTGTCAGTTTACGTGGCCTACCACTTCATGGCTGAGTTGCTGTCGCTCCCAAACGCATCCACATTCTTATAATACAGCTGACAGTGTCGAATATTTAGGAGCAAGGAAATTTCATGACTGGATTTGTTGCACAGGTGGAATCCTATCACAGTTCCCCCCCGGAATTCACTGAGCTCCTGAGAGCGACCCATTCTTTTACAAATGTTGGTTAAAACAGTCCGCATGCCTAGGTGCTTGATTTTATACATCTGTGGCCACGGAAGTGATTGGAACACCTGATTCAGTTTGTTTGGGTAGGTGAGCAAATACATTTGGCAACATAGTGTATATACATACAGTATACAGTGTAGATATGATATGGCGCCGCATATGGCACCCTCTGCACTCTGCTCTTTAGTACCCTCTGCTTTTTTGATGTTTTTGTTTTACTGTATGCTGCCCCTCACGGCCACTCGGATCACCTACTCTAGACAGGCACTCCTGAACTCAAGACAGACATCTCTTGTAACCTTTTCTACGTTTTTTTATGAGTCAGAAATGCAAAGAGTCTTGTCGGGGGCACAGTGGCTCTCTTTCGGATCTACAGGAAGCGCAGATGAGGGAAGCACTCGTTACTCGTTAGACTGAGAAAACGGGGTTCACACACACCGCTCACACCAATACACCTAGCCAACATGCAATTCCTAGCTTCTGCTTCTTAACACACAAACAAGGACTTAATCTGATGCCCTGTGCTTAGCAGGGAGTTTGCCACCTTCGTTCTGGTTGGTGTTTAAGTTGAGGCCTCAGGCCTGTGCAACAAAAGCATCACATAATCTGGCTGACCACATAACTTCCTGCTCATTATCAAGGGTGATTTTAACAGTGCGAATCTGAGCCATGAACTCCCTAGATATAGGCAGCATGTAAAGTGCCTCACCAGGGAAATGGCCACATTGGACCACTGCTACACTGTTTTAAAGGAAGCCTATCGCTCTGTCCCCTGTGCAGCACTGGGACTCTCGGATCACTGTCTGTTTCACCTCATCCTGACTTACAGGCAGAAATAAAAATCTCTAAACCTGTAGGAGATCAAAGGCAGCAAAAAGGGACTATTGTGAAAAACTGCAAAACAGTTTATCAACACATGATCCTGCTTCAGTCTGGAAAGGTCTGCAGCACATGATCCAATACAGGTAACCTTCTCCACTCCCTCAAATGTCAACAATAGTCTGGCAGATGACCTTAACAACTTTTATTGCCGGTTTGAAAAGAACCCCCTCACACCTCCTGAGCACACAATAGGTTTAACTGCACCCCCCACCATTCTCACCCTCCCCTCATTAAACCCTCTACCGCACTGAAGATTGATGAAAGAGACGTCTGGCATCTCCTTCAGAAGCAGAAAACCAGGAAGGCTCCGGGACCTGTGTGTCCCCAACCTGTCTGAGAGTCTGCGCTGACCAGCTGGCGTCGATCTTCACTCAAATGTTCAACCATTTCCTGCAGCAGTGTATAGTGCCAAATTGCTTCAGACATTCTTTCATAGTGCCGCTGCCCATGAAGTCCACCATCACCAGTCTGAATGACTACAGGCCAGTTGGCCTAACGTCTGTGTTCATGAAGTCGTTTGAGAGGCTGGTGCTGAACCACCTGAAGGACATTACAGACCCCTGCTGGACCCTCTGCAGTTTGCCTACAGGGAAAACAAGTCAGCTGATGATGCAGTAAACCTAGGACTCCACTGCATCCTGCAGCACCTCGATCGCCCTGGCATGTGAGTCAGGATTTTGTTTGTGGACTTCAGTTCAGCTTTCAATACCATTATCCCTGGAATACTACAACGCAAGCTGCCCCAGCTCACGGTACCTGCTTCCACCTGGATCAGCAGCTTCCTGGCTGACAGGAGGCATTAGGTGAGGCTGGGTAGCATCACACCTGGCACCCGCACCATCAGCTCCGGTGGACCACAGGGGTGTGTCCTCTCCCTACTGCTCTTCTCCCTGTACACTAACAACTGCACCTCAGGGGAACCATCTGTGAAAATCCTGAAATACGCAGATGACATGACATTGGGCTGATCACGGATGGGTGATGAATCTGAGATAGACCGAATTCAATTCCTTGTCTTGTACAAACTTGGTGAATAAAGTTGATTCTAATTCTAGTATGCAACAAGGACAACTTACTGCATGTGGTGGGTCATCAGCGGTCCACTTAGAGAATCAGGATATTTCAGATTGGGTATTCTGGGTATGTTCGCAACGTTATTCATCATCAGTATTAACATATTTTTTAACCCTACATTTGCATTACATATCAACATATATAATTTATAGTTAACGTGATTTTGTTGTAATTAGGTTCCTCTGGAAAACACAACTGCTTTTTCTGTAGTTTGCAAGGAACGTAACTTTAAGAAAACAGGGTTGGCCAGAGAAATGAAAACAGTGTGTCAACAAAAAAAATAGGTAAAACACAACAGGTAATTAGATCATATCCCACAGTTCAAAGTGGGAAAAGAGGAAACAATGGGAGGAGGGAAAGAGTGAAAATGATGATGATGACGATGTGATGCAATGGGAAATGGAAACAGAGAAAGCGGGGATAAAGGTTATGACAGAAAGTGATAAATCATTTGTCTGACGGAGGTTTAGTCAGAAGCTGCCAGGGCTGCAGCTTCGTCCCGTCCTCTCTCTGAGGATGGAGAACCAGGACAGAGCAGAGCTCTGCTTTCCACAACTCCTCAATGCCTCCTGCAGGAAACCAAATCTTAATCAGTCTGATCTTTTCCTTATGTATTTACTGTGCTTCATCTCTGTATTCACTGTGTCTCTGAACTTGCTCGTCATCATCTCAGTCTCCCACTTCAGGCAGAGATAAACTCAACTAAACAAAAATTATTTTTAAAAACCTGAACAGCCTGATGTACAAGGAAATGTTACTTAGACTTAGTGCGTAAATAACTTTACATATTTACAACAGACGTATTTTCCACTTTGTTGACAATGTTTGTGAACGTTAAATGTCCAGATGTGCCACATGTTAGTCATATCTCTTTACATTAATGTCTCATATTCCATGACATGTCTTTGTCTCCCTGCAGGCAGCTGCACACACCCACCAACCTCCTCCTCCTCTCTCTGGCCGTGTCTGATTTCCTCTATGGACTCGTGTCAGTGTTAGAAGCTTATCGACAAACAGCCTGTTGGTTTTTTGGTGAACTTGCATGTTCGTTACATGTTTATGTGCTCTCTATTATTCTCTCTGCCTCAGTAGGGATCATGATGCTCATATCAGTCGACCGTTATGTGGCGATTTGTGACCCTCTGCATTATCCCACCAGAGTCACTGTGACAAGGGTTAAAATGTGTGTTTGTATATGTTGGATTGGTTGTGTTGTCTATCTTGGTCTAATGATACATAAAAATTTCGCTCAACCAGGTCTTTATAATACCTGCTACGGACAGTGTGTGGTGGCTTCTGGATACATTCAAGCTGTTTTTGATGTTGTTTTCTCATTTGTTGCTCCAATCGCAGTCGTCATAATTCTGTATATACGAGTGTTTGTGACGGCTGTGTCTCAGGCTCGTGCCATGCGCTCTCATGTTGCAGTCGTCACACTCCATCATTCAGGGACTGTAATGACTAAGAAATCTGAGCTGAAAGCCGCCAGGACTCTGGGTGTTGTTGTAGTTGTGTATTTAATGTGTTACTGCCCGTATATTGTTCTCTTTTTTGTAACAGCTTACACTGATATTACTTTACCTCCAGCATCTTGTGTCTTCATGTTGTGTATCAGCCCCTGTCTGAACCCTGTGATTTACGCCTTGTTCTACCCCTGGTTTAGAAAAGCTCTCAGACTCATTTTGTCTCTTCAGATTCTGCAGCCTGGCTCCCGTGAGACCAACATGCTGTAAACAGACACTGTGCAGTGACTGAAATGTGATCTGCTCTATGGACAAAGAAATTCCAGATTTCTAATGTGGAAATTTCCAGTCTGAGTCTGTCCTGTTTCTCGTTCAGCTTCTAGTTACAAATGTTTTTTTCCCTGTGTTTTTAACAAACACCACACAGTGACATATGGTCAATGGAAAATAAATAAGAAGTAAACTTTACATAAATGACAACTTTGACGAATGTTACATTTTACATTCTGTCTCTTCTCAAATGTGCACAAACACTCCAACAGACCCTCACATGTGAAACATATTCAATACGGAAAATGAAGTGAAAGGTGATGGTACCAGAGGAGGTGGTTTAACGTTGGTCAATAACAGTCTAAACGGGGAGAAGAATTCTGAAGAAACTTGTCAGGTCATGAAAAGTAGCAGGAGACTGAGAAGTAGTTGTTCAGTAACTAAAGACAGGCAGGACTAATTTCTTGGTAAACCTTTGTAATAATGATAATTTGTAATTCATTTACAACCCATTAGGTAATAATGAACTAATGAGCAGAACATTTTTAAATGATTGTAAATGATTACACAATGTTTTAATATTTTGACTGTCATGTAGTTGAGTGGGGACTTCATGACTGGTGGTGTTTGCTCTTTACTTTCCCTGGAATCGGTTTTTCTTCTGACTTTCTGACAATTATAGTTGTTTTTCTTTCACTATAGTTTTGTTATACGTCACCAATATGGAGGCAAACACGAGCGTGACGAGGCAGAGGAGTGTTGATGTGCACACCGCTTTCAAAATCCACACCGGGAGCTAATGCATGGCTACCTTTCTAGGTCAGATTTCAGTGGCACTAGAAGTATTGAGAAACTCATTAGCAAGCTAAGGCTAAGCTAAGCTAGGGATATCATCAAAGTTTGGTTGTGCAGCAACCCCAGTGTCACCTATGTGAAAATTGTTTTTGCTGTTCTCAGGCACCATTGTGGTTCAGCTGTGCAGTCAAATTTACATCTAGCAGATTTTCTATGCAGTACAGCCTCTCTGCTTCCACTTTTGGGTCCTCTAGTTACAGTATCCAATTACGGTAACACCTACAACAGAGAATTGGCTATCATTTTCAAAACAGAATACCTCAAGAATAGTTGGCCAGGAAGGTGCAGGAAAATCTTGACAACAAAAGAAAGGTGCAAACGTTTTGTGGTAGCCACGTAGCAGTGCAAAAACAGAAAGTGGATCACATCAGGAGGGGTTAGCTAGTGGTCTCTGGTAAGCGAATCCTCTATGCATGACTTGATCTCCACGTCTGACCAGGCTCCCCTACCCCTCTACTACTCTTTCGGCTTTTCCCATCAGGGGTCGCCACAGCAAATTATCCGTTTCCACCTCTGAGCATCTTCCTCTCTGACACCAGCTGACCTCATGTCCTCTGTTAGAACATCCATATATCTCCTCCTTGGTCGTCCTCTCGGCCTCTTGCCTGGCAGCTCCATCTCCAACATCCTTCTACCAATATAATCACTATCCCTCCTCTGCACATGTCCAAACCATCTCAGTCTGGCCTCTCTGACTTTGTTACTAACACAGGCAACATGCGCTGTCCCTCTGATGAACTCGTTCCTTATTCTGTCCAACCTTGTCACTCCTAAGGAGAACCTCAACATCTTCATCTCTGCTGCTTCCATCTCTGCCTCTTGTCTCTTTCTCACTGCTACTGTCTCTAACCCATAGAGCAGAGCTGGTCTCACCACTGTCCTGTACACCTTTCCTTTGAGTCTTGCTGACACTCTTCTGTCACACAACACTCCTGACACTTTCCTCCACCCACTCCAACCCGCCTGCACTCGCCTCTTCACCTCTTTTCCACACTCCCCATCACACTGAACTGTTGACCCCAAGTTATTAAACTCCTGCACCTTCTTCACCTCAGCCCCCTGTAACCTCACGCTTCTACCTGGCTCCCTCTCGTTTAGACACATGTATTCTGTCTTGCTACGACTGACTTTCATGCCTCTTCTTTCCAGAGCAAACCTCCACCTCTCCAGCTGTTCCTCCACATGCTCTCTACTCTCACTGCAAATCACAATGTCATCTGCAAACATCATTGTCCAGGGAGATTTCTGTCTGACCTCATCTGTCAACCTGTCCATCAGCATAGCAAACAAGAAGGGACTCAAAGCCGATCCTTGGTGTAGTCCCACCTCCACCTTGAACTCCTCTGTCTGACCTCGGCACATCTCACCACCGTCATGCTCCTCTCATACATGTCCTGAACTACTCTGACGTACTTCTCTGCCACTCCCGACATCCTCATACAGTACCACAGCTCCTCCCTCGGCACCCTGTCATACGCCTTCTCTAAATCCACAAAGACACAATGCAGCTCCTTCTGACCATCTCTGTACTTTTCCATCAACAACCTCAAAGCGAAAATGGCATCAATGGTGCTCTTACGGGGCATGAAACCATACTGCTGCTCACAAATCTCCACCTCCTTCCTAAGCCTGGCTTCCACTACTCTTTCCCACAGCTTCATTGTGTGGCTCATCAGCTTTATCCCTCTGTAGTTGCTGCAGTTCTGCGTGTCACCTTTGTTCTTAAAGATCGGCACCAGAACGCTTCTCCTCCATTCCTCTGGCATCTTCTCACTCTCTAAAATCCTGTTAAACAGACTTGTCAGAAACTCCACTGCTGTCTCTCCTAGACACTTCCACACCCCCACAGGTACGTCATCAGGACCAACAGCCTTTCCGCTCTTCATCCTTTTCAGAGCCTTCCTCACCTCATCCTTTCTAATCTCTGCTATTTCCTGCTCCACAACATCCACATTTTCCTCCCTTCTTTCCCTGTCATTTTCCTCATTCATCAGCTCCTCAAAATACTCCTTCCATCTTCTCTGCACACTCTCCTGGCTTGTTAGCACCTTTCCATCTCTGTCTTTAATCACCCTTATCTGTTGCACATCTTTCCCATCCCTATCTCTCTGTCTGGCTATCCTGTACAAGTCCTTCTCTCCTTCCTTCGTGTCTAATCTGTCATACAGCTCATCGTAAGCTTTCTGTTTGGCCTTTGCCACCTCCCTCTTGACTCTGTGCTGCACTTCCTTGTACTCCTGTCTACTTTCCTCAGTCCTTTCTACATCCCACTTCCTTTTAGCTAACCTCTTCCTCTGGATGCAGTCCTGTACGTCCTCATTCCACCACAAAGTGTCTTTATCTTTTTCCTCCTTCCAGATGACACACCAAGCACCTTCCTACCTGTTTCCCTAATTACCTCGGCTGTAGTTTCCCAGTCATCTGGAAGCTCCTCCTGACCACACAAAGCCTGTCTCAACTTCTGCCTAAATTCCTCACAAGTTTCTTCATTCTTTAGCTTCCACCACTTTGTCTTCTTTTCTGTCTTTCCTCTCTTTTTCTTTCTGACCACCAGAGTCATTTTACACACACCATGCGGTGCTGTCTGGCTACACTCTCTGCTTCCACCACTTTACAGTCACTAACCTCTCTCAAATGACCTCGTCTACATAGAATGTAGTCCACCTGTGTACTCCTACCTCCACTCTTGTATGTCACTCTGTGTTCCTCTCTCTTCTGGAAGTAAGTGTTGACTACAGCCATTTCCATCCTCTTAGCAAAGTCCACCACCATCTGTCCTTCTGGATTCCTGTCCTTTACACCAAACCTGCCCATCACCTCCTCATCACCTCTGTTCCCCTCACCAACATGCCCATTGAAGTCTGCTCCAACAACTACTCTCTCTCCTCTGGGGATACTCTCTATGACCCCATCAAACTCACTCCAGAATCTGTCCTTCTCTTCTAACTCACAGCCAACTTGTGGAGCATACCCACTGACTACGTTCACCATCACCCCTTCGATTTCTAGCTTTAGGCTCATCACCCTGTCTGAGACTCTTTTCACCTCTAGAACATTGTTCACAAACTCCCTCTTCAGGATCACTCCTACTCCGTTTCTCTTCCTATCCACACCATGGTAGAACAGTTTGTATCCTCCTCCAATACTACGTGCTTTGCTTCCCTTCCACCTTGTCTCCTGCACAGACAGTACATCTACCTTGATTCTCTCCATCATGTCTGCCAGCTCTCTACCTTTCCCTGTGTCACAACCTGGCTCAAAGGCCGGACAAATTCAAGAGGACCACACATGATATTTCCACATAATTTTATTTTAAATTAACTAAAATAAAATACAACCTATAAACGTCTGTAACATCAGTAGTGTAGTGAATGTATGGATGGGTGCCATATTAACTAAGAAAAACATAAAACAAACAAAGCAACTTAAACCAAATAACAAACCATGTGCCCAGGAAGAGAGAGACAAAATGGCTGAATCCACAAGCTTATATAGCTGGAGGAGGAGTCAAAACAATTACAACTTCCTACCAGCGAAAGTCCAAAGACAGCCCATACAGGAAGTAAAAAAGGCTGTCACACCCTCCACCTTAAGAACAAAGTTCAATCCTAAATTCTGAAAAAAAAATATAAAAGTTAAATGTTCAAACATAAAAAAAACAGAAAATCAGTCCAGTTCAACACTGAATATTACATATTGAATATAACCTCTGGTGATTCAACCTACTCACAACCAATCATCATTTGGAGTACCTTAACCAGCCTAAAGGACACAAATCAACTCAGGAACAAAACTTTAATCTTGTGCTACAGAGATTCTCTGAGATTCATCCAAATGAACCAAACCTCTCCCTATATTAGCCAAAACATCAGAATTCTTTAGTCGAGGCTGCAACAGTCCATCACCCGCCAGCACAACTTCCCCCTTCTCAAGTACTACCCCCGTTTCAGGAGCAGTCAAAACCCCAGTGGCAAGAAGTGCAGGATTACCACTAGTAATGGAATCACATACTTCAGAATCACGGGCATGATAGGGTTTCAATAGATTCACATGATAGATTTTTGTTTTCTTCCTTTTATTTGGCATAGCTACTACATAATTGACTTCAGACACCTTCCGAACAATAGAACAAGGACCAAAAAACTTTGCTTGTAAAGGAGAATTTATAGCAGACAACCTGACTAAAACTTTGTCACCAGGGCTGTAATCAGATTTCTCCACCTTGCGATCATACAAGCACTTCATTTTTTCCTGTGCCAATTCCAAGTTGTCCTTAGCCAATTTTCCTGCTTCATAAAGCCTCTGTTTGAACCTGTTAACATATTCCAATAGGTTTGCTTGAGGTATGGAGTGTTTCCACTGATCATGTACAATGGCCAGAGGACCAGGTACGGTATGACCAAAAACAAGATCATTAGGACTGAAGCCTGTGCTTTCTTGCACAACCTCTCATGCAGCTAACAAAAGCCAGGGTAGACCCTCTTCCCAATCCAACTTGAGTTCAGTACAATAAGCACGCATTAACGATTTCATATGTTGATGAAAACGTTCGAGTGATCCTTGACTTTGAGGATGATAAACTGAAGATGTCTGATGTTTAACACGCAACTGCTTTAAAACCTGAGAAAACAACCTAGATGTAAAATTTGACCCTTGGTCACTCTGAATTATCTTAGGAACCCCAAACACAGAGATGAACTGAGTAAGAGCCTTAACAACTGACCGTGCATTAATAGAACGCAAAGGATATGAAGCTGGGTATCTCGTCACTTGACACATTACTGTTAACAAGTAGGTACAACCAGATCTGGAACGAGGCAATGGGCCAACACAGTCAATTATTAGGTGTTCAAAAGGCTGATGTACAGTAGGAATGGGTTGCAAAGGCGCAGGAGTAATATTCTGATTTGGTTTACCTGTTAACTGACAGGTGTGACAGGTCTTAATATAGATAGAAATATCTCTTTTCAAACGTGGCCAGAAAAAATAGCGAAGAACCTGGTCATAGGTTTTCCTTACCCCGGTATGACCTGCTATGCCATCATGAGCTGTTTTAAGCTCTAACTGTCTATATTTCTCAGGTAAAACTACCTGCTGCACAATACTATCCAGTTTTCCCCCATGAGGAATCCACCTCCTCATTAGTAGATCATCTTGTATAAAATATCTTTCAGAACCATTCTTAACTTCAGATGCTGGTTCTATATAATCAAAAAGTTGTTTCAATGAGGGGTCAAGCTGTTGCTCTTTCACTAGCTCTGCACGAGACACAGACAAAAGTTCAGTAGGCAAAGACAAGGGAGATTTACCAGTACTTGTCTGAAAATCCAATTGTGCCATTTCATTGACAAATGCAGTCATAGACCGTGTTACTGCACAAGCTGAAGTAACTGACTCCTTGGGTGCATCAAAAATCCTTTCTTTGACAGGTGATGCCACATCCAACACCGATGGTTGAGCACAAGATGTTGATGTATCAGGCCAAATGCGGAGACCCGCCACATCATTGCCCAAGATCACATCAACTCCATCAACAGGCAATTCTGGACGTACACCCACCCCTATCTCAGCCTGTACCAAGTTTGATGACAAAAACACTTTATGCACGGGTACAAACATTGTTGTTAAACCCATTCCACGTACAGGAATACAAGTACCTGTGTCTGACTGTGGTGAAAAGGGTAAGACTGATTGCCTAACAAAAGTATTTAAGGCACCCGAATCACTCAGTATTTTAATTGGCACCTTTTTATCACTATCCAGTAGAGATACAAAGCCATCAGAAATAAACGGCGCATAACCTGGTTCAATTTCAGCTGCATGCATAATTTTAGGTTGCATCTGAAAAGGAGACACCAGTTTACTTTTGGTGTTAGCAATAGGTACAGTCAGCACAGTGGATTTAACATTTGACCCAACTAAACCCCTCTTTGCCTTTAAAGATGGACATTCTCTTTTCCAATGCCCTTTTTTTTGGCAGTAATTACAAATTCCATCATCCTGCACAAAAGAAGCCCTATCAGAATCCAAACCCGACAGAGACCTTGCCATAGCTTTGGGGGTAACCCTCTGTTTTTGATCGCCAAAAATACGTGTGTTTTTAATACATATTCATCGGCAAGAATAGCATCTTCACTAGCAGTCTTTACCTTATGTTCATTAATGTATGTAGCAATATACACAGGCACTCTTTGTTTAAATTGTTCCAGAACAACAAGGTCACATAATTCATTAAATGTAGTGACACCCGATGAAGAACACCAACGATTTAAATGCATTAACAAATCTCTAGCAAATTCACCATGTGTTTGCTTATCTGATTTTTTCCAGTTTCGAAAACGTTGTCTATATGCCTCAGGAACCAATTCATACGCTTTTAAAACCGCCGCTTTGACTTTACTATAGTCGTTGCATTCTTCTGAGGATAAAGATGCATATGCTTCCTGGGCTTTACCAGTAAAGACACACTGTAGCATTAATGTTCTATCTTGATCAAGCCAATTTCTCGATTCAGCAAGGCGTTCAAACATGGAAAAAAAAAGGTCTGGGTCCTCATCATTAAATTTAGGCAGCAACTTCAAATTGCTAACAATGTCAAATCTTGTATTTCAAGTGTATCCCTAATTGAAGTATCATCCAAATCACTAAGTGTTAATTTACCTTCTTTAATCAAGTCAAGTTTATATTGTTGTATCTTTAGTTTTTCTTATTCTGTTCGTTGTTTCATAACTACAGCTTCTAATTCTTTCTGTTGTATAAATTTTTCATGCTCCATCTGAATCAACAAGACTTCTTTTTGCTGTTCAAATGTCCAATTTTGTGAGGAAGGCAAAGAAACACTACAGAGAGGTTTAGTCTTTTCACTCACCAAAATTCCATCTTCCATCAAATTAGCCTTGAGAATGCTTTTCACAGTCTCCTTAAGTCTGGTTGCTCCAATTTCAATACTATAATGTTCAGCAATCTTTAGCAATTGTTCTTTAGTGCACTGTTCTAACAAACTCTCAGAAGGATTCTGAAAAAAACAATCCACTACAGAGGCCATCGTATTATAGAATTAGCCACAAATTCATTCAGAAAACACCAACTCTTGAGTCTTCAAAAGCTAAACAATTTAACCCAAAACAATCCAAAACACAAACAAGTGGTTGGAACAAATTGGAGTCCTTTCCCTATTATCTAAAAAAATTTTTAAATAACTACATACACTCAACCCTAGTCATCATGCAGTTACCGGTGAGGGGTATTTATTCACTGTAAACCAGTGGGACTGAAAAGTGACTGCCATGCAGCCACCATCAGAAACCCACGGATGTGATCCCGAGCATATAGCTCTACTCACTTTCACCACCACATTAAACAATAGATTCTGCAACAAGCTCTCTATTAGAACTTATTGCCAAACCTACCCCAAAAAAGGAGTCCAGTGAACCAAAACCACAAATAATTGGGTTAAAATTTGGAACATATCCCAATTGACTCAAGACCAACAATCTGACCCGAACCAGACAAATGCTCTCTACAATCCAATATCATGTGTGACCTCCAATTATCAACCCAATCAAGTAAGGTCATTTAACAAGATATCAAACGTTTGGACGAGCCCCATTTGTCACAACCTGGCTCAAAGGCCGGACAAATTCAAGAGGACCACACATGATATTTCCACATAATTTTATTTTAAATTAACTAAAATAAAATACAACCTATAAACATCTGTAACATCAGTAGTGTGGTGAATGTATGGATGGGTGCCATATTAACTAAGAAAAACATAAAACAAACAAAGCAACTTAAACCAAATAACAAACCATGTGCCCAGGAAGAGAGAGACAAAATGGCTGAATCCACAAGCTTATATAGCTGGAGGAGGAGTCAAAACAATTACAACTTCCTACCAGCGAAAGTCCAAAGACAGCCCATACAGGAAGTAAAAAAGGCTGTCACACCTGTCATTGTGCCAGCGTTAAGAGTCCCTACTCTCAGATCTAAGCTCCTGCCTTTCCTCTTCTGTCTCTGACCATGAACCCTTCTGCCTCCTCTCCTTCTTCGACCAACAGTAGTCCAATTTCCACCGGCACCCTGTAGGTTAACAGCACCGGTGGCGGTCGTTGTTAACCCGGCCTCGACCGATCCGGTATGAAAGTGGTATGGATGACTTGCATGGTTGTACTTGGCAAGTTTTACGCCGGATGCCCTTCCTGACGCAACCCTCTCTATTTATCCGGGCTTGGGACCGGCACAGAAGTTACTGGCTTGCAACCCCTGTGGCTAGATTTCAAGCCTACAAGAAAACAAAGGGAGAAATACACTATTAAACTGAAATGGGAATCGGAACTGGAAATTTAACTGTCAGAAAACGACTGGCAAACAATGTGTAGAACGCAACAGACCTCCCATAGCTCCAGAAAGTGGAGAACAAGAATTTGGCTGGAAGAATTTAATTCGCATTTTTACAACACCACAAATAAAGAACAAACAATTAGGAACACAACAGCAATGTTTGAGGCTCTCTGGACCCAAGAACGGCAATCGCTCTTATATTTTTGTCATGCAAGAAAATAGAAACTTTTTGTGAAAATCTATACAAACAATGGAGGAAATATTACGACACAAGATCCCCAGAAAGATCCAGCCTGTGTATCTGGGCCTAATGACAGATGAAGTAATTCAAATTAAAGATATGTACCTATTTAAAATCTTAATAAATGCAAGTAAAAAGTCATTAAAGATACTGGTTGAAAGAATGAACCACCAAAACCAAAAGAAATTCATCTCTTGTAAAAACTAACTCATTTTGGGGGGTTAAAGATGAGATCTTCAAAAAAAGATAAAAAATAAAAAAAAAGAGCTACATAAAAAACAAACATGAAGACCAAACATCCCCACTACCGTTGGTGTTGAGTCTGACAGGCTCCAAAAGCAAGTGAATCAGAGTGAACTGAAAATAAACCACAGCCGGATCAGAAATAGCCACCTGTCAAATGAACCATGGACACAAACAACGTTTCATTTCACAAGTTTGTATTAACACCAGTAAAATGATTAGTTTCAGCTGTGAAACAACTGTAACTCTAAAGCAAATCAAAGGCCAGACAGCATCTGTACTTCCTCAGAGACTTTAAGCTCCTCTCAAGTAACTAAAGAACTTCTACATTTGCACCATTGAGAGAAATTTGTGGGGGATCTTAACCACTTTGTTGGGGAACTACACTAAACAAGACCTCTTAGTCCTTAAAAGGGTGGTCCATTGAGCCGAGGGGACCATCAGAACCACCATCCTGCATCTCTCACTTTTTCTAATCATAGAGGGATAACATTATCACTGAAAATAATGACAATGTGACGCAACTGGAAAAAGAGAGAGAGAGAGAGAGAGAAGAGGACGGATGAAGGTTATGACAGAAAGTGATAAATCATTTGTCTGATGGAGTTTTAGTCAGAAGCTGCCAGGGCTGCAGCTTCTCCTCCTCCTCTCTCTGAGGATGGAGAACCAGGACGGAGCCGAGCTCTGCTTTCCACAACTCCTCAATGACTCCTGCAGGAAACCAAAGACCAGTCAATCTGACATTCTCCTCATGTATTTACTGTGCTTCATCTCTGTATTCACTGTGTCTCTGAACCTGCTCGTCATCATCTCAGTCTCCCACTTCAGGCAGAGATAAACTCAACTAAACAAAAATTATTTTTAAAAACCTGAACAGCCTGATGTACAAGGAAATGTTACTTAGACTTAGTGCGTAAATAACTTTACATATTTACAACAGACGTATTTTCCACTTTGTTGACAATGTTTGTGAACGTTAAATGTCCAGATGTGCCACATGTTAGTCATATGACTTTACATTAATGTCTCATATTCCATGACATGTCTTTGTCTCCCTGCAGGCAGCTGCACACACCCACCAACCTCCTCCTCCTCTCTCTGGCCGTGTCTGATTTCCTGTTTGGGCTCGAATCAGTGTTAGAAGCTTATCGACAAACAGCCTGTTGGCTTCTTGGTGAACTCATATGTTCTTTACACGTTTATGTCATGTCGATCGCTCTCTCTGCGTCAGTAGGTCTCATGGTTCTTATATCAGTCGACCGTTATGTGGCTATTTGTGACCCTCTGCATTATCCCACCAGAGTCACTGTGACAAGGGTTAAAATGTGTGTTTGTATATGTTGGATTGGTTGTGTTGTCTATCTTGGTCTAATGATACATAAAAATTTCGCTCAACCAGGTCTTTATAATACCTGTTATGGACAGTGTGTGGTGGCTTCTGGATACATTCAAGCTGTTTTTGATGTTGTTTTTCATTTGTTGCTCCAATCGCAGTCGTCATAATTCTGTATATACGAGTGTTTGTGACGGCTGTGTCTCAGGCTCGTGCCATGCGCTCTCATGTTGCAGCCGTCACACTCCAGCATTCAGGGACTGTAATGACTAAGAAATCTGAGCTGAAAGCCGCCAGGACTCTGGGTGTTGTTGTAGTTGTGTATTTAATGTGTTACTGCCCGTATATTGTTCTCTTTTTTGTAACAGCTTACACTGATATTACTTTACCTCCAGCATCTTGTGTCTTCATGTTGTGTATCAGCCCCTGTCTGAACCCTGTGATTTACGCCTTGTTCTACCCTGGTTTAGAAAAGCTCTCAGACTCATTTTGTCTCTTCAGATTCTGCAGCCTGGCTCCTGTGAGACCAACATGCTGTAAACAGACACTGTGCAGTGACTGAAATGTGATCTGCTCTAGGGACAAAGAAATTCCAGATGTCTAACGTGGAAATTTCCAGTCTGAGTCTTTCCTGTTTCTCGTTCAGCTTCTAGTTACAAATGTTTTTTTCCCTGTGTTTTTAACAAACACCACACAGTGACATATGGTCAATGGAAAATAAATAAGAAGTAAACTTTACATAAATGACAACTTTGACGAATGTTACATTTTACATTCTGTCTCTTCTCAAATGTGCACAAACACTCCAACAGACCCTCACATGTGAAACATATTCAATACGGAAAATGAAGTGAAAGGTGATGGTACCAGAGGAGGTGGTTTAACGTTGGTCAATAACAGTCTAAACGGGAAGAAGAATTCTGAAGAAACTTGTCAGGTCATGAAAAGTAGCAGGAGACTGAGAAGTAGTTGTTCAGTAACTAAAGACAGGCAGGACTAATTTCTTGGTAAACCTTTGTAATAATGATAATTTGTAATTCATTTACAACCCATTAGGTAATAATGAACTAATGAGCAGAACATTTTTAAATGATTGTAAATGATTACACAATGTTTTAATATTTTGACTGTCATGTAGTTGAGTGGGGACTTCATGACTGGTGGTGTTTGCTCTTTACTTTCCCTGGAATCAGTTTTTCTTCTGACTTTCTGACAATTATAGTTGTTTTTCTTTCACTGTAGTTTTGTTATACGTCACCAATATGGAGGCAAACATGAGCATGACGAGGCAGAGGAGTGTTGATGTGCACACCGCTTTCAAAATCCACACCGAGAGCTAATGCATGGCTACCTTTCTAGGTCAGATTTCAGTGGCACTAGAAGTATTGAGAAACTCATTAGCAAGCTTAGGCTAAGCTAAGCTAGGGATATCATCAAAGTTTGGTTGTGCAGCAACCCCAGTGTCACCTATGTGAAAATTGTTTTTGCTGTTCTCAGGCACCATTGTGGTTCAGCTGTGCAGTCAGATTTACAGTGCAGTGCAGCCCTCTGCTGGAGACAGTCCCTTAGACTCCTGGTTCAGACTAAACAAAGCTGCTGAGGTGGCCAAACAGTGCCTGGCCAGCAAGGGAGAGCCTGCCACTGATATGGATCAGCAGGCAGCTATCATGTTTTCTTGAAACTGCCCATACAGATGTGAGGATTCTGGGCTCTAATCTCCTCCTCTGAAAACCTTTTGGCCTCTCTGCAAGTTTCAGCTTCCACTTTTGGGTCCTCTATTTACAATATCCAATTACGGTAACAACTACAACAGAGAATTGGCTATTATTTTCAAAACAGAATATCTCAAGAATAGTTTGCTAGGAAGGTGCAGGAAAATCTTGACAACAAAAGAAAGGTGCAAACGTTTTGTGGTAGCCACGTAGCAGTGCAAAAACAGAAAGTGGATCACGTCAGGAGGGGTTAGCTAGTGGTCTCTGGTAAGCGAATCCTCTACGCATGACTTGATCTCCACGTCTGACCAGGCTCCCCCTACTGTCGATAAAACCTCAATGGACAAACTGTTGGGTTTACTGGAGCAGGCTTTGTCCTGTAACACTCAGATGGTTCACGGTCAACTCCAAAACAATGTACACAGATGAACACGTGGTTGCAGAGTGTGCAAAGTCTTGAGCACAGCATTGACACTCACTGCAGATACATAAATGTATTTTAAATACTACTCACCTGGCTGCATCAGCGCACACTGCAGTCAGTCCCCTTCCACACAGTCACAGTAAGACGTGTTACATACGAGTGACACCTATAGGTCAAGCACTGGTTTATGTGTAAATTTGTTTTTAAGATCTTATGGTGGTACCTTGGATTTGCAGGAATAGGCTTAAATGAGGTTGAAGTACTGTTTCTAAAGTCAACTTTAAATCATATTTTCTGTCACACCTACAATAAAGACTGTTGCTAAAACTGGTAAAGCAGGTGTCCACAAACCCCAGGGTGGGTGGTACCCGCATCCTGACACTGAAATGCCAGGATTGATTAAATTCTGCTTTATTTATATAGCACCAATTCACAGTCCACTTGTTCTATGCTCACAGTTTGGCATAAAACTGGTGACCCTTGGTGGTGAGGCTGAATGGCTCCAAACACAAGAGTGAATCAGAGTCCCATGGAAATAAACCACAGACTGATCAGAAATGGTCAGTCTGGTTTTTGTCTCCATTTCTTCTCTGTTTATAACCCCATCCTGCAGAAGCTGATCCAGCAGCTGGTTTAGAGCTGGTTCAGTCACAGCGTTAAAAAAACTGTGTCTGGACTGATGACAACATCCCCTCTGGTGTGAGGACTACATCAAGTACTTGGACCAGAATTTGGGTGAGTGACTTTAATCTAAAGTGGTTTACAGTTTTCCTAGTTTACAGTTTATAGTTCACAATTGTATAGCTTGTGTTTGTTAGAACTGATGACCATTCTCACAGTCTCTGAACAGGAAGTTATAATCCTGAAACTCACACGTCATTAGGCAGCTCCTTAGACTGAGTTCTGCTTCGACAAAATATCTTCAAGTTTCAAGCTGAGCTCAGAGAAACTTGTAACAGCACAAATAATCTTCATAAACATCATTCTGAATAGAAACACAGGAAGACACAGTGAAAAACAGTTTGGACTGGAAGTACTTCAACTGATTCTGAATGAACAAGATACCTGCATCGACCTGATCTTTACAGTCTCGCCTATTTTGGAGTAGTCATCAGCCTGGTCACCTCAGTGGGGGGGCATTAAATAAGTCACTGATTTACAATAGTCTCATGAAGCTGTGGAGCTAAATGTTCTGTGTCTTCAGCTTGTCCATCTGCTCTCGTCTTTGTACCAAACTTCATCTTCTCTCATGCTGTTATGGGTGCGCTCTGGATGAGCTGAGTTGAGCTGAGGATCAGCAACTGCATGAACAAAGCAACTATCAGTGTGTCTCCTCTCATGCTGTTTTCACTGATGTCATCCTCTACGCCGCAGTTTCTATTTTTGACTTCCTGAAAATGCTTTATCTCAGTTTACGGGAAAAGCATCTAAATATGTTCACAATGTCTTGGAAGCAACACTAGGCTACAAACCAAAGCCATGTAAAAACCAATATTGGGGTTTAAATAAAAAGAACTAAACAAAGGTTTCATCAATGGCAAGTTTAGGATTTCATCATCATTGTCTTGTTCAGTTGGTAAGGCAGTCATCCACGGACCACAGGGTCAGTCCCTCTTTGCTGCGTATCGAAGGGTGCTTGGGCAACAAACTGAACCCCTAGTTGCTACTGGTGGGCCAGATTAGCACTTTGCATGGCGTAAAAAAGCATCTGCCAAATGACTAAATGTAAACAACATGAATATGAAACTACCACTAGTATATGATGTGAAGTCAACCCACTCTACTCCACCCAGTCCTCCCCCCCGCCCTAATATGCTTCTCTACCATCTGCTACAGTCCACCACACTCTGCACAGCCCCTAAAGTTTCAGATATTATCAAATTACAATAAAGAAGATAATGAAATATGTCCCAATAACAAATCATTGCAATTCTCTGATTGGCCAGTGGAACATACCTCACTCAGAAACCTTTAGAAATTAGCATCTCTCCCGTGATTTTCTGAGTCTGTCTAACAGGAGGGTTTGACAGCACCTCTCCACAAAAAGATACGTTTTACACTTAAATTTAGTCATTTGGCAGACTCTTTTATACAAAGTGACTTACAAGTTAGGTACAAGGCAGCAAAAAAGTCAAGGAGAAAAACATCAAAGTAAAGTGCTATCAGAGAACTGTTTTCTGTTTCATGAGATGCAAGTAGACGAAAGAGCAGAAAGTTTTTTTTTTACTCTTTTAAGTGCAAAGGAGGATGCGGAAGAGTTCTGTGTTTCAAATGTAGTGAGTGAGGTTGCAGAGTTTGGCAGCTCATTCCACCACCGTGGGATCACTGAGCTGAAGAGTTTTCCTTGGTGTCTTCTATGTGATGCTGGGGCCAGCAGATGTAATTTCTGGACTTTTCCCTGTCTGATCCAGCAGACCTCTGGTTAAACTCCAGAGAGAGACCATGGAGAAAGCGGACAAACAGGTCCAGGCAGCCATTTTTAATTTGGAGGGATTTCTCTGTTGTTCTCCACAAAAATTCTTCCAGAGGTAGATTATTACTTGCAAAATGCTCAACAATTGTATTAAAAAAATTCTTTGTAGTTGAACTTTTGTGTTTATGGTCTTTTCCCAGGAAGTACCTTAGTACAGTGTAACAGTGGAAGAAATAAACTGCAACCAGAAACTCCTGCATGCTCAGATGAAAGCAGTAGACTCTTTTCTGGAAGATCACACTCTCTCTTTTGAAGATCTCTGTACAAACTCCTGAGTACACCAATGCCTCTGTGACATCATGCTCCAGGTCTTCTTGGTAGAGCATGATGTTTCCTTTCTCCAGATGTTCAAACGCCAGCCTCCCCAGCTTCACCAGAACTTCCCTGTCAGCCTCTGTCAGCTCCTGTGGACTGGTCTCGTGTCCCTCGTCATACTTCTTCTTCTTCCTTTTGGTCTGAACCAGCAGGAAGTGTGAGTACATGTCAGTCAGGGTCTTGGGCAGCTCTTCTCTCTGCTCTGTAGTCAGCATGTGCTCCAGAACTGTAGCAGAGATCCAGCAGAACACTGAGATTTAACACATGATGTGGAGGCTCCTGGATGTCTTGATGTGGGACATGATTCTGCTGGACAGCTCTTCATCACTAAACCTCCTCCTGAAGTACTCGTCCTTCTGGGCGTCAGTGAAGCCTTGTACTTCTGTTACCCTGTCCACACATGTAGGAGGGATCTGATTGGCTGCCGCAGTTCTGGAAGTTTTCCAGACCAGAGCTGAGGGAAGCAGATTCCCCTTGATGAGGTTTGTCAACAGCACGTCCACCGATGACTTCTGATAATGACTTCTGCTGTGACCTTCTGTAATGCTCGATGGAAAACATGGAGCAGCGTGAGAAGACTGTACTGCTCATCTCGGATCAAGTTCAGCTCCCTGAGCAAAGCACAACCAGCACACGGACATCTTGGTTTTCCAAGCCCTGCCCAGTCCAGTCTGAACTTCTGCACCGAGGGTTTTTCCAACACCAGCAACGCTGTTGGTCAGAACCACTCTGATTCAGGTGAGGCTTTAAAGATATCATGGACCTTGATTGGAGTGTCATGGAGGGTCTTCATCTTGGAAGCTCTCTCAAGCTGCCTAGCCACATGTTGGCTATTAACCTCTTCACTCTGTCCCTCTGTGATGTAGAGCTTAGTGTAGATCCTGTTGAGGAGGGTTCCACTTCCTGCTTCATCACTTCCTTCAGTCACACATTCACATCTCCTCCTCACACTGATCTTATGTTCATCTAAAACCTCGTGCTGACTTACATCTGCTAGAAGATCAGAGACTATGTGAGAATGAAAAAACAGAGTCTAGTCTTTGTATTATCAATAAAAACAAACAAGTTTCAGAATGAATGGTTATCATAAATAATTAACTAAGAAAATAATAAATAAAATGCTGTTTAATAAAACTAAATTTGTGTATAAAACAACAAGTCCTGTTTTCAGAAACATCAGTCTTACTTTGTAGAGGTCTGGTCTGACTGACTGACTGCGGTCGGGACTGTTTGCAGTTGGGATTGTGTTCTCCACGCTATTTTTTATTCTCTCTGAGAAAACTTTTTTTATATCTAACTAATCAGCTTTTTTTTTTTTTACTACAGAAACACCATCAATAGTTTGTGGATATAAAACCCAGACTAAAATCTTAGTCAACATTTTATTTTACTCTGAGAGTCCAGGTTCAGGACTGGAGTGTGGTGGGTGATCTTTGCCCCAGTCATTTTCATAGACAAACAGCTGGATCCTGCAGACTCTGCTCTGACCTCCTGTTCCTCCATATTCTGGACTTCAGTCAGCCTGAGAGACAAACCAGTAGGAGCAGAATGAGACGCCCTCTGGTGCCTCTGAGTGCTGAAAGATTTTCCTTTTTTTTATTTTGACACTAATTATTTTAAAATACTTCTCTGTTGCTCATTTATTGTCATTGGACTTCAGTTGTGTGTCACACCATCTACATTGGCATTTAGGATGAACAAAACTCTGGTGCTCCTGGATGAGAGAATAACAAAGCCAGAAAAAATTACGTGCTGACATCCATGGAGGAGCGGTATTTAAAAAACAAATCCACTCGAGATGTTGAAGAGGATGACTAAAAATCAAAAAGCCTTTATTAAATATGTGCTAACAAAATTCAGACAGATTCACCGACACATACTGGTTTACTTTCCTTCGTCACAAACACTTTATTCTTTACACATGATGAGCTCAGCCCATTAAGTCCTGATTCCACACGTGTACTTGTGGAACCCAAAGACACATAAGGAACAAAAAACACAGAGACTCAGCTCGTACTTTGTTTGTAGAGGAAAACCTTTTACACACAAAAGGAGAAATAACCTGAACCAGGGAGCAACAACATCCAAAATTATTACAAACCTTTTAATAATAAAGTTCATACAAATACAAAAGCAGTGAAAAAAGTGAGGTGCCCTGGATCTTCAGTCTGAAAAGAACAAGTGACCAGGTCTAAATGAAGAACTTTGGCCTTCACAGAGTCGCTGGTGGAGGAACACGTGCGGTTTATTAATGACTTTTGTTTATATTGTTCATCATGTTCTCATCTCCCTGTTCTGGATTGGGGTGCTGTGAACATTTCCTGGATGATGATAATAACATCAGGTTGGTGTCCATCTGAGATCCTGATATCTCTACATCCCCATCAGTCTCAGCCAGAGGACCAGATTCAGTTTTTTAGCAACAGAGAGAGGACATGTTCGCCGGTCCTCGCAACTTTAAAGGGACTGTTGAGGGTCAAGACTGGGTTATAGGGTTAAGGGTCAAAGTTAAAAATTAGGTTTTGGTTAAGATTAGAGGAAGGGTTAGGCATTTAGTTGTGATGGTTAAGGTTAAGAGAAGGGGCTGGGGATTTTATTATGTGAATGAGTGTCCTCACAAGTATAGAGGTCCAAGTGTGTGCGTGTGTCAGCAGAGTGACGGAATGGAAAGACGCAAACAGCTGATCCACAACAGGAACAGTCTGAATTCTGTGGGCGAAAGTGACTTACGTAGACTTTGTGAGGCACATCAGACAGACTCTGATTTAAACATGAGGCGGCATCACAACTTTCTGCAGCCGTTTTGTCACGCGGATGTTCAGTTAGAAAAAGTCCACCGAAATTGGTGTTATCCAACAGAAAGCTACCAGGTGAAACCAGGGTTCCCTAATCCTCCACCCAAAATTCAGAAACCAGCTTTTGAGTTTACATAAAATCAGCTTTCCTGAGAAAGTCGACTGTAACCTGGTTACTTGTAAAGGCACTCATTCTTCGAAAGCGCTGCAGAGGTTTTGCTGCCTCACTGTTGTGTTTTCTGCAGCAGGCCCCCACCTGAAACAGCTTTGCCCCCCTTTTCTTCTCAGTACAAACAGCAGTAGACAGTGTGTGTTGTTTCCTCTACTGTCTACTGGGACAAAACTGACTCTGAGACTTTGACAGTAAAATATTATTAATGTTGGGTTAACACTCGCCCTGCTTCTGCAACCTTTACTTTTCCTCCTTATTTTTTGTCAACACAAAATAGAGTTAAAAAAAAAGCTAAATTGTATCTACATGATAGATAAATATAGATATAGGAAATAACCTAGAGAGAGAGAGAGAGAGAGTACATCTGAACTAATTGCATACTTTCAGTCTCTAAATATAAAGCAGGATCCATGGTTCTTCGATTCTCCTGAATCCCACTCAGATATTTGAAGCCTGTCCTCTACATTATTTCTAAATCTTTCATTTATCGTTTTCTTCATTTTCTTGCAGATATAACAAATATAATTCCTTGTGTTTGTACAATCATTAAAAATATTGGTGACTTTCCCTGCTCCCAAAATTTACTATATGATTCCAGTAAAATGTTCAGAAATTATTCACTCAGCTGCTGGACCATAATATAACAAAAATATGTTGTTTACCTGGAGCTTACAAGATTCAGTTGCAAACGTTTAATAAATGATCCTTGTCTTTGGCTCCACATTTCTGGTTGTTGTAGCTTCTCTTTGTCTCTGGTTTTACTGCCAATATGTGCGTCCCCGCCCCCCAGCAGACCCACACTCTCTCCATTCGTTGAGCATGCGTCTATGTGATTCTGATTCACGCTGATGTCCTTCAGACTGTAAGGAAGGGCCTGGAGACGTCCCTCTGAAGTGTTTGGCCGTGGTCTACATCGTTGTGAGCAGATCTTCTGTTCACCAGAGAAATGACCAACCTTAGGTTGTGGTTGTGCTGATGGGTTGGAGTCCAAGTCCAGTTTCGGCACTGTGATCTGGGAATAGAAAGAAGACACACAGAGTAGATGGTACTGAGGCATTGTCTGTTCTGTCTGGTTCACTAGTCATGAGCTTATGGGTTTTTTTCTCTACTCTATTTTCCACATACTTTTGTCACCATAGTTGGATCATAAGCTCAACAATCAAACCCTGAGGGGTCTCCGGTTCGTGGATCTGGCAATGGCGATCAGTGGAGCTGTGTCCAGTACTTTGTCTATGTGCTTATTCTTTCAGCTGAGGTTGAAACTGGAATTTGTCTCACGACGGCCCCTAAGCAGATCCCACCACTGCCACCTAATTGTCATGGTAATTAAAAAACTACTGGTCATAGACACCTCGAGTGTAATCAGTAAAGACGCTTAAACATCCAGGATGTCTTTAAGGGTTTTTATTTTCTTGCAAGAGAGAAGTTCACAGACAGAGTTTGCCCCTTCAACATTCTACATGCACATAGGAATCTGGTGTAAGTTGGAGAATGTGGGGCCCAGCCTTTTGTTAGACAGTAACAGACCTCATGGCACTTCTGCCACTTCTTCTCAGTGGGGGAAGCTCAGTGTGGTGTTACGGGCTGATCCCATCTGCCTGAAGCTGAAGCTCATTTATTATAAATGTGTTCATATATATTTCTCAGTAACTTCATCAAACGTGATTCAGTAGAAAAACTAAGTTACAGTTGGAACATTATGATTCAGTGTCATTCAGAGTTGGTTGGATTCAGCTGATGCTGAACTTTACTTTAGCTTCAGTTTGACTTTCACTACTATATTTAACTACAGTTTTGTTCTATTTTCCATTTCACTCAACTATAACGCACAGATAAATATTGTACAAAAAATAAGCAGCTACTAGATCATGTATTATGGATGATCTGCTGTCAGCACAGAAAGTTAAAATCAGCTCCACCTTTACCAGCATTAGTGATATTTACACGTTAATACATCAATAATTATGATCCAATAATGCAAAACAAACCATTTCTAAACAAACTATTGATCACTTGAACCTCCACAGTTGGCTGCTTAGTCAGATCACAGGCCATTGTGTGCCGGTGGGAAATGATGCGTAGAGGCAACAGAGGCCACAGCACAAAAAAGCAACAGAAAACTAGAGTTTGATATCAAAATCAAGATAACATATTTTTACATAATTTGGTTAAAATTTTTGATTTTTTACAAATGCAGCCCTATCTCTGATACTGCAAGATATGGCTGATAATGGGTCTGGGTTCTGAATCTTTACTCTCCCAGTTCTTTGTTTTATAGAGGACATGATGTAAACCTCAACCACACTGGTCACAGCTTTTACATCACTGCCAGTGTTAACACACTGTAGTTGTTCGGCTCTGATCACACCAATAAGGTTTCTCTCCAGTGTGAATGCGTTGGTGTACTGTCAGATGGCTGCTCTCAGCAAAACTGACTCCACACAGATCACATAAATATGGTTTCTCTCCAGTGTGAACACGCAGGTGTCTTTGTAGAATGCTGCTGCAAGTGAAAAATTTTCCACACTGATCACATGAGTAAGGTTTCTCTCCAGTGTGAACTCTCTGATGAATCTTCAGTTGTGATGATGCTGAAAAGACTTTGCCACATTGCTGACAGCAATGATGTTTGTTCCTTTTTGTTCTGCTCTGTTTCTAAAGTAACAAACAAAGAAAAAGAGTTGAGATAGTGAGCTGCATAAAATTATAAATGGACTGGGGATGTCAAAATCCTGGAATTTCTAACTTCACTATGATACCTTGAAAAACATTGATAGTCTGAGCATGCACTCCACCCGTTTAATCTGTCCCTGAGAATAATGACAATAAACCAGAGGACTATTTCTCGTATATTTAAATAAAAGATAAATCAGTTGCATTTGAAAATGCCTTGGCTTTTTGTTGTCTGTATTCAATTGGCAATTCAATATGCAGTTTAGTCATGTAGTTTTAAAATGCACCATTGAATTGACTATTCAGTGGTAAATGTTGCAACTCAATCTTTAATTAAGTTTGAATTATTTAGGTTCAACAAACAGAATGAAAGATAAATCAGCTGCATGTCATATGACAATGGTTTTCTTCATAGTGTCTTCATTCAGAGTCTGCTCCAAAAGTAACAAACAAAGGAATGAAAATGTAGTTGACCCTTCTCATCCTTTCTTAAACATCGTATGGAAGAAGGATTCAAACATTCATCAAAGTAACTTTTGTAAAAAGTCGCAGCCTAGTGCAAAGATCGGCACAAAAAACGAGTAAAAAGCCAATAAAAATAGTCAGCACATGTTTTCAGTTAGTTATTATTTTATGTCATTACATGATGTGTATTCAAAAGTGAGTGAGTGAGAAATAGAAAAGCTGGAATGTAAAAAATAATAACTGGATTAATCGATAAATTGAAAAACCAATAGATGGTTAGTCAACAGAAAAACCAGTGGTTAGGTGCAGCTCTAATCTGTTGTGTGTTACTGATTAGTGGAGTTTGTCAGTGTTTAGAGTGACTGATGAGTTCCTCCTCGTTAGGAGTAAAGTTAATTAATGAAAACATGAATTAATTAACTTCTTATACTTTAACTCAATAGGTGTCGTCCTATTTAATTACAATCTGTGCCAGCTGCACCGATTGGAAACCAAATGCTCCTCAGTGTTTCTGAGGGTCATTCTACTACAGAACTTCAAGAGAAGCAATAGACTAAAGTAGAAAAGGCAACGAAAATGCACCGAAGGACTTTCCAATCAATGCAGAACAAAAGCTGAAAAATAACTGAAAAATATTTGTAAAAAAGCTGAAATTTGTAAAAAAAAAAAAAAAGAAGTAGAAACTAAAAAATGAAAATAGCAAAAGATGTGTTTTTTCTGAAACTGCTGAATCTTTTGCTTTTGATTAAGTAGCGCAAACTTTTAGTATTAAAATGTAAAAAATTTGAATAAGAGTAGACAATAAGCTAGACTGAAGGTGAACTGTTCTGCCTCATGTAGCTGTAACGTGAAATAGTCGCATAAAAAGTGCAAAGTGCGAGAGACATTTTCAACACATGTTGGTTCATGGTGACCAAATGCATCCAGGCTCAGCCTTACAGGCTGGGGCCAAGATTTACTGTACTTCCACACTTTGTTTAGCAGTTATCTTCTCTTCCACTAACAGACACACCTAAGACAAATTTAGAGGTCATTCACATTATTTAATCATAAAAAATTGCATATTTTGTAAAGAACAAGGACATTTATTACAGGTAGTGTTCTGGCAACGACATACTTGAACACATATGAATGATGACAGACAACATTTTTGCCGCCCTATCTTCAAGAACATTTAAAGAAAAAGAGTTAACGTTCTAAGAAAGTCCTGAAAATAAATATCTGGCAGCTATACTTTAGTAAAATCAAAATAAAATGCTTTATTTAGATTAGAAACAATTTCACTTCCCTTACCACGTCTCAAGCTCCTGCTACATATAAAAGGAATGTCTGAATCGTTGCTCAAAGTCTATTATATACACAGAGGGCATCCAGTGATGGACTCACTAGATTTACCTACTACTACATATTCTCATAAGTAAATTATATGTTTATACTGTAAATGTAAAATTGGTGGTACTATATATAATATAACATTTTATTTTATTGTTTTACCCCTGTCGTCATCTGAGTTCTCAGATCCACAATAATGGAAGATGTTGTCAAGCGTTTCTGAAAACAAAAACAGGTGTTTATTAATTTTGACACTTATATAAAAAGATTTGGCACCGCTGAGCAATAGCACTTAATAGAATAGTGCAGTTTAAGTTGAAGAAGAAACACACCGGATTCCTGGAGGAGGGTGGTCGCAATATCAAATCGCATGTTCTGAACAGCCTCATCGTTTGTCTTAAAGCTGATGGCTTTTCCCTCAAGTACACACTCAGCAAACTGTTGACAATATAATAAAATACGATTCAACGTTCCATTTAAAGAGCCAAGACAGTAAAAAGAATAAAGAAGGCCAGTTGGAAGACTGCTTGTCTAATGAGTTCAGCATGAAACTACGCTCAGTTACTCACTTTCAAGGCAAAGACGCCACATGACGTGCTGTCTCTCTGCTGTCCGTGTGGAAGAGTGCTACATTCCCAGCTTGACACATTACATCCTCTGTTTTCCATGAATGCCCTTTAGGAAACAATGTCCATTTTAACACATTGTCACATTTTTCAAAAATGTAACTTTTGAATATTTTAACTTTTGAGTCTTTTTCCACCTTGTCGTATCCTGGCACTTGTTCATGTTTGTCTGCGACTCTCCAACCGGATCAAGAAATAGACACTTTCCTTCCTGAGGATACATTACCTTCATTTTCGGAAGGAAACAAGTGTTGAGTTATGAATGTTAAACCATAAACATTGCATGTCAGGTTATTAGGCAGATTGATCATTTAAAGTAATTATTTACAATATAGTCGAAACATTGTAGACTTCTGTGGTATAACTGAAAATACAGCAGTGCAGATAAAGATCGCTGGTCTCTGATGTAGTTTGTTTTTGCCATCTTGTTTTGTAAGAATACGCGGAGTCCAAAATTTACTTTAAAGTCAGACCTCTATTAATAACCAAAAATCACACTTACTGTTAACATCCAGTGATGGTTCTCGTTAAAAATCCCCACTATCATTTTATAGTTCATTGGGTCCATCTGTAAATAGGGATAAAATACATTCTTCCTCAAGACTAAAATAAGTGATAAGACATCGGTATCCTATCAATATACACAATGTGTCAGTGCCAGGAATATATATTTGAAATTACGCTAAACCTTGAGCTGGGAGGGGTTCTTCATCCAGATGTCTGTCATTTCAAAGCTGTCAATAACAGCCGCTTGATCCACATTTCTTTCGTTATATCGTCGCACGAGGATTGTAAGATAAGCACTGATTACCTGTAAAAGATTGAAGGGCAGTCATTTTATTTTGTAGTTACAATATTGTTACGCCCCTCGGCCCCTCGGTCGTTTTCTGGTTCACGTATGTCCCTGTAAATCTGTGCTGTGCCAACACTCTTCGTGACGTAGAGCTGTAAAGTTTTACCTGTGTACGACCCACAGATGTAATTTTATACAGTCTGTGAACAGCTTTTCATAATCCAAAAACACACTAACTGACTACTGACTTTTAATGGCATGTCACAGACGGCCAGTGAAGGTCCCAGACACCAAAACGTTATGAATGAATAAACATCTACAGCCAGGCAAGAATGTTTGGGACTGTTTTCACGTTTTTGAAAGAGGTTAAAAAAAGACATTTTCTGAAGCAGTGAAATATGGGATTTTAAGTGGAATCATTTTAAATCTTCTTGACTAAAGTGAAGAAATAAGTACAAGATACAAAGGCCTAGTTACATAGTCTGATTTACAAAAAAAAAAGGAAATTCAAACGTGCATAAAAGAAATGAAGTTACCTCACTCTCAAGATCTTTGTTGGGAGCAATCCTTGCTATGTCCCAACAGAACAATTTATACGGTCCAATAACTGACATGAGCACATGTGCATTCGAGAGCTTCCCTGCCCACACGTCCTTTACACCTGAAAAAGTCATAAATATGAATCTGTAAGTTTACTGTCCACATACATGAATGTGAAAATGAACATAATCAATAAAACTGCAATAATTGCTCCTCTTTAAGATAAAAAAAAAGATAGTTGTTCAATTGTGTGTCCATTTACTACAGGATCTTTAATAATGTTAAAACTGCATGTGAGACTCATGTATTTACTGACAAAACATAAAGTCATTGCAAGACATACATTTACTGACGTCAGCATCTGTGTATGTGGCGCTTGCTGTTGCGGCAGCCACGCTTGAAGATGGTCCAGGAGCTGCGATGGGCGGAGCTGAAGCTGGAGCTGAAGCACTTGGAGACGGTGCTGAAACTACGGCTGATGGTGAGATTGTTGCAATCCCGTCAGGAATTCTTGGCTTCTGAATCCTGCAGTGTTTTAGGTGGTCCGTGTTCACCTTTTTGCAAAGTGTGCCGTCTTCCCCAACCAGATCAGCACTCTTGCCTTCCACATATGTGGAAGGCAAGGGGCCCTGAATCCTGATCTTCTGACGCCAGACTTTGTCTCCGGCCACAAAGTCAGTTTTTGATTTCAGTCTCTTCCTTGTCTTATTCTGAACTCTTGATACATTTTCCAGGAGTTTGTTCCTGGTGAAATCAAGGCGCTGTGTTTCTTTGGACACATTTTCCTCACCTATTACATCCTCAACACTTTTGTCCACCTGTAATAAAAAACAGTTAGGATTCATCAAATTGCACCATTTTATATTTGCCCCCAAACATACAAGAAATGTTACTGGCAGTGTGTTACTATCAATATAACTACCATTTATAATGAAGTATATTTTGTATTCCAGATACCTGGTAGTCCTCAGGCACCTCAGCAGGATAACGCGCCTCCCTACCAAACATCAAGAAATATGGGGAGAATTTGGTGGTCATTTGTTTTTCGGTTCTTAGTCCGAACATAACTGCATCAAGATACTGATCCCAGGTTTGTAGCTTTGTCCACACAAGCTTGCTGAGAGCCCTGCAAAATGAAAACACCAAAGTTATATTAATGCACCTCTTTCAGAAATTGTGTATGGCAACATTACATGCTCACGCTGTGCTTTCCTTACTTTTGCACTGTTCCATTCATTCTCTCCACCAAACCATTGGTCTGGGATGATATGGAGCACAGAGACTCCTCTTTATGCCAAGTCTGGCACAAACACTCTTGTTGACCTGTTAAAAACAATACAAAGTTTGAGAATGCGTACTGTTGAATTCCACATTATTACACACGTTACATATGTTTAAAAATAAAAGCAAAACTAATTACCATATTAATAAATTCAGTGCCCTGGTCAGTCAAAATGCGCTTGGGTGCCTCAAACTGATACACAAATCGCAGGATTTTTTCGGTGACTTCCTCCGCTCGCTTGGTCTGCAGAGGATAGGCTTGTGTCCATTTTGTGTAATAGTCAGTCATGACACACACGTATTGATTGCCGTTGTCTGTTTGGGCCAACTTGCCAATTAGGTCCATACCTATGAGCTCAAACGGCTGTGTCACCTGAAAAATAATGAACGAGAACAGTTCAAAATAACCATGGTCTAAACTAAGAAGAAAGTGGTGCATATTTAACACCCCCTATGCTGATGGGCAACATAACAAAAAAAAAACTGACCGTGTTCCATAAGACTAATGACATCTTCACCAACAGCACGTATGTTGCTTGTGTATTCATTTGAAATGGTGAATAGAAATATAGAAATAAAACAATCAAACTTACCTTGACTCCCATGAAAAAACAACTGAGAATACACCTTTGCCAATGATTGGAGTGTGTTTTTAGCTAGCCAACATTCAGCTACACAGAAATATTTTCTTCGTCATCATCACACAGTGAATGATGCATATGTGTAAAAAGGCTGTTTCCCAGGTGGAATACAGGGGCTACAGTCAGTAACCCAGTTTTGAAATGCAGAAAGGTTAGCAGTGGTGTATTTTTATCTGTGCCTATCAGATATGATGAAAATATAATGGATCTGTATAGTCGTGTATTTCATTACTGGATTTATTCAAGTGTCATTTTGTCTATTTGAAATTACTCAGTGATGGTTAGAAAGCCAATTTAATCATATTACAGCATTTGTGGTTGTTTCTGTGGAAATCTTAATGTGGTACCAACCACACAATAAGTAAATGTAAATTTAAATATGGATGTTCTAACAGAGGACATGAGGTTAGCTGGTGTCAGAGAGGAAGATGCCCAGGATAGAGTGAGGTGGAAACAGATGATTCGCTGTGGCGACCCCTGATGGGAAAAGCCCAAAGAGAAGTAGTAGCTAATGTGAAAATGTACGTGATGCAGTGTAGTTTTTTTAAACCCCCAACTCCTCAGTCTTAATAATAATGAAAGATAACAGCTATGATCATTTTGAATGTTTCAATTTATGTCTATTATCAGTAGCTTATGAATCACTAAAGAAAAGTGATATTAGACATTACTGTCATAAGAAACATCACCAACAAAAAAAATAAGAAAAAGTAATTTATGGCAGCGCTGAGAGTAATGCCGACCATCCTGAGACCACCGATCAATACAGCAGAGTATTTACAACACAAAACAATGAGGGACAGAGCAAGTGTCTGGGCCAAAGCAGAACTTCCCCCAGTCAGAGCCGAACCAGTGTTCATCACCCCGGCACCGGTGAAACCATACGAGATTCTCCGGCCCTACAGAGTCAGAGCAGCTGACAGAGGAACACACACACTTCAGAGCAGGTTCCTTATTCATTACAAACATTCAACACATTAAACTGTCATTCAAAGTGTCTTCTATAAATATGATTCCTTTTGCCTCCTTATTTACATACAAGTTGTGTTCAAACTTTGTGCTAGATGTTTCAAACTGTGACCCTGAGACATCAGACAGTGAACCGAAGCTCCACACAAACATACGGAGCTACAGAAGGATCCAAAGGTATAATTCAAACTTTGACCTTTGTGTCTGCCTATCACCTAATTACACACTTTCACAAGGATAACACATTTTCCATATGTTGTCTCCTGTCCAGCCATCTTTGAAGTTTTTTCCAAGGACCCAGGTACAAGAAACAGAGTTTTCAGTAGCTCATGGTAGATCGACAATCGATGGCTGGAATACTCCATTAGCAAGGATGTTACATTTTATGTTATTTTCCTCTGCCGGACACGTCAGACAGAGTCAGGGTTTTCTAACTGGAACAAAGGATCTGTTTTCAGACACAGGCTTTAAGCTACATGCCAAATCGGACAATCGTGTCAGTGCAGCAAATGCATGGGAGCAATAAAAAACTGACCCAGAGAGAGTAAGTCATCCAAGCTGGACGCCACGATAGAAAACCGTGAAAACAAAGGGCATAAAAACAATTGCAGATGTCCTACTTCTAACTGCTTCTCAAACCATAGTGCAGAGAGGTCATGGAGAAACTGCCGCATCCCACAACAAAAGGCAACTTTTGGACATTTTAGACTCTATCATATGACCATGTCACGTGGGTGTCTGTAATTGTTTTATGAAAAGTGTCATGATTCAAATGAGTTCAGGCTGATCCCCGTCACTCCAGAATTTCATGTCCCATGCATGAAATTTCTAATAATCCATGCTCAAAATACTACAACAAAAACTTCCTGTGTAAATTACATTTACCCTGAGACAAAATGTAAAAAAGATGATTCAAAATATAATTTAAAATACCAAATAAATCTTAATCCCCCTTTAAATGGCAACTTTCTCTTGTAGCACGTTCACAACAACCAACTTGCATAAAACATGTAACACTTAAAATATGTTCCAAATCTCCTTTGCTTGATGTGGTTTTGTTGACATGTGTTCTGATTAATCAATATGCTTTAAATAATATTATTTAAGCACTAAAGTTTTGTCCCACAGCCATGTTACAGAAATCGTTTGAGCCTGTCGCATGAAGAGAAACCTCAGTGAGTCACAGGACACAGAAATGGTCCCATCATCAAGCCATGTGCTAACACCACAGACAGACCAAAGGGAAGAGCTCTCTCCTATTTTTTCATGTTTTTCATATCTTTTCAGTGTTAACTGTACGTGTCCTCTAAGCTCTGCAACTCTCTCACTCGTATTATCAAATTAAGACAAATAAATTAAAAGTTTTTTTATTTATACAACTAAGTAAGTTTTTACATAGACTGTAATGTTCCACAGCTGCCACAGTACTTGTCACATTTATGCCATATTATATACATTCAAAGTAAATGTATCCCTCGAACCCTGGTGAAATGAAAACCCTGAATCAGAAACTTTGAATCCCCATGTTTTCATAAGAGCTGCACACACTTGTCCAGCAGATGTCACCAAAGTGCCGTGCAAATGTTTCATCACATCAAATCATTTTCTGAATCAATTACTTCAACTGGTTCAAAGCTTCTGAAAACCTCGATTCTCCCAAAACCACACACACACACACACACACACACACACACACACACACACATGTTTGTACCTGTATACATGTGAGGACACTCATTGACATAACACAGTCCCTAGCCCCTTACCCTTACCCTAATCCAATTCTAACCCTAAAACCATGTCTTGAGCCTCCAAAATCCCTTTTTTAGGGTCAAGATTTGTGAGGACAGGCCAAAATGTCCTCACTTCACAAAAATGTCCTCACTCTGCTAAAAAACGAAATTCGGTCCTCACTAAGTACTATCTACAGGAACAAACACAGCTAGAAAAGCAGCTGGAACCCGTTGCCGTGTTCTAAGCTGGTTTTACCCGTTAACTCATCAACACTGACCTGCTGGTCACTAGAACTGGAACCTGTTTTGCTCCTTTTGGCCTTGTTCCCCCGGTGCTTTGGGGGCTGGTCCTCCTCCAAGTGTATCTTAATTAAAAAGAGATGCAGCATTACACGATAATATTTAAGTGTATTTTATTTTAACAGACACAGTTTTACCTCTCAGCCCTCACACTGTGTTTAACTTGAACTGCAAAAGTTTATTAATCACAAATGAAAAACTTGTGAAAAGTGTAAAAAAAGCAAATGAACAGAGAGAGAAGCTTGGAGAAGAGAGCAAAAGCTGGAAACCTAAAAAGAAAATGTCTAAAATAATTAAAATGTGTTTTAATTTTATCACCCAATTGTGAGGATTAGCTGTCCAAACCAAATCAGGACAAATCCATCATCTCGTCTCCTCACTTAACATTTAGGCACCGCATTAAACATCCGTGTAAATCATCTTTTTGCACCTCTAAAACGTCGCCAAACTCCGTCCCAGTCTCACCCTCTCGGATGCGGAAAAGCTCGTCCAGGCAGGGCACTGCTCATCTCATCGGGATTCCTGGCCAGAGTCTGGAAAGCTCCAGCATATAAACAGCGCTGCCAGGATCCTGATGAGAGTGCGTAAGCACGAGCGTATCACTCCTATCCTCAGGTCCCTTCATTGGCTCCCAGTCTCCTCCAGAAATGAATATAAAATTGCTTACATATCAGTGCATCCATGGCAACGCCCCAGACTACTTCAAGGAGCTCATCACTCAAACTTCATCATAAAACCTCCACCTCCTACACACCCCCAGAACTCAATTCTGCTCAGCCTCCCCCCGTCTGCGGAACTCCCTCCCTGAACATCTGAGGGCCATATAATATTATAATAAGAATATTAATTGAGCACTAAAGTTGTGCTTAGTTATTATCAAAATAATACTTTTTTTGAACCCTTCTGCCCTCTCATCTTCCTTCATCGCCTTTGTGCCAAAACTGTACATGCATATTTTTTATTGCTTTTTTTAAATAAATAAACTTAGACAACTTCAGAATGGTTTAAAACTAACAAACATTAAATCATTTTCAGGATTTCAAATGCCAGTTTACTTATTTGAATGGTTATTATTATATTATTTATTAGATATGTTATATTATAATCCTTTATTAGGAAAGAAACAAAATATAATTTTTTTCTAAACAAAACAGTAGGAGGTTGGGGCTTTGTTGGGGATTGGAGTCTTGGAGAGATTAGTCAAAGTCAGAGATTAGCAACAAAATGGATTCGATTCCATTAGGTTTTCTATTGTTGCCAGATTCTCCCTCTGGACACCTTTGTGGCCAAAAATGTCCCATTGACTTCAGTGTGAACCATGTTATTTTATCTCACTGCCATTACACTATAAACCCTGTATTCCAATATGTCAGCGTTTCATTTGGAAGGAAAGATATTTGACATTTTTATTGTCTTCCACCAGATCCAACCTCTCTCCCATTATAGGCTAATGCAGGAACTTCTTGTGTTTTTACCAGTTATATGATGGAGGCCTGTGACTACCAGGAAGCCGCAAAATGTGTGTGTGTGTGTGTTTAGCTTAGTTCATTTCATAAATGCTGCACTGAAGAAGGCTTTAGATACTCACACACACACACACACATAATATAACTGGCAAAAACACAAGAATTTCAAAACGCGAAAAGTCACAAACATTTTCTGGGTCAGAGATGTTACTCTGTTCTTTGATCAGGCTTATTTGCTGCAGCCTGGGAGCCGAATGTCAGGCACACTGTGCGTTGGGCCGTATGTGTCCTGAGAGCCCGAATTGAGGGCAAATAAAACCTTTAAGTCAGACACAAATCTGGCAGACGGTAGAACAGTAGCAAAAATCCACTTGCAAAACGTCAGCCGTCACAACTTTATTTGTCTGGTCTGCACCTGCAGGTGTGTGGCCTGAATCCAGATTCATGTAAGTTCCAGTTTGTTGGCATCGAATTTAAAACAGTTTTAAAAAATGTTTTCCTTATACACGTATGTATCCTCTGATTCCATATGTCAGACTATTTACTATCTATTTGTTCCACTAAAATGTGAAGTTCACTCCAAAATCAAAGTGCAGCACGTGCATATTAATAACACCTTATAATCAAATGTTTACCTGATTTACAATTTTATTCATTAAGTCATTGGTCCAATGCTTTTATCCAAAGTGACTTTCAAGTTTTTGTTTTTATGTGTTTCTGTTTTATTTTATATTTATTTGAATAGGAAGCTGCAGAACAGTTCTATGTTGAGCAGTAAATATTGCCTTTGGTCGAGTTTGGTATCTTATTTATTTTATTCAGACACATTAAGAGAAAAAAAATCATCAAATTGGTTCTTATAACTTCCGCAGCAATTCTGTTAAGATTTAATTCTGACTAACGTGAATCTGAAAACCTGATTCTGTACTGGATTGTGAGGATGTGGGAGGCGAGTGGGTGCGAAGTAGGAGTTTCCTGACTTAATCAGAGGTTACGAGGACAAACCTGTATACGTACCGTCCCACCTATTTATTTAAAGAACCAAAACCTTCACCTCAAGCGGAGCATAGAGGACGTCTTTGAGTGTTTCTGGCAATTAAGATGTCAGAATGTAGGATTTAAGGCTGTTTGAATCTTAATATTCATACTTTTGAAATTAAAATTTAAGGACCCAGAGCAAACCCCCTGTATGAACATGATCATATTAAAATTAATACAGTTGCTGCGTTTCTGCTATTGTTCATGTTTGTTAAATGATGTTAAACAACAGCAACCGTACATGTTGGGTTCACAAAAAACTCTGTTGTGACCACCACAGAGTGAAAGTGACTGAAAGCACCACACACTGGATTCAACAATGAATCAGTTCTTCACAGAATCTTTAAATCTCCGTGTTTCCATGAGAGATTTGTTTTAACAAACCGAACCAGTTTCTGAATCAGTTACTTCAACTGGTTCAAAGCGTCAGAAAATGTCGGTTCTCTCAAAACCACACACACACACAGAGAAAAGTCCAGGTCAGGAAAAGCAGCTGGAACCTGCCGCCATGTTCTCAGCTGTTTTTACCCGTAAACTCATCAACACTGACCTGCTGAAACCTGGAACAGGAGGACGAGCCGCTTTTCCCCATTTTGGTGGTCGTGTTGCTCCGGTGCTGATTCTGCTCCTCCTCCATCCCGGTCGTGTTTTGGTTCTGCTCCTTTTTCCCTTATTACTGACAAAACTAAAAGTCTCTTTCGAAGAATCTCAGCTGGTGTTAGTCGCTGAAATAATAGAATTTCAATACAGAAACCCTGAGTGGTTTTGTATTAAAAGGATAAAGAATAAAAAACCCCGAGAACGAAAGACCACAGCTCAACTGTCATGAGTGAACAACGAAACCTTTTCCTCAGCTACTTATCAGAGTTCACTCCCTCACGGTCTGACGTCCATCTCCATGTCCTCACATCTGTCCCTCCACACACACACACAATAGAAATATGTCAAGGACACATAACTTGAAAACACTATTCACAGAAAACCAGCAATTTCTCTGATCATATTCTAATCACATTAACAACATATGTCATAAAATCAAGCTATGACTAACACAAACACACTTCCACACACAGACATAAGAACACAGTGTGAACACACACATTGATGCAACAACAGGTGGCAGAGACGAGACCTGACAGCATCACTGAAACTAGATTTACAGGTGCTGGCTGATGCTGGAATGTCACATGAATAACGTGAACAAACACTGTGTTTCCCTTAACACACAAAGCCCTGAAACATCTGTGTGTGTGTATTTTCTCCCGTGTGGGACGTCAGAAACACTCTGTGTGTGTCCTGTGAAGCTGCTCGGGTCCTTTATGAGGTTCCAAACATCATAAAATCACTTACGGAAACATATTACTGAGGTTTCATGAAGCTTATGACATTAGTTCGTGCTGATACTGGACTTGTCCCCACTCAACATGCTTAAGGTTCGTGGTTTTATGACAGTGTCTGTTTCACATCAAGATCGGGGAGTCGACCATGTGTGAATGTCCTGCGTCCATCCTGAGTTGGACCTTAATAAGGAATCGCAGTGTGGCTCCTTTTTGTAGGGGAGTGTTGAAAATTTACGCTTCCAAAGTCCGAGGGTCAGTGTCTTTTTAGAGAAACGTTTCCAAGTCCTGATCTGGCAAAGCAGGAGGTCCACTCTGTTTCCTCAGGGAGACATGTTGCAGGAGTCTGTCTCTGCAGCCTTGTGTGTCTGTGTGTGTGTGTGTGTGTGTGTGTGTGTGTGTGTGTGTGTGTGCTGCATAACACAGAGTGATACAAATTCACTGGAGAGTTTAGTGAAACAGTGAACGTTTTGTGATGAGCCACCTGATGTTTTCTGTGCAGCGTGAAATAATTTCATGATTTGCACCATTTCACGGAACAATATTATAGTAACAACTTAGGCACATTTCCGCTTTTATTATTTATTCTCTACAGACCCGGCCATCAGACAGACAGGACAGAGCGGTCCCTTCATTCGAAGTCTGCAATCTTTGAGATCAGCAACACGACCTCGGATTTACTGCTCGGTGTTTGTGGTGCCTTTTCTCCACCTTGGAACCTTTGTCAGGATGAATCTCGGAATAACCTGTTCACCGGTTGGGTGAAAGCACCCAAAACACTGTGGAACTCAAGGAAACACACAGTAACCCCCAAAAACACAACATGAACAAAACCCCAAATCAACTTAATCAACTAATGCAATAGTGAAATCCTTCTAATCCATCTTCTGAATCCAGATATAAATTCTCATTATCATAAGTCTAGTCACATTCATCTCATTAATTTCCAAATTATTAGGCATCATGTGGATATGAATGAATGAATGTCAGAGGGCCTTACCTCACTCTGCTGTTTCATCCTCGCTTGTTCTCCTCCCTCTTGTTGTTCATCCATTAGCCGTTTCTCTGACACACACACACACACACACACAGCTCAGTTATGTGCAGCGAGCAGAGGTGGAGGCCGCAGCCTGTTTTCTCCATTGGTCTGTCGACATCCTTCAGTAAAAAGAAACTCTTGCTGTTTGTCCACACACAGCTTCAATGCTTCACATTTGTCAGAACATCCGCGTCATTTCCTTTACGCTCACGTTCAGTTAACATCATTCCATCTCATTTTCTTCTCTTTTACTTTCACTTCAGCTCCTGAACACTCCCACACACAGATCTACAGGCACACACACTTGGATCTGTATATTTAAGAGAACAAAGCTGTAATCTCACAGATTAGTTCATAGATTCATTTATAGGCATTTTACCAAGTATTAGTCGTCATTTAACAAAACAAGAACAATCTATATTCATTTTTTTGAAAGAATTACAATTAAAAATGTTAAAGAAGAACCTTTTTTTCCAGTGTAGAGTGAAGAGCAGAGCTTCATCCAGCCGTGACTGAGGGAGGAACCAGACAAAGTGTAGATGACTGTCAGTGCTGCAGGCTGAACTGCTCTGAGATCAGCTCCACTGTCCGACACAATGTCCAGTCCACCGTCGTCCCTGTGTGTCCCTCTGGGTCTGACAGAGGACCAGCACTCCCCCACCTCCACCTCGATTGGACTTTGTCTCGTCTGATTCATTCTGATCATTTATTTCTGTTGATGACAAAGTGTTGAAACACCTACACTTTTATGCTACGATTCTATTCAAATGCTTGTAAGGAAACGCGACAAACAATAAAGTTCATATCAAACTAATGTTAAATGTTAAAGTTTTAGTTTTGCCACTAGCATAATGACAATGGTTGTTTGTTGGACACTGTTCATTAAACTCTCCAACCAGCTTCTCCCACACGAGTTTCAGATCGGGGGAAAAATGAAGTTAATGTTCTTCATTATGCAGGAACATTATTCAAGGCCTTCAAAGGTTTTACCCTGATAAGACAGTCATACCACAGACCACATAAATCATGGTCTGATAATATTTCTATGCAAATGGTCCAAACATTCCCCATTTTGACACATTAAAGTTTTTTTCTCTTCAGTGGTAGGAAACTGTTGCATTGTGGTGAGTGAGTGACCTTGGAATCTGTGTGTGTGTGTGTGTGTGTGGGGCTTGTCTTTATAGGCTTCTATGGTCCATACAACTTAAAGGGTTTTTTTGAAGGCCAAGGCCAGAATCAGGGTCAGGGTTAGAATTAGATTTTGGTTGGGGGATGGGGTTGGTCAGTCCCAAAGTGGGTTTCAGTTTGCGGTTCCTGTTTTTATTCCAGCCTCGTCATGTGACTGCGGTCCATTGCTTTGCACAGTGAAACTCAACGGGGCTTCGAGAACAGAGCAGTCAGGAATTACAGTTCGCACAAATGACAACACCTGTTTCTTAGCGACAGTTCAGGGATATTTTAAACAGTCACGCTGCGTTTGGGTGAGAGGGGTGTGTCCTCAGCTGTGATCACATGACCCCCCAAAAAAAGACTTTTGGTAGGGCAGAGTATTTTGGGGGGCGGGTCTGTTTTCTGCTAAATGTTTGGTTTGGTGCACTGGATTTATGCTGCAGACTGTTTGCTGCAGATCATGAAATCATCGACGGGCTGCAGCAGTCTCCAAAAGCTGTTCGTGATTTGTGCCAAAAGCAAAACAGGTTTTGTCACCATCAAACACAAAACTGTCTGTCACTCTGGAGACGTCACACCTTTCATTTATGTACAAAATAAATAATAAAGTACCCGAGATTAAGGCCGGTGGGATTCTACAAGTTTGATCCATTGTTTTTGAGCAATAATTATTCATCTGAACACATTGTAACTTATTATGATAATTTTACCCAAACATATGCAGTCCATCTAATAACATATGTCTCCAAGTTTTCCAGTAATGGTCAGTGGTATTAAAAACTTTTTAAAATCGTTAAATACTGAAAAACGTATATTTGTTGTTTTCTATTACATTTTACATATTTTTTGTAAAAGCAAGTTATGCCAATGAAGCAGATCTTTTTTTCTAAATCAATACTTTTACAAAAAAACTCATTTATTAATAAAGTCATCATCCATCAACAAATATTTTCTTAGAATTGGAGAAAATTGAGAAAGCAGGAAAACCGGTCTGTAGTTAGAAAATATGTTTCTGTAAAGTGGTGTCACCTTAGCTAACTTAATTTTGGTGGAAAAAAATTGATTTACAGGTCAAGACTCACAGGTTTAAAACTTTTAGTTTACGAATAAAGCGTTAAGCAAAACTAGTAATAATATATTGATATTATATATTATTTAATATTAATAATATTCATTCATACATATCCACATGATGCCTAATAATTTGGAAATTAATGAGATGAATGTGACTAGACTTATGATAATGAGAATTTATATCTGGATTCAGAAGATGGATTAGAAGGATTTCACTATTGCATTAGTTGATTAAGTTGATTTGGGGTTTTGTTCATGTTGTGTTTTTGGGGGTTACTGTGTGTTTCCTTGAGTTCCACAGTGTTTTGGGTGCTTTCACCCAACCGGTGAACAGGTTATTCCGAGATTCATCCTGACAAAGGTTCCAAGGTGGAGAAAAGGCACCACAAACACCGAGCAGTAAATCCGAGGTCGTGTTGCTGATCTCAAAGATTGCAGACTTCGAATGAAGGGACCGCTCTGTCCTGTCTGTCTGATGGCCGGGTCTGTAGAGAATAAATAATAAAAACGGAAATGTGCCTAAGTTGTTACTATAATATTGTTCCGTGAAATGGTGCAAATCATGAAATTATTTCACGCTGCACAGAAAACATCAGGTGGCTCATCACAAAACGTTCACTGTTTCACTAAACTCTCCAGTGAATTTGTATCACTCTGTGTTATGCAGCACACACACACACACACACACACACACACACACACACACACAGACACACACACAGACACACAAGGCTGCAGAGACAGACTCCTGCAACATGTCTCCCTGAGGAAACAGAGTGGACCTCCTGTTTTGCCAGATCAGGACTTGGAAACGTTTCTCTAAAAAGACACTGACCCTCGGACTTTGGAAGCGTAAATTTTCAACACTCCCCTACAAAAAGGAGCCACACTGCGATTCCTTATTAAGGTCCAACTCAGGATGGACGCAGGACATTCACACATGGTCGACTCCCCGATCTTGATGTGAAACAGACACTGTCATAAAACCACGAACCTTAAGCATGTTGAGTGGGGACAAGTCCAGTATCAGCACGAACTAATGTCATAAGCTTCATGAAACCTCAGTAATATGTTTCCGTAAGTGATTTTATGATGTTTGGATCCTCATAAAGGACCCGAGCAGCTTCACAGGACACACACAGAGTGTTTCTGACGTCCCACACGGAGAAAAACACACACACACAGATGTTTCAGGGCTTTGTGTGTTAAGGGAAACACAGTGTTTGTTCACGTTATTCATGTGACATTCCAGCATCAGCCAGCACCTGTAAACCTAGTTTCAGTGATGCTGCCGGGTTCGTCTCTGCCACCTGTTGTTGCATCAATGTGTGTGTTCACACTGTATTCTTATGTCTGTGTGTGGAAGTGTGTTTGTGTTAATCATAGCTTGATTTTATGACATATGTTGTTGATGTGATTAGAATATGATCAGAGAAATTGCTGGTTTTCTGTGAATAGTGTTTTCAAGTTATGTGTCCTTGACATATTTCTATTGTGTGTGTGTGTGTGTGTGGAGGGACAGACATGCAGATATGTGAGGACATGGAGATGGACGTCAGACCGTGAGGGAGTGAACTCTGATAAGTAGCTGAGGAAAAGGTGTTTCGTTGTTCACTCATGACAGTTGAGCTGTGGTCTTTCGTTCTCGGGGTTTTTTATTCTTTATCCTTTTAATACAAAACCACTCAGGGTTTCTGTATTGAAATTCTATTATTTCAGCGACTAACACCAGCTGAGATTCTTCGAAACAGACTTTTAGTTTTGTCAGTAATAAGGGAAAAAGGAGCAGAACCAAAACACGACCGGGATGGAGGAGGAGCAGAATCAGCACCGGAGCAACACAACCACCAAAATGGGGAAAAGCAGCTCGTCCTCCTGTTCCAGGTTTCAGCAGGTCAGTGTTGATGAGTTTACGGGTAAAAACAGCTGAGAACACGGCGGCAGGTTCCAGCTGTTTTTCCTGACCTGGACTTTTCTCTGTGTGTGTGTGTGTGTGTGTGGTTTTGGGAGAACCGACATTTTCTGACGCTTTGAACCAGTTGAAGTAACTGATTCAGAAACTGGTTCGGTTTGTTAAAACAAATCTCTCATGGAAACACGGAGATTTAAAGATTCTGTGAAGAACTGATTCATTGTTGAATCCAGTGTGTGGTGCTTTCAGTCACTTTCACTCTGTGGTGGTCACAACAGAGTTTTTTGTGAACCCAACATGTACGGTTGCTGTTGTTTAACATCATTTAACAAACATGAACAATAGCAGAAACGCAGCAACTGTATTAATTTTAATATGATCATGTTCATACAGGGGGTTTGCTCTGGGTCCTTAAATTTTAATTTCAAAAGTATGAATATTAAGATTCAAACAGCCTTAAATCCTACATTCTGACATCTTAATTGCCACAAACACTCAAAGACGTCCTCTATGCTCCGCTTGAGGTGAAGGTTTTGGTTCTTTAAATAAATAGGTGGGACGGTACGTATACAGGTTTGTCCTCGTAACCTCTGATTAAGTCAGGAAACTCCTACTTCACCCACTCGCCTCCCACATCCTCACAATCCAGTACAGAATCAGGTTTTCAGATTCACGTTAGTCAGAATTAAATCTTAACAGAATTGCTGCGGAAGTTATAAGAACCAATTTGATGATTTTTTTTCTCTTAATGTGTCTGAATAAAATAAATAAGATACCAAACTCGACCAAAGGCAATATTTACTGCTCAACATAGAACTGTTCTGCAGCTTCCTATTCAAATAAATATAAAAAAACAGAAACACATAAAAACAAAAACTTGAAAGTCACTTTGGATAAAAGCATTGGACCAATGACTTAATGAATAAAATTGTAAATCAGGTAAACATTTGATTATAAGGTGTTATTAATATGCACGTGCTGCACTTTGATTTTGGAGTGAACTTCACATTTTAGTGGAACAAATAGATAGTAAATAGTCTGACATGGAATCAGAGGATACATACGTGTATAAGGAAAACATTTTTTAAAACTGTTTTAAATTCGATGCCAACAAACTGGAACTTACATGAATCTGGATTCAGGCCACACACCTGCAGGTGCAGACCAGACAAATAAAGTTGTGACGGCTGACGTTTTGCAAGTGGATTTTTGCTACTGTTCTACCGTCTGCCAGATTTGTGTCTGACTTAAAGGTTTTATTTGCCCTCAGCTCGGGCTCTCAGGACACATACGGCCCAACGCACAGTGTGCCTGACATTCGGCTCCCAGGCTGCAGCAAATAAGCCTGATCAAAGAACAGAGTAACATCTCTGACCCAGAAAATGTTTGTGACTTTTCGCGTTTTGAAATTCTTGTGTTTTTGCTAGTTATATTATGTGTGTGTGTGTGTGTGTGAGTGTCTAAAGCCTTCTTCAGTGCAGCATTTATGAAATGAACTAAGCTAAACAAACACACACACACATTTTGCGGCCTCCTGGTAGTCACAGGCCTCCATCATATAACTGGTAAAAACACAAGAAGTTCCTGCATTAGCCTATAATGGGAGAGAGGTTGAATCTGGTGGAAGACAATAAAAATGTCAAATATCTTTCCTTCCAAATGAAACGCTGACATATTGGAATACAGGGTTTATAGTGTAATGGCAGTGAGATAAAATAACATGGTTCACACTGAAGTCAATGGGACATTTTTGGCCACAAAGGTGTCCAGAGGGAGAATCTGGCAACAATAGAAAACCTAATGGAATCGAATCCATTTTGTTGCTAATCTCTGACTTTGACTAATCTCTCCAAGACTCCAATCCCCAACAAAGCCCCAACCTCCTACTGTTTTGTTTAGAAAAAAAACATATTTTGTTTCTTTCCTAATAAAGGATTATAATATAACATATCTAATAAATGATATAATAATAATCATTCAAATAAGTAAACTGGCATTTGAAATCCTGAAAATGATTTAATGTTTGTTAGTTTTAAACCATTCTGAAGTTGTCTAAGTGGTTTATAAAAAAAAGCATTAAAAAAATATATATGTACATTTTTGGCACAAAGGCGATGAAGGAAGATGAGAGGGCAGAAGGGTTCAAAAAAAGTATTATTTTGATAATAACTAAGCACAACTTTAGTGCTCAATTAATATTCTTATTATAATCATATATGGCCCTCAGATGTTCAGGGAGGGAGTTCCGCAGACGGGGGGAGGCTGAGCAGAATTGAGTTCTGGGGGTGTGTAGGAGGTGGAGGTTTTATGATGAAGTTTGAGTGATGAGCTCCTTGAAGTAGTCTGGGGCGTTGCCATGGATGCACTGATATGTAAACAATTTTATATTCATTTCTGGAGGAGACTGGGAGCCAATGAAGGGACCTGAGGATAGGAGTGATACGCTCGTGCTTACGCACTCTCATCAGGATCCTGGCAGCGCTGTTTATGTGCTGGAGCTTTTCCAGACTCTGGCCAGGAATCCCGATGAGATGAGCAGTGCCCTGCCTGGACGAGCTTTTCCGCATCCGAGAGGGTGAGACTGGGACGGAGTTTGGCGACGTTTTAGAGGTGCAAAAAGATGATTTACACGGATGTTTAATGCGGTGCTTAAATGTTAAGTGAGGAGACGAGATGATGGATTTGTCCTGATTTGGTTTGGACAGCTAATCCTCACAATTGGGTGATAAAATTAAAACACATTTTAATTATTTTAGACATTTTCTTTTTAGGTTTCCAGCTTTTGCTCTCTTCTCCAAGCTTCTCTCTCTGTTCATTTGCTTTTTTTTCACTTTTCACAAGTTTTTCATTTGCGATTAATAAACTTTTGCAGTTCAAGTTAAACACAGTGTGAGGGCTGAGAGGTAAAACTGTGTCTGTTAAAATAAAATACACTTAAATATTATCGTGTAATGCTGCATCTCTTTTTAATTAAGATACACTTGGAGGAGGACCAGCCCCCGAAGCACCGGGGAACAAGGCCAAAAGGAGCAAAACAGGTTCCAGTTCTAGTGACCAGCAGGTCAGTGTTGATGAGTTAACAGGTAAAACCAGCTTAGAACACGGCAACGGGTTCCAGCTGCTTTTCTAGCTGTGTTTGTTCCTGTAGATAGTACTTAGTCTCAAACTCAATTTACTTTTTAGCAGAGGAGGAGAGTTTTGTTGAGGCTGGGCCGCATCAGGTTTCCCAAGAAAAACGTTTAAAAATCTTTAATCTTCTCAAATGTCTTTATTTTTTTTTTTTTTAACTCAAAATAATTTTAGGGTAAATAAACAAATTAGAAGAAAATAAATAAGAAATTAATAAGAAAATCAATCAATCAATCAGTAATAAGTAAATAAAATAATAATAATAATTATAATAATTAGTGTGTGTGTTCAAATGTCTGTATTAACAGTTTTTAGAATCGAGGTTTCTTTAAGCTGTGAACCAGTTGAAGTTTGAATCAGAAAATGATTTGATGTGGAAACATTTGCACGGCACTTTCCTCAATCTGCTGGACAAGTGTGTGCAGCTCTTATGTCCATGGGGATTCAAAGTTTCTGATCATTTTCATTTCACCAGGGTTCGAGGGATAACATTAAACTTTGAATGTAATAAGGTGGGGGCCATAAATGGGCTGACAAGTACTGTGGCAGCTGTGGAACATTACAGTCTGAGACCCTGCTGTAGATAGTATAAATGAAAACCGAATTTATTTGTCTTAATTTGCAGAGTGAGGACATTTTTGCAGAGCTGAGGACATTTTGGCCTGTTAACACAAAAAGATATGAAAAATGGGAAATTGGAGGCTCAAGACTGGGTTTTAGCATGGTTATGATGGATTAGGTAAGGGTAAGACTAGAGCACTGTGTTATGTCAATGAGTGTCCTCAAACATGTTCTGTACAGGTACAAACATGTGTGTGTGTGTTATGTGTGTGTGTGTGATTAATTTGGGAGAATCACAGGTTTTCAAAGCTTTGAACCAGTTGAAGTAATTGATTCAGAAAATGGTTTGATGTGATGAAACATTTGCATGGCACTTTGGTTGACATCTGCTGGACAAGTGTTTAAAGCAGCTTTATTTGAAAACATATTTTGAATCAAAGTTTTACATTTTGATTCAGGGTTTTAATTTCACAGGAAGTTTTTGTTGAGGGATACATTTTGACTTTGAATGTATATAAATATGTCATAAATGTGACAAGTACTGTGGAAGCTGTGAACATTACAGTCTATTTCATAAAACTTACAGAGTTGTATAAATAAAAAAAAAAGTTTTTTTATTTGTCTTAATTTGATAACCTCTCTGCACTATGGTTTGAGAAGCAGTTAGAAGAGAGATTGCAGAGCTTTGTTTTCAGAGTTTTCATCGTGGCAGCTTAACACTGAAAAGATATTGAAAACATGAAAAGATAGGAGAGAGCTTTCCCTTTGGTCTGTCTGCCTGTGTTGAGCAAGATGGCCTTGTTCCATGATGGGACCATTTCTGTGTCCGGCAGAGAAAATAACACTGAAATTTCTCTTCATGGACAGGCTCAAACCATCGATTTCTGTAACATGGCTGTGGGACAAAACTTTTTCTTGTAGTGCCTTAAATAATATTATTTAAAGACATATTGATTAATCAGAACACATGTCAACAAAACCAAATCAAGCAAAGGAGATTTGGAACATATTTTAAGTGTTACATGTTTTATGGAGTTGGTCTGATGTCTCAGGGTCACAGTTTGAAACAAGAGAAAGTTTGCATTTAAAGGGGGCAAAAGATTTATTTGGTATTTTAAATTATATTTTGAATCATCTTTTTTACATTTTGTCTCAGGGTAAATGTAATTTACACAGGAAGTTTTTGTTGTAGTATTTTGAGCATGGATTATTAGAAATTTCATGCATGGGACATGAAAGCCTGTGTCTGAAAACAGAACCTTTGTTCCAGTTAGAAAACCCTGACTCTGACATAAAGACGCTGTCTGACGTGTCCGGCAGAGGAAAATAACATAAAATGTAGCATCCTTGCTAATGGAGTATTCCAGCCATCGATTGTCGATCTTTTTTTGTTAGTGATGTTTCTTATGACAGTAATGTCTAATATCACTTTTCTTTAGTGATTCATAAGCTACTGATAATAGACATAAATTGAAACATTCAAAATGATCATAGCTGCTATCTTTCATTATTATTAAGACTGAGGAGTTGGGGGTTTAAAAAAACTACACTGCATCACGTACATTTTCACATTAGCTACTACTTCTCTTTGGGCTTTTCCCATCAGGGGTCGCCACAGCGAATCACCTGTTTCCACCTCACTCTATCCTGGGCATCTTCCTCTCTGACACCAGCTAACCTCATGTCCTCTGTTAGAACATCCATATTTAAATTTACATTTACTTATTGTGTGGTTGGTACCACATTAAGATTTCCACAGAAATAATCACAAATGCTGTAATATTATTAAATTGGCTTTCTAACCATCACTGAGTAATTTCAAATAGACAAAATGACACTTGAATAAATCCAGTAATGAAATACACGACTATACAGATCCATTATATTTTCGTCATATCTGATAGACACAGATGAAAATACACCAATGCTAACCTTTCTGCATTTCAAAACTGGGTTACTGACTGTAGCCCCTGTATTCCACCTGGGAAACAGCCTTTTTACACATATGCATCATTCACTGTGTGATGATGAAGAAGAAAATATTTCTATGTAGCTGATTGTTGGCTAGCTAAAAACACACTCCAATAATTGGCAAAGGTGTATTCTCAGTTGGTTTTTCATGGGAGTCAAGGTAAGTTTGATTGTTTTATTTCTATATTTCTATTCACCATTGCAAATGAATACACAAGCAACATACGTGCTGTTGGTGAAGATGTCATTAGTCTTATGGAACACGGTCAGTTTTTTTTTGTTATGTTGCCCATCAGCATAGGGGGTGTTAAATATGCACCACTTTCTTCTTAGTTTAGACCATGGTTATTTTGAACTGTTCTCGTTCATTATTTTTCAGGTGACACAGCCGTTTGAGCTCATAGGTATGGACCTAATTGGCAAGTTGGCCCAAACAGACAACGGCAATCAATACGTGTGTGTCATGACTGACTATTACACAAAATGGACACAAGCCTATCCTCTGCAGACCAAGCGAGCAGAGGAAGTCACCGAAAAAATCCTGCAATTTGTGTATCAGTTTGAGGCACCCAAGCGCATTTTGACTGACCAGGGCACTGAATTTATTAATATGGTAATTAGTTTTGCTTGTATTTTTAAACATATGTAACGTGTGTAATAATGTGGAATTCAACAGTACGCATTCTCAAACTTTGTATTGTTTTTAACAGGTCAACAAGAGTGTTTGTGCCAGACTTGGCATAAAGAGGAGTCTCTGTGCTCCATATCATCCGCAGACCAATGGTTTGGTGGAGAGAATGAATGGAACAGTGCAAAAGTAAGGAAAGCACAGCGTGAGCATGTAATGTTGCCATACACAATTTCTGAAAGAGGTGCATTAATATAACTTTGGTGTTTTCATTTTGCAGGGCTCTCAGCAAGCTTGTGTGGACAAAGCTACAAACCTGGGATCAGTATCTTGATGCAGTTATGTTCGGACTAAGAACCGAAAAACAAATGACCACCAAATTCTCCCCATATTTCTTGATGTTTGGTAGGGAGGCGCGTTATCCTGCTGAGGTGCCTGAGGACTACCAGGTATCTGGAATACAAAATATACTTCATTATAAATGGTAGTTATATTGATAGTAACACACTGCCAGTAACATTTCTTGTATGTTTGGGGGCAAATATAAATGGTGCAATTTGATGAATCCTAACTGTTTTTTATTACAGGTGGACAAAAGTGTTGAGGATGTAATAGGTGAGGAAAATGTGTCCAAAGACACACAGCGCCTTGATTTCACCAGGAACAAAGTCCTGGAAAATGTATCAAGAGTTCAGAATAAGACAAGGAAGAGACTGAAATCAAAAACTGACTTTGTGGCCGGAGACAAAGTCTGGCGTCAGAAGATCAGGATTCAGGGCCCCTTGAGTGCTGATCTGGTTGGGGAAGACGGCACACTTTGCAAAAAGGTGAACACGGACCACCTAAAACACTGCAGGATTCAGAAGCCAAGAATTCCTGACGGGATTGCAACAATCTCACCATCAGCCGTAGTTTCAGCACCGTCTCCAAGTGCTTCAGCTCCAGCTTCAGCTCCGCCCATCGCAGCTCCTGGACCATCTTCAAGCGTGGCTGCCGCAACAGCAAGCGCCACATACACAGATGCTGACGTCAGTAAATGTATGTCTTGCAATGACTTTATGTTTTGTCAGTAAATACATGAGTCTCACATGCAGTTTTAATATTATTAAAGATCCTGTAGTAAATGGACACACAATTGAACAACTATCTTTTTTTTTATCTTAAAGAGGAGCAATTATTGCAGTTTTATTGATTATGTTCATTTTCACATTCATGTATGTGGACAGTAAACTTACAGATTCATATTTATGACTTTTTCAGGTGTAAAGGACGTGTGGGCAGGGAAGCTCTCGAATGCACATGTGCTCATGTCAGTTATTGGACCGTATAAATTGTTCTGTTGGGACATAGCAAGGATTGCTCCCAACAAAGATCTTGAGAGTGAGGTAACTTCATTTCTTTTATGCACGTTTGAATTTCCTTTTTTTTTTGTAAATCAGACTATGTAACTAGTCCTTTGTATCTTGTACTTATTTCTTCACTTTAGTCAAGAAGATTTAAAACGATTCAAATTAAAATCCCAAATTTCACTGCTTCAGAAAATGTCTTTTTTTAACCTCTTTCAAAAACGTGAAAACAGTCCCAAACATTCTTGCCTGGCTGTAGATGTTTATTCATTCATAACGTTTTGGTGTCTGGGACCTTCACTGGCCGTCTGTGACATGCCATTAAAAGTCAGTAGTCAGTTAGTGTGTTTTTGGATTATGAAAAGCTGTTCACAGACTGTATAAAATTACATCTGTGGGTCGTACACAGGTAAAACTTTACAGCTCTACGTCACGAAGAGTGTTGGCACAGCACAGATTTACAGGGACATACGTGAACCAGAAAACGACCGAGGGGCCGAGGGGCGTAACAATATTGTAACTACAAAATAAAATGACTGCCCTTCAACCTTTTACAGGTAATCAGTGCTTATCTTACAATCCTCGTGCGACGATATAACGAAAAAAATGTGGATCAAGCGGCTGTTATTGACAGCTTTGAAATGACAGACATCTGGATGAAGAACCCTCCCAGCTCAAGGTTTAGCGTAATTTCAAATATATATTCCTGGCACTGACACGTTGTGTATATTGATAGGATACCGATGTCTTATCACTTATTTTAGTCTTGAGGAAGAATGTATTTTATCCCTATTTACAGATGGACCCAATGAACTATAAAATGATAGTGGGGATTTTTAACGAGAACCATCACTGGATGTTAACAGTAAGTGTGATTTTTGGTTATTAATAGAGGTCTGACTTTAAAGTAAATTTTGGACTCAGCGTATTCTTACAAAACAAGATGGCAAAACAAACTACATCAGAGACCAGCGATCTTTATCTGCACTGCTGTATTTTCAGTTATACCACAGAAGTCTACAATGTTTCGACTATATTGTAAATAATTACTTTAAATGATCAATCTGCCTAATAACCTGACATGCAATGTTTATGGTTTAACATTCATAACTCAACACTTGTTTCCTTCCGAAAATGAAGGTAATGTATCCTCAGGAAGGAAAGTGTCTATTTCTTGATCCGGTTGGAGAGTCGCAGACAAACATGAACAAGTGCCAGGATACGACAAGGTGGAAAAAGACTCAAAAGTTAAAATATTCAAAAGTTACATTTTTGAAAAATGTGACAATGTGTTAAAATGGACATTGTTTCCTAAAGGGCATTCATGGAAAACAGAGGATGTAATGTGTCAAGCTGGGAATGTAGCACTCTTCCACACGGACAGCAGAGAGACAGCACGTCATGTGGCGTCTTTGCCTTGAAAGTGAGTAACTGAGCGTAGTTTCATGCTGAACTCATTAGACAAGCAGTCTTCCAACTGGCCTTCTTTATTCTTTTTACTGTCTTGGCTCTTTAAATGGAACGTTGAATCGTATTTTATTATATTGTCAACAGTTTGCTGAGTGTGTACTTGAGGGAAAAGCCATCAGCTTTAAGACAAACGATGAGGCTGTTCAGAACATGCGATTTGATATTGCGACCACCCTCCTCCAGGAATCCGGTGTGTTTCTTCTTCAACTTAAACTGCACTATTCTATTAAGTGCTATTGCTCAGCGGTGCCAAATCTTTTTTATATAAGTGTCAAAATTAATAAACACCTGTTTTTTGTTTTCAGAAACGCTTGACAACATCTTCCATTATTGTGGATCTGAGAACTCAGATGACGCACAGGGGGTAAAACAATAAAATAAAATGTTATATTATATATAGTACCACCAATTTTACATTTACAGTATAAACATATAATTTACTTATGAGAATATGTAGTAGTAGGTAAATCTAGTGAGTCCATCACTGGATGCCCTCTGTGTATATAATAGACTTTGAGCAACGATTCAGACATTCCTTTTATATGTAGCAGGAGCTTGAGACGTGGTAAGGGAAGTGAAATTGTTTCTAATCTAAATAAAGCATTTTATTTTGATTTTACTAAAGTATAGCTGCCAGATATTTATTTTCAGGACTTTCTTAGAACGTTAACTCTTTTCTTTAAATGTTCTTGAAGATAGGGCGGCAAAAATGTTGTCTGTCGTCATTCATATGTGTTCAAGTATGTCGTTGCCAGAACACTACCTGTAATAAATGTCCTTGTTCTTTACAAAATATGCAATTTTTTATGATTAAATAATGTGAATGACCTCTAAATTTGTCTTAGGTGTGTCTGTTAGTGGAAGAGAAGATAACTGCTAAACAAAGTGTGGAAGTACAGTAAATCTTGGCCCCAGCCTGTAACGCTGAGCCTGGATGCATTTGGTCACCATGAACCAACATGTGTTGAAAATGTCTCTCGCACTTTGCACTTTTTATGCGACTATTTCACGTTACAGCTACATGAGGCAGAACAGTTCACCTTCAGTCTAGCTTATTGTCTACTCTTATTCAAATTTTTTACATTTTAATACTAAAAGTTTGCGCTACTTAATCAAAAGCAAAAGATTCAGCAGTTTCAGAAAAAACACATCTTCTGCTATTTTCATTTTTCAGTTTAATTTCTACTTTTTTTTTTTTTACAAATTTCAGCTCTTTTACAAATATGTTTCAGTTATTTTTCAGCTTTTTTTCTGCATTGATTGGAAAGTCCTTCGGTGCATTTTCGTTGCCTTTTCTACTTTAGTCTATTGCTTCTCTTGAAGTTCTGTAGTAGAATGACCCTCAGAAACACTGAGGAGCATTTGGTTTCCAATCGGTGCAGCTGGCACAGATTGTAATTAAATAGGACGACACCTATGGAGTTAAAGTATAAGAAGTTAATTAATTCATGTTTTCATTAATTAACTTTACTCCTAACGAGGAGGAACTCATCAGTCACTCTAAACACTGACAAACTCCACTAATCAGTAACACACAACAGATTAGAGCTGCACCTAACCACTGGTTTTTCTGTTGACTAACCATCTATTGGTTTTTCAATTGATCGATTAATCCAGTTATTATTTTTTACATTCCAGCTTTTCTATTTCTCAATCATTTTTTAATACACATCATATAATGACATGAAATAATTAACTGAAAACATGTGCTGATAAACTACTTTTATTGGCTTTTTACTCGTTTTTTGTGCCGATCTTTGCACTAGGCTGCGACTTTTTACAAAAGTTACTTTGATGAATGTTTGAATCCTTCTTCCATACGATGTTTAAGAAAGGATGAGAAGGGTCAACTACATTTTCATTCCTTTGTTTGTTACTTTTGGAGCAGACTCTGAATGAAGACACTATGAAGAAAACCATTGTCATATGACATGCAGCTGATTTATCTTTTATTTAAAATTTTAATCTAAATAATTTGAACTAAAATGGGGATTGAATTGCCATTTTGCGTTTTGAATTAGATGCACTTCAATAGAGTACAAGTGTGGTGGAGCGAGGGGAAATAGTCCTCTGGTTTATTGTCATTGTTCTCAGGGACAGATTAAAAGGGTGGAGTGCATGCTCAGATATATAGTGTGTGAGAAACAGTGCAGTTTTTTTTTTACACGACAAATTTCTTGTTGTATAAATGAAACATTTTTGGATTTTTACACTGTGAAATTGAGGTGACTGAGCCATTTAGAAGAATTAAGATCAGGTCTGTGAGGCCCTTGTTTCATCTGGGCCAATAATTGTACAATTCTCCCCCAGTGTTTTCAGTTTGTCCTTATAGTATTGACTATCAGTGTTTTTCAAGGTATCATATCGAAGTTAGAAATTCCAGGATTTTGACTTCCCCAGTCCATTCATAATTTTATACAGCTCACTATCTCATGAGATCTAACTCTTTTTCCTTGTTTGTTACTTTAGAAACGGAGCAGAACAAAGAGGAACAAACATCATTGCTGTCAGCAATGTGGCAAAGTCTTTTCAGCATCATCACAACTGAAGATTCATCAGAGAGTTCACACTGGAGAGAAACCTTACTCATGTGATCAGTGTGGAGCAACTTTTGCTCGGAAGGCAGGTCTAAAAGTGCACCAGCGCATTCACACTGGAGAGAAACCTTATTGGTGTGATCAGTGTGGAAAATTTTTCACTTGCAGCAGCAGTCTACAAAGACACCTGCGTGTTCACAATGGAGAGAAACCTTATTGGTGTGATCAGTGTGGAAAATTTTTCACTTGCAGCAGCAGTCTACAAAGACACCTGCGTGTTCACACTGGAGAGAAACCTTATAGGTGTGATCAGTGTGGAAAAACCTTTAGTCAGAGTAACAGCTTAAAACAGCACCAGCGTGTTCACACTGGAGAGAAACCTTTTTGGTGTGATCAGTGTGGAAAAACCTTTGTTGAGAGTGGCAATTTAAAACAGCACCAGCGTGTTCACACTGGAGAGAAACCTTTTAGGTGTGATCAGTGTGGAAAAACGTTCGCTCACAGAAGCCATCTAAACAGACACCAGCGTGTTCACACTGGAGAGAAACCTTATTGGTGTGATCAGTGTGGAAAATTTTTCACTTGCAGCAGAAGTCTACAAAGACACCTGCGTGTTCACACTGGAGAGAAACCTTATAGGTGTGATCAGTGTGGAAAGACCTTTACTGAGAGTTCCAGCCTAAAAAAGCACCAGCGTGTTCACACTGGAGAGAAACCTTATTGGTGTGATCAGTGTGGAAAGACCTTTACTGAGAGTTCCAGCCTAAAAAAGCACCAGCGTGTTCACACTGGAGAGAAACCTTATTGCTGTGATCAGTGTGGAAAAGCTTTTACTTGGGAAAGCGATTTAAAAAAACACCAGCGTGTTCACACTGGAGAGAAACCTTATTGGTGTGATCAGTGTGGAAAAACCTTTGGTCAGAGTGGCAGCCTAATAGAGCACCAGCGTGTTCACACTGGAGAGAAACCTTATTGCTGTGATCAGTGTGGAAAATTTTTCACTTGCAGCAGCAGTCTACAAAGACACCAGCGTGTTCACACTAAAGAAGTTTCCTGAAGATTTGATCAGAGCCGAACAGCTACAGTGTGTTAACACTGGCAGCGATGTAAAAGCTGTGACCAGTGTGGTTGAGGTTTGTTTACATCATTCAATTCAATTCAATTCAACTTTATTTATATAGCACCAATTTACAACAAGGTCATCTCAAGGCACTTTACCTATTAAAGTCAAGACTATACAGACATTTAAAGGAAACCCAACAAATCCCCCTTGAGCAGCTATAGGCCACAGTGGAGAGGAAAAACTCCCTTTAACGGAAGAAACCTCCAGCAGAACCAGGATCAGGGTGGGCGGACATCTGCCTTCGGTTGGGGTGAGTGGAAAGTGGAGAGAGAAAGAACAGAGCAACAAAAGCAACAACAAAACATTGAGCAGGTTAGTGGGACCAGTAGCTCCGCACTGGAGGACACACAGCGCCAAATCCGGGGACACCTGAAGACAGGGATAGAGAGAGAGAGACAGAGAGGGAGAAAGACGACTACGGGACAAAGAAGATACAGAGTTAATGTCATACAGTGGTGATATTATAGACGTGGGGTGAGAGGAGAGAATGAAGAGAAGAGGAAAGTGACACAGTGCAGAGTCCCCCAGCAGTCTAAGCCTATAGCAGCATGACTATAACCAACTATAAGCTTTGTCAAAGAGGAAGGATTTGAGCCGAGTCTTAAAAGTAGAGAGGGTGTCTGCTTCCCGAATCTGGACTGGGAGCTGGTTCCACAGGAGAGGAGCTTGATAGCTAAAGGCTCTGCCTCCCATTCTATTTTTGGAAATTCTGGGAACCACAAGTAGGCCTGCATTTTGGGACCGAAGTGGTCTGGTAGGATGATATGGTACTAGGAGATCTTTTAGATTTGATGGAGCTTGACCGTTTAGATCTTTATAGGTAAGAAGAAGGGTTTTAAATTCTATTCTGCATTTAATGGGAAGCCATCATGTCCTCTATAAAACAAAGAACTGGGAGAGTAAAGATTCAATAAATGCAGAATAAGACCCAGTATCAGCCATATCTTGCAGTATCAGAGATAGGGCTGCATTTGTAAAAAATCAAAAATTTGAACCAAATTATGTAAAAATATGTTATCTTGATTTTGATATCAAACTCTAGTTTTCTGTTGCTTTTTTGTGCTGTGGCCTCTGTTGCACACAATTTCCTGTGATCTGACTAAGCAGCCAACTGTTGAGGTTCAAGTGATTAATAGTTTGTTTAGAAATGTTTTTTTTTTTTTGCTTTATTGGATCATAATTATTGATGTATTAATGTGTAAATATCACTAATGCTGGTAAAGGTGGAGCTGATTTTAACTTTCTGTGCTGACAGCAGATCATCCATAAATTTAGTAGCTGCTTATTTTTTGTACAATATTTATCTGTGGATTATAGTTGAGTGAAATGGAAAGTAGAACAAAACTGTAGTTAAATATAGTAGTTGGGTGAAAGTACTTGATTCCTTTAAAGCGTGTGGAGTTTGTCAAACTGGAGCTAAAGTAAAGTTCAGCATCAGCTGAATCCAACCAACTCTGAATGACACAGTTGGAACATTATGATTCAGTATCTTAGTTTTTCTACTGAATCACGTTTGATGAAGTTACTGAGAAATATATTTGAACACTACTACTACTCTTTCGGCTTTTCCCATCAGGGGTCGCCACAGCGAATCATCCTTTTCCACCTCACTCTATCCTGGGCATCTTCCTCTCTGACACCAGCTAACCTCATGTCCTCTGTTAGGACATCCATATATCTCCTCCTCGGTCGTCCTCTCGCCCTCTTGCCTGGCAGCTCCATCTCCAACATCCTTCTACCAATATATTCACTATCCCTCCTCTGCACATGTCCAAACCATCTCAATCTGGCCTCTCTGACTTTGTTACTTAAACAGGCAACGTGCGCTGTCCCTCTGATGAGCTCGTTCCTTATTCTGTCCAACCTTGTCACTCCTAAGGAGAACCTCAACATCTTCATCTCTGCTGCTTCCATCTCTGCCTCTTGTCTCTTTCTCACTGCTACTGTCTCTAACCCATAGAGCAGAGCTGGTCTCACCACTGTCCTGTACACCTTTCCTTTGAGTCTTGCTGACACTCTTCTGTCACACAACACTCCTGACACTTTCCTCCACCCACTCCAACCCGCCTGCACTCGCCTCTTCACCTCTTTTCCACACTCCCATCACACTGAACTGTTGACCCCAAGTACTTAAACTCCTGCACCTTCTTCACCTCAGCCCCCTGTAACCTCACTCTTCTACCTTGCTCCCTCTCGTTTACACACATGTATTCCGTCTTGCTACGACTGACTTTCATGCCTCTTCTTTCCAGAGCAAACCTCCACCTCTCCAGCTGTTCCTCCACATGCTTTCTACTTTCGCTGCAAATTACAATGTCATCTGCAAACATCATTGTCCAGGGAGATTTCTGTCTGACCTCATCTGTCAACCTGTCCATCAGCATAGCAAACAAGAAGGGACTCAAAGCCGATCCTTGGTGTAGTCCCACCTCCACCTTGAATTCCTCTGTCTGACCTACGGCACATCTCACCACCGTCATGCTTCTCTCATACATATCCTGAACTACTCTGACGTACTTCTCTGCCACTCCCGACATCCTCATACAGTACCACAGCTCCTCCCTCGGCACCCTGTCATACGCCTTCTCTAAATCCACAAAGACACAATGCAGCTCCTTCTGACCGTCTCTATACTTTTCCATCAACAACCTCAAAGTGAAAATGGCATCAGTGGTGCTCTTCCGGGGCATGAAACCATACTGCTGCTCACAAATCTCCACCTCCTTCCTAAGCCTGGCTTCCACTACTCTTTCCCACAGCTTCATTGTGTGGCTCATCAGCTTTATCCCTCTATAGTTGCTACAGTTCTGCGTGTCACCCTTGTTCTTAAAGATCGGCACCAGAACGCTTCTCCTCCATTCCTCAGGCATCTTCTCACTCTCTAAAATCCTGTTAAACAGACCTGTGAGAAACTTCACTGCTGTCTCTCCTAGACACTTCCACACCTCCACAGGTACGTCATCAGGACCAACAGCCTTTCCGCTCTTAATCCTTTTCAGAGCCTTCCTCACCCCATCCTTTCTAATCTCTCCTATTTCGTGCTCCACAACATCCACATCTTCCTCCCTTCTTTCCCTGTCATTTTCCTCATTCATCAGCTCCTCAAAATACTCCTTCCATCTTCTCTGCACACTCTCCTGGCTTGTTAGCACCTTTCCATCTCTGTCTTTAATCACCCTTATCTGTTGCACATCTTTCCCATCTCTATCTCTCCGTCTGGCTATCCTGTACAAGTCCTTCTCTCCTTCCTTCATGTCTAACCTGTCATACAGCTCATCGTAAGCTTTCTGTTTGGACTCTGCGCTGCACTTCCTTGTACTCCTGTCTACTTTCCTCAGTCCTTTCGACGTCCCACTTCCTTTTAGCCATCCTCTTCCTCTGGATGCAGTCCTGTACTTCCTCATTCCAACACCAAGTGTCCTTATCTTCTTTCCTCTTTCCAGATGACACACCAAGCACCTTCCTACCTGTTTCCCTGATTACCTCTGCTGTAGTTTCCCAGTCATCTGGAAGCTCTTCCTGACCACCCAAAGCCTGTCTCAACTTCTGCCTGAATTCCTCACAAGTTTCTTCATTCTTTAGCTTCCACCACTTGGTCTTCTTTTCTGTCTTTCCTCTCTTCTTCTTCCTGACCACCAGAGTCATCTTACACACCACCATGTGGTGCTGTCTGGCTACACTCTCTCCTACCACGACTTTACAGTCACTAACCTCTCTCAAATGACCTTGTCTACATAGAATGTTGTCCACCTGTGTACTCCTACCTCCACTCTTGTATGTCACTCTGTGTTCCTCTCTCTTCTGGAAGTAAGTGTTGACTACAGCCATTTGCATCCTCTTAGCAAAGTCCACCACCATCTGTCCTTCCGGAATCCCTGTCCTTAACACCAAACCTGCCCATCACCTCCTCATCACCTCGGTTCCCCTCACCAACATGCCCATTGAAGTCTGCTCCAACAACTAGTCTCTCTCCTCTGGGGATACTCTCTACAACCTCATCAAACTCACTCCAGAATCTCTCCTTCTCTTCTAACTCACAGCCAACTTGTGGAGCATACCCACTGACTATGTTCACCATCACACCTTCGATTTCTAGCTTTAGGCTCATCACCCTGTCTGAGACTCTTTTCACCTCTAGAACATTGTTCACAAACTCTCCCTTCAGGATCACTCCTACTCTGTTTCTCTTCCTATCCACACCATGGTAGAACAGTTTGTATCCTCCTTCAATACTACATGCTTTGCTGCCCTTCCACCTCGTCTCCTGCACACACAGTACATCTACCTTCCTTCTCTCCATCATGTCTGCCAGCTCTCTATCTTTCCCTGTCATTATGCCATCGTTAAAAGTCTGCCTCCTCTCCTTCTTCGACCAACAGTAGTCCAATTTCCACGGGCACCCTGTAGGTTAACAGCACCGGTGGCGGTCGTTGTTAACCCGGGCCTCGACCGATCCGGTATGAAGGTGGTATGGATGACTCGCATGGTTGTACTTGACACGTTTTACGCCGGATGCCCTTCCTGACACAACCCTCTCTATTTATCTGGGCTTGGGACCGGCACAGAAGTTACTGGCTTGCAACCCCTGTGGCTAGATTAAATATATTTGAACACATTCATAATGAATGAGCTTCAGCTCCAGGCAGATGGGATCAGCCCGTATCACACAGCTGTACCCACCTTAACACCACACTGAGCTTCCTCCACTGTTTCACATCCGGACACATTTGGAATTTTCACGTTTGTTTCTGTTTAAATGATTGTTGCTTTTTTAGATTTAGATTTTAAAAAATCTTCACTGTTTGTTTGTTGAATTTACTTCATGAATTTTTTACAGTAATATCACGTCAAGTCAAACGTCTCTTTGTCAAAAAGAAAACCCATTTATCTCTGTATGTTTATCTTCATGTACACACCTTCATAAATACATACACCGACATACATATACACATAAAGCACATGTATAAAGTATGTCAAACACTAACTTTACTCTTATGGATCTATCTCTGTTTTCATCCACCATTTTCTGTTTGAATTCAACCTTCACACTGACATAGTTCTACAACTTTCAACAGTTAAATTCTCACTTTGTTTTTAATTAAACTTGTTTAAAATGTTTAAATTGTTCAGTTGTTTTAATGCTTATGTTTAGTCTAGTTGTCATGGTAAAATGTACTTAGTATACTTTGCAAAATAATAAAACTCTCAAAGACATCCTGGATGTTTAAGCGTCTTTACTGATTACACTCGAGGTGTCTATGACCAGTAGTTGTCCCTTTCCCCATGACAATTTGGTGGCAGCGGTGGGATCTGTTGAGAGGCCATTCTACACTCTTGAATGTAGAATTCAACAAAGATGAAAATGTATACAAAATATTTGTCTCTCCACCTTGTAATAAAAAAACACTTATCTTACATAATATTTGCCTTGCTTTATTAGTGAAAATATTTGTAAGGTAACGGTCAAACTTTTTCTAACTTATTGATAAGACAATACCAGTGTCCCTATGGAGGCAAAGCCAATTAAAAACTCAAAATATGGGTTTACTGGACATGAATCTATATACAAATCTTTTAACACCTGGGAGGAACATGCATGAGCGATTTCAGAACATCCCCACTTGAATTTCTGGATAAACTGATAAGTACAAGGCCAAAGATTTGTCAGGCAGTTAGTGCAGAAAGTAAAATTTAACATGCAAATTTGATTTGACTTTTACTCTGTGCTCAAATATGCTTGAATGAATTGTTGCTCATCTTTTCAGTTTTGTGATCCTTTCACCGACATTTCCATGAATAAACCAGCAAAAGAGAATAAAACTACAGGTGTGAACAAAATAAACTTATTTTAAGACTTTTTAAGACCATTTGAAAGGAAATTAAAGACCTGCACTGGAAATATACACAAATAATAACATTTTTTGCAAGTAAACACAATCGTGTGTGTTCAAGCTGAATAGCGAGCAGACGTGCTGTCGTGGACGACAGCGACTGTCGCTGTGTCAAAGAGACGATACATTTTCATTGTTTTGAGAGTTGAAATAAAATCTAACGACAGATCTGCCTTTTGTGTCCTTACTCACTTTACCTGAAAAGGAAACTATATGCACCAACAAGGTCAGACCGATTTCCAAGAAGCAGCCTTGCACATATGTCCTTCAGTAGCAAACAAGGAATCAGGCTCTATTTCCTGTGAAGGTATCACGTCTCTGTGAAGGTTATTCCCTCTGAATGACGGATGGCTGGATATAATCTAACTACGTACAGGAATAAATGTAAGGGCTCCTGTTCTTTTGGCTAAATAACGCTGGGTCGTGTTACATACGGTTACGTTTGCTTTGATCACATTCTTAGACTCACTATCATAGGAATCATAGCTCGGAGGATAAAGACAGTCACAATATTTCTGTGCAAATGATGTAAATGCTTTAGTAAACATTCCCATTTTAACAAGCATGTCAACTTGCAAAATCTGGAAAAAATCCAAGTATCATCTTTAAGAACAGTGTTACTCAAACTGTTTTTGTGTGTGTGTGTGTGTGTGTGTGTGTGTGTGCCTGTGTACTACTCAGGACCAAATTAGGCTTTTTCTTACCAACAGCGTGAGGACATTTTGGCCTGTATTTACAACTTCAAAAGGCTTTTTGAGGGTCAAGTCTGGGTTTCAGGGTCACAGTTAGAATTAGGTTTTGGTTGGGGTTAGAGGATTCTATTAAGATAGTGATTGTCCTCACAATTATAGAAAAACTATGAGGTAATTCCAAAGGGATCACATGCTTTTTCTTGTCACAGTTTATGACAAACACATTTTTGAGACGAGACAGATTATAGCAGGTAACAGACTTGGCACTGAGAAAAGACCAATAACCAATTCTTAGAGAACGAGGGTCCTTCAGGGAGACTCAGGTCAGCGTGGATGTCGGATGTCGGCCTTACGGACAATGCCACTGCGCTCAACACGAAGAGAAGTGAAGTTCAGAGCTCCAGGAAAGAGGTCAAACAGAGGTCGTCTACTCGGCCCCTTCACACGCCACTGAACTGTACCTGCTCCTCAGAACTCTTCAGATCAGAGTACGCCATTAAGACAGCAAAATTCGGTTCTTATTATTTTATTTACAATTTTGTGTTATAATTTATGTTTTTGACCTTTTCCGGGGACCTGGTTTCTCTGTAGGATCACGCTTGGCCTCATACATTGTTCTTCTCCTGTGGTTATACCAGATTCACAGAGCTGTAAAATGTCAAATTTGACCTGTTCCGGTTTGGCTGTGGGTAACATCCATGATCCTCTTCGCAGACAAACACAAATAAATGCACGTGAAGTCCAGACACAGCATTGACGTTATTCAGCAGTGAGAAACCGAAAAGACTTACCGTATTTTCCGGACCATAAGCGCTACTTTTTTCCGACGTTTTGAACCATGCGGCTTTTACAGAGATGCGGCTTTTCTATGAATTTTTCTGCAGCCCTCAGATGGGCGCTGTAGATGGAAGTTAGTGCAAACAAAAAAGCGCCAGTTTTTTTATTCTTAGCCCATGCAACCCAAGACGCACAACAGCAAACATCAGCACGTTTACTGCCGTGTTACAGGCACCATTCAGGTTCAGGTGTATGAATAAAGACTTATGGTACAAAATCTTTTGTTGAGCGCAGCAACTCCTGCGTAATTCGTGAAGAATAAGAGACGTCTTCTCCTCTGGCTATGGAACAAGCCGTTTATTTATAACAAGGACGTTTTTGTCGGCTCTGTACATTCGACATGTGTTATACCAGCCACACATACACGTAAACGCACTCTTTACCGTAATGCCGGTAAAACAGCGCACAGAACATCCTCATGCCTACTGTGAACAATGAGTAGGAGCGCATACAACAGATATTATTTCTCAGCCTGGATATTGGCGGCTTATAGTCCGATGCGGTTTATATGTGACAAAATATATATTTCTTTTAAATTTTAGCGGGTGCGGCTTAAATTTAGGTGCGCTCTATAGTCCAGAATTTACGGTAATTACTGAGTGTCTTTGTATATTTGAAGAGTTTGATTCAACTCTACTCCACTGATATATGATCTAAACCTTGTCTACCCTGTATAATATCTGGTGTGACAGAAACATTTTTTTTTTGCTTATGCTCCAACATGCTCTGCAAAACCAAAAGAAATAAAGATGCTAACAAACCAGCAGCAATTGTTGCCCATTGCTGATTAGTCAGTAGCGTGAGCCTCAATCGAAACCATCTTGCTGGGTGGTGACCACGCAGTAAACACACTGTATATTAGGACGGTATTACGGAGATGAGTATAGATTTTTACTGAGAAGAAAGATCAGAGGGTTCTTCACTGTCTGTTTGCTGAGGGGCTGATAAAGTGAAATGTAGATCTACGTTACAAAAATGACATCGTTGTGACCACATTTGTATCTATCCATTTGTTATCTGAAACTTTCTCTCATTAAAGATCAAAGTGAAACCTACACGTCAAACATAAAGGCAGGAGATGAATATCAACTTTGAATTCTTTGTGTTTAGTACCACAGTAATGTTAGTAGTTTCACTTTACAGTGATCTTTTCCTCACACTCAACACTGTCTCAGTAAAAACCTTGAAATAGTTCAATTATTAAAAGGACTCCTGTATTTCTTCTCCTTCTCTGTTTGGGAATATTTGTGATACCAGTGAAAGGAAGATTCAAACGTGGGGACTTTACAGAGGATAACGTCGTATGACTCCTCCCAATGAGTATTTTATTTGTCCAGAACATTTCAGAACGTCAGACCGCCTCAGCCAAATGACACTGTCAAAGTGTCCAGTATTGAAGTGATGCTGACAGTAGGTTGACACGGGAGCCATTTGGGGACCATGTCCATCTCAAACTGAGGCCAAAGCACCTTTAGCATCAGTATCAGACGCCAAGGGGTGTGACAAAGCAGCTCGTTATGACTCCACGTAAACCAGTAGAATAGATTATAGTCGATAGAGTAGATAGATTTACTGCATTACTGCTGCATCACCCTTGTTATTTTATTATTACACTTCCTGCATATTTCCTTTCCTCTTACCTTGGTTGTATTTTGTCCTGAACTTATACAGTCTCTGAAGTCTCTGTGAAAGCTTTATGCATAGTGTTATCATTTCTCCATCCTGATGTTCTGAGTGAAGACTGCGGCAGTAACGTGATCATCCTGCAGGTGGCAGCACGTCCCTACAACGTTAGAAGAGCTGCAGCTGATCTCAACCCTGAGACTCTCATTTGAGATGGATTTGTTGAGCTCTGACTATGATCAAACTGAAGCTTTTCGTTTTTTAATTAAATTAATAGTTTAAATGCAACAACTGTTATGTTGCTGGACATTGTTCCTTAACATTTTAACAATTAAGATAATCTCCTTGTGGTTCAAATTACAGCTCTAACACAGGAACAGACTTTGTAGCTTTACATCACTTTGAAAAGTGGCAAATATTATTTTACAGAAACCTTCATGAACCCCAACAGGTCCTTTCACCAAAGAAAAATTTTTGTTCATATGTTCTCACAGATTGTTCAGGAACCAGCTGGCTCCTTACTTTGGGTCTTCTTTATCACGATCCCAGCAGCATGAGGTTGGCATTTCCAGCAGACTGTCACCTGACAAATTCAAAGTTTAAAACCTGGCTTGCTTACAACCTTCGTCAAACAGCAGTTGGAAACTAATGGAGTCATGAGGACTGCACCCTTTCAAACAACTGTACCATTCCAGGAAATAACCGCAGAGCCTTGATCCAACTGACACGTTAGTTTGAAGAATTAAATAATGTTAAATAATGTGTTAAAAAAAAAGTATAAAAGTGGACGTAAAAACCTGTTTTACAGCTGTTATACTTGCTGATCTGTCAGTACATTGAATGACTCAGAGATTCTGCCCACAAATAATGACTATGCTGAAAGTTATTTTAGTCTTTCTTAATAAGTCACATGGACCATTGTGAAAAATCCTGATACTCTGCAGCAGTTTACATTTAGCAGTTCGACTTCATTCTCGCTCCCATGTTTCCTGGACACTTGATGTGGTTCAGATGTGCTGAGGTGGTTGTTGGTGGTTTGATTCCAGCTCAGACCTGCTGCGACGCGTTGAACAAACATGTAGCGTCCAATCCAAGACACTAAATAAATCCCTAACGCCCAAACATAAATTCACAGTAATTATTTTTATTACCTCAAATATAAATGATTTAAAATCCTTGTCACAATCGTATACGGTCAATCACACACTCTTCAATAATCCTCCGGTCAAATGACAAACCACCGCACACTTTATGTTAGACACTCCACTCTGAACACAACCAAAAAGTTATATGTTAGTCACGGGGAAGAATTGAGGCCGTTGATTCCCGCGACGGGTTATGACAGGGAAGTGACATACAAAACAAACAAACGGAAAAAGATAGTTAGTCCGCCCTCACAAGACAAGCTCCCAGATCTTTTTGTCCACAGGCCATGCGAGGCCGGGCGGACCAACTTAACTCAAGAACCTAACAGGAGGACAGCAGGAAACAGTGCTGCAACTGCAACACGAATAAAAACATCAGATTTTTACACTAAGAAAATCAAATATTTATTTTAATCTTATTACTTAAAAATCATGTATCCATAATAAAACAAAGCCTGTACCCGCTACAGTCTTCCTCATACACAGGAGACTTACAACTTCAGTACGTGCCCCTTAAAGTGCTGCGTGGCCACACTGCAGTATCAAGGAAAACAATTAAAAATACATTAATGCAATCAAAAACATCTTCAGTTGAATTCCTTACCAAGCACCTTGTCTCACTTGGTACAGCACAAGGCCAGTGTTCCCTCTGACCTCATATCCAAAGTACCACCTCCCCACAAACACACCTGACTCCTTTACCTACTCTCCCTCCAACCAATGAGCAGGCAGCAGGGAGCTCAACAGGTGGCACCGATTACAAACAGAAAACAGGTTCTGGTCAAGTGCTTTTAGAAAGAAACCAAATGTGAATCCTGCTCAGCGTCTCCTTCATTAATATCTAAAACCGAATAATCACAGACAAAGCCAGAAGAGAGACGTGTAAAACGTTACTGAGAAGAAAACACTCGCTGAAGACAATAAAAATAAATAAAAATAACCTTCATTTCATCTGACATCTGCTTTGTGAGACAAAATCCTTCATTTAGCCTGAACTGACAACTTGGGAATCCTCCTCAAAAACTCTTAGATCACATTTAAAAGTATAAGATGATCAGTCAGTAAAGACGTTGGTGAGTTTCACTCTGTGGGACTGAACTGCCCCAGCTGTCGGTTAATTCATAAAGCAGCTGATTATGCTTCAGTTTTCATTCGCTTCTTCGTCACTTGGTTTGGTTTAGTGATTTAGTTAAGATTTTATATACACACATAAAGTGGGTTTAAAAAAGGATTACAAACATATTTTCCGGCTTAATTCACTGCAGGTTATAACGTAACAGTTAAGAGGTCAGAGGTCAGCTGTGAGAGTTTTTTTTTTTTAAGTACAAAGTTGTGGAAATACTCAAGTCAGGACATGGTCTGAGTCTATGATTAAGAATTGGAAGGACTCTGGACGAATAACAGACCTTAATCTCATTGCACAGTGGGGGATACGACAAAGTTCTCAGGTCGACATAACAGGAGACAATAAACTGCGGTCAATAAAATGCAATAAATATACAACTGATTGTAAAGGGAACAAATAATGGAATAAACATAAAATGGTAAAGAATCAAACATTGTGAGCATGAAGGGAACTCGTGCCACGAGGCCTTGAAGTCCATGAAGGTGCACAGTGAACGTTGTGTTGAGGTAGAGGAAAGGTGTCCTGGGTTGTGGACAGGTGGAGATGTATTTTTGTGTGTGTGTGTTAGATGATGGCAGAGTGAGGACGGACGTGGCTCCCAAGGGTGCTCCCTGTCCCCATCACATTAACACCTGGACGATGCTGAGGCCAAATGGGAAAACGTGAACTATTTGCCTCAATGTCAAACAGAGAACACCAAGCAGTACCTACAGCAGGACCAGTGCCAAGGTTGCCCTTGGTGGCTGGGTGGGGCCACACCTGTTAGGGTGGGATTCCAACCCGCAGACTTCTGCATCCCAACCCAGTCGGCTCTACCACTGAGCCATCAGACTAAGACAAAGTACCATCCAGTTCCTGACGAAACCTGCTGCCATGTGCCGGGAAACTGAAAATGAGGTGGCTAAATGTCCTGGCTCAGTCTGAGGGAAGACCTGAAGACTAGAGACCACCAGCTGTCCCCATCCAGTGTGACTGGGCCCGAACCCTGTCCAAACAGGACAATCATTCACATTTACATTTAGCAGACGCTTTTATCCAAAGCGACTTACACCCACACGGTGGCGATGGCTTCCACGCAGGCTGCTCCTCTGGCCCACCGGGAGCAGCTAGAGGTTCAGTGTTTTGCCCAATGACACTTCGACATGCTTTTCAGACGTGAAGCTTTTTCTTTCACTTGCCTCTAACCTGTTTTGGGTGAATCAACTGTGACTGGGACATTCGTGTGTGTGTGTGCTGTAATTTTTGGCTTTTAAACAGCAAACTGTGGCTGTTTTGAAGCATTCAATTATTCATTCATTCAAAAGTGCATGTAATTAAAAAGCAGTGATTGCACTTAATCTGTGTGTGCAGCTCACTGTCGTGTGTGTTAAAGTGAGGAATGTGCAAATGCTTAAATATGGCGAATTGAGAAGTATGATACTTCCTGACTTCAATGTGATAAATGTGGAGGGAGTTTGATGCTTCAAATGACGAGCTGCAGCAGGACTCTCAGGGAAGAGATCTGAGACACGTGTCACCTGCTGGGGTTCATCTGCTTTTCATGACCACCGCCCCCCTCCAAGGGGTCTACGTGTTCTGCAGATCAGGACACAAGCGGCAACACCAAGAATTACAATGAAACGCGCCCCCACGTCTGACAGACTGTAGACCAGTCGGACAACATCATACTTGCTTCTTCCATCCCGGATGCGTCCGGGTGCAGCTCCGCCACCTGTGAGAAGACAATTGGATGTGAGGCGTCAGATCAGGGACACAAAAGTCTCATCAGGGACACAAACATCTGATCTGTGACACACACACACACACACCTGAGGCTCTGACTGTCAGGGTGATGGTGCTGACGAGCTCGGAGCTGCCTCCATATCCAACATGACACTCATATGTTCCAGTGTCTTTAAGAGTGACTTCCTTCAGAATCACAGATGCGTCTCCGTCCTTCATCTGCGGATCTCTCAGCTCCACCCGACTATGAAAAGATGGATGCTGATCGTCTCCATAAAAACGTTTGTCTCTGAAGAAGAAGACGTAGCCCTCCGACTTCAGGTCAGGCCTGATCCACTTTACCAGCTTGATGTCAGCAGCTCTAGGACCGTGACACCGAAGAAGGACGTCATCTCCGGGCTGCGTCTTTATCTCTACCAGGGGAAAACAGGGAGTAAAAGTCAGCGAGATTGTTTTTGTTTTCATAATTTGACATTGAAATTGTTGTACACCCAAAATGTTGATAAGATGATGTCACCTGTAATTTCCTCAAACTGAAAATCAGAGGAGGACCTGTGGGCTACATCTAATGAACTCTCCATGTGATTTATTAAAATATATTGTTATTTTAGAATTAATTATTAATTGGGCAAAATTTTTAAAACTTTTGTTCTGTTTCATTTTTGAATAGTCTGGAAATTGCTGTAACTGTAAAGTTTCCGACCCTTTATTTACATGATAAAACATGTAGTATTTCCAGTTGCTCTACAACTTTGTCCATGTTTTGTTTGAACAGTCTGACACACCCATTGTTTTTATGACACTTTCTATATGTCAGCTGTCCCACAGTCACCTACGAGTTTGTTTTTCGACGCCAATTAGTTTGAAGTAAATTGCAGCACAAAGCCGTGTGCGTGTTGCACTGAATTAAAGAAGCGTCAGGGTTTTTCAGTTCAACTTGGATTAATAACATTTACACATTTCACAAGTATTGTAAAGTAATTACACACTTTGTGGCGGTGACTTTGCCACTGACACTAAGTAAGAAATGAAAGTAACTCTGCCCTGACATGAAAGACCGTCATTGACCCGCTGACGCCAGCAGTTCAAAGCTCCTTCCGATAATGACACACACAGTCATTAACTGTGATCCTGATTTCTGTTTTACTCAAACAATCAGGTGGAGAAACTCGCCATGGAGTCAGTTCACACTTCGATACCCAAACACGACCCCAGAGCTGGAGCTTCCCACAGCCTGAGTGAAGTCCAGAGTTTGCTTCAGCGCAGCGTGATGTCAGGCCGCTCACACATCTTACCTTCAGAAGCAGAGCTCAAGAAACATGTGAGGAGACAAACACTGGAGATCCACAGCGGAGCAGACATCCTTCCGTCTTGTTTGTCCGTTCTTCCTGTCTGCCAGAAAACCTACTTACCACGTCAGAGGGAGGAACTGTTTGAATGTGTGTGTGGGTGTGCATGAATCTATGAATGCCATACAAAATAAAAACATGCAGATATTATCTGTTAAGTGCAGCAGCAGCATGAGGCTGGAAGATATTAACAGGAGATATTTTATGCGTCGGGCCAGAAATATTAACATCAGCAGCAGTAATATCAGCAGTGATACTGAATTAAAAACTGTATCTTTATTGGCTTTACTGAAAGGAACTTCTGGCTTGTTTATGTCGGGATTTTTTTGTGCGTATGGATCATGGTGATCTGCACTTTGCACCTCTGTTTTGGTGTTTGAAAGAAAAAAAGTGCAGAGCAATTCTGCAGCTGTTTGCAGAATTAAAATCTGAGCTCTGGAGCATAAGTAATACAACGTTGTTTCACGTGAAACAAGTGAACATGATTTAGAAACTGCATGTAAATGCTGAAACGCTCGCGAGGATGGAATGTGTGGTCGCTGTGAAACCTGCTCAATGACGTTACACAAACTTCCTCTGGTCCTGCCTGTTTGCAGAGTTTAGATTGAAAAAATAAAAGTCTGTGGATGCCATAGAGTCAAACCCAGAGATCTGCTGCCAAAGAAATAATCTGTACATTCCCGTGTGATCGTGCAGGCCCACACATGTAGCTGTGAGCAGCAGACACAAACTCGACCAGCCCAACTGGTATTTCTAAACCTCAGCTCACTGTTTTATTGCCCCGTGTGTCTCATTACTGTCTTTGTCTTTGTCTTCGAACGCGGTTGCTCACACACCACGTTTACAGTCAGGTCACAGAAATGGCTGCCAACAGGTTAATATGACAGTGAGCATCTGTCTGTCCAGCTGTTTCTGGTGATAAAAGAACTCGTGCTTCATACAGTAAAGTTTGGGTGTTGGCGGCTGAAGAAGCTTCTCTGAGGTCCTTGTCTCCTGGAATGATGCAGCTCACGACCACGGACGCTGGCAATCCGTGATGAAGCAGTTACCCGTCAGCGCTGTAGCAGGATGTTGGGTCAGGTTCAAGACCTCCTCTCAGTCTCCTTCTGAACTCTTATCACGTTTGTTGTTTCATTAAAATCACAGAAGAGCTGGGGAAGCATCTGTCTTTCCAAATGCTGCAGTGGTTTGGCTCTGGAAGCTCAGATTCCTGTTGGGCCACAGAAAAGGGATTTTCCCCACCTTCCATCGTGTGACACAGGACACAGGCCTTTGACCAGGATGAAGGTGGAGGAATGCAGCTCCCCTGTTCCTGGGTGATTCCTCCATGCAACTAAGTAACCTCTTTACGGGAAACCCAGTAACCTGATCTCCCCAACCTCTGACCTAATTTAGAAGTTGGACGAAGTAGATATCTGTATGTGTTGGCAGCAACAGAGGCAGGAAACACACACGCAGCTGATTTAGTCAGTCCGAGTGTTAAAAACCCACAGGATAAAGTGACTGATAGTTGGTGATATTTTCGTGGACTCTCCCGTTAATGGGCTCTACTTTCATTCATTCTTTACGCGGCCTGTTGTTACGCACATGCACAGCTGGAGAAAGCCGATTAGAAACCTGGTTACGTGTAAACATGGGAGAGTAATGTGTTTCCTCCAGTCCCCCACCCGGACGTCCCTTCACATGACACATGAAATCAACTTTCCAGAGAAAGCCGACTGTAACCAGGTCACTTAAGTTCATCAATGAAAAGGACAGAAATCATACATGTTTTTTAAAAACTTTATTTTTTAAATAATGCAAAGCTCCAGAAAAGTCCCCAACATCTGTGCGACTGAGCAGTTTGTGTGTAAACAGTGGACGGTTGCTAAGAAAAGAGGGTCACGACCGGCAGCGTGTCCTCCCAGGAGACAGTTCTCCGTCAAAACATGAAAAGACAATAATGCAAGCTTGACAGTGTCACGGCGGCTGTCACCCACCCACTGTGTGCACCCGGGTGGTCCAGGGCATTAAGACTTATCACGTTTACTCAGAATTAGGTGCTATCCTGCTCCTGGAAGTCACAAGGCATGGTATTCACTAAACATGTCACCAGGACTTCTGCACATGAACTACGAAAACTGTAAATACATTAAATCTTAGCTCACACATGCGTCACGAGATCAAAATGTGTGTTTTCATCCGCTCTATGTTTGACTCATTATGTGAGGTGATTAAAACTTAACAGAAAGATTTAAAGACTTTGACATAGTGGCTAATGGTTGGTGTTTCATTAACACGTTTCATCTGCATGATTTAAGTTTGAATTTGATGATTTTTGAAATGTTGCTGCAAACAGGAGGATGTTTGTTTACAGTTTAAAAAAATCAACTCAAAGAAACACTTCAAATAGAAAATTTAGAGCTGTCAAAACAAACAGAGCCTAACAAAAGACCAAATTGTCTGTTTGAGTAATTCCCCTGTGTTTCAAAAACTTGGGACCTGTGAAAGACAAAATGAATGAGACTGTCAGAAGATATGCTGAAACCAGTGACTGTAAACACAAATACTTACCAGGTAAAAAATAGTTTGCCATAAAGTAAAAGTACTACTTGAAACCGAAACAAAACTCGTGGCGATCATTTGTTCCAGCTGGTTGTTGAACTGGTGTCTTTCCAACGTGACACTCATGTTCCAGCATAACACGACGTTTGACGTTCTCAGACCAGAAAATGTGTTTCATGGCCTTCATCTCTGTGTTCTTTTTAAACTCCACCCTCCCATATAAAAGATGGGGTGTAGCTGGTAAGGCTGGTTGCTTGTGTCTGAGCCATATGTCTCTGAGCGTCTAAAAGATAAAAACCATTTGACTTCAGGTCAGGTCTGCTCCAGACACTAAAACAAAATGGCTTATAACGTTTTAGTGTCCGTCTCCGGGACCCCGACAGAGAACAATGTAATTTAAAAAACTCTTCACGTGTTATATCTGCTGTTGCTGACTATTTTTCTGAAGGAAATGAATTACCACAGGAAACAAAAGTCAAAAGAAAAGTTCTAGCAAATATTTCCCTTCAGTTACTGAAAAACCAAATTTGCAGAGTAAATATATCTCTATCTTGATTCAATTTTACAATTTAAAAAAATGAATTAATGGTGTGCTCATATGTATTTGCCTTGTCTTTTTCTGTTGAGGCTAAATTGGATGAAAGGTTTACATTTACTAATTTTAAATTTTGGATTTTAAGTCCATCATTAATTGCTCTTAAACAAAATAACGTATGTTCCAGCATCACTGTAAATTTTATTTTCCAACTTTCTAAAAGTTTTCATGCTCCACTCAGCTGTTAAAAGATGGGACAAAACACAGCTAATAAAATTCAAAACTGTTAAAAAAGATAAACTTGTCACACTGTTTATCTACAATATTCATGCTATGACATGTGTCGTACATACATAATCATGACTTCATCTCCCATTTCACACCCTCAGCTCCTTCACTCTGAAGGATTCCACCTAATCTGTGGAAGCAAAAGTCATTTGTTCTAGAAATACAGCAGGTAAACCTAGTGAAACAGTTCTGCAGAGGCTCAAACCTGAACATGAAATTATGAGTGTCTATATATGTCAAATACGCAGCCTGTGTGTGTATATACACACACACCGACGTCCAGGGAGACTAAACCTTGGACGACAGAGTAAAAGCCGTCTGTGGAAACAAACCCTGCGTCTGGACTGAGTCTGGACTCTGCAAACTCACCCACGTCCTCGACCTTCAGCTCGATGCTGCTGATAATCTCAGGGCTGCCTCCATATGCAACATGACACTCGTAGGTCCCAGCGTCGACGATGCTGACGTTTCTCAGAATCACAGAAACGTCTCCGTCCTTCATCTGTGAGTCTCTCAGCTCCACTCGACCGTGAAAAGACGAATGCTGGTAAGATTTGTACGAGTGCTTATCCCTGAAGAAGTACACAAAACCCTCTGACTTCAGGTCAGGTCTGATCCACTATAACATGACTATGTTAGCAGCTCTGGATCCTTGGCATTGCAGAGTGACATCGTCTCCAGGTTTCACTTTGACCGGTCGAGATTCTGAAGCAGAAAGCAAGCAGAACCAAACAGGAAGTAAAGATCAGTGCTTTGGTCCTTTTGTTGTGATCCATTAACAACAGCTCCTCAGATTAAACTGAATATTCAGTACTTAGAGCTTTTTCACATGAACCTCATGTTCATCACAGATTTGGTTTAGTGATTGACTATTATTCAGTGAATGTGATCAGATGTTTGTTATTTAAGGAGGAACTGAGTGAATAAATGACAATAAAGCCACTTTTCGGCCTGATGAAGCCTAAAGGCCATAAGAGCCGTTTGATCTTTCTAGTTCATGTGTAGCCGGCGTCACAGCAGACACCTCTCCTTTTAATATGGAAACTCTGAGACCCGAGGACATCTGCTGTCTTGCCAACTGGGTGGGTTTATGAGTGGGATTGCACAAGAGCTTCCTGTTTTTATTTCCTACTCTAAGGTCTGAAATTCCCCCCAAGTGAACGTGTTCTGTTCAAGGGTGCAACACATGTGTTACGCTTTTTAAACAGGAAGCTGGTTATTGCACTGTGTCTGCCTTTTAGGAACGCCGTGTGTGTGGGTGTGTACACAAGCAATCTCACACCATATCAGTTTAACCTTCCCCGACACAGGTTTCAGCTGAGGCTGTCTTTTCAAAGAAGACTAAATTGACATTTAGTCACTTGTCTTTGACGCTTTTATCCAAAGCGACTTACAAGTGACGTGCAGGGCAGCAAAAATCTAAGTCAAGGTCCATGTGGCAGCTCGCTCCACCATCGTGCGATCACTGAGCTTCCCATTACACTACAGCTGTGAGGACACGGGTCTTGAACCAAACTCACTGGCTCACAGCCGCTCCTCTCTCCTCCCACACTTTCCCCCCTTGTCATATTCTGACTTGTGGTTGCATGGTAACCTTGGTAATCGCACTGCTTCCTCTTCCCTTCGGTTATTTTCTGCACACTCACATCAGTGTGACCCCATGTTCAGATACAAGACGAAGCTGCCCGCCTGTAAACTCTTGCTTGTTTACCAGGAATTAGACCTGACCCTGTCTAATCCCAAGGAATGTCTCTGTGAGTTGTAGTTATTGAACCCAGCTGAGGTTTTATCTGCCTGCCTGTAACCCGAATCCTGCCCCCTAACTGGTCCAGACCAGTTCTTATTCCTGACACGTTGTTTTTTATTTTACTTCCTGTAGCTTAACTCTCCACTTTTTGATTATTGACACCTTTCTGCTGGACTTTTTCTCTTTTTGACACCTCACCCGAGCTGAAGCAAGTGATCTGAAGGAGAGCCAGAAAAGACTGGGACCCGAATAGCACTGGCATTAAGATGAACCGGTTACAGTACATTCATTATGAACGGAGACAATGTGAGGACAGGATGAGAGTTTTAATTTGACAGGATTCTTTGACATATTTATTTATTCTGTTCAATCCACAAATGCACAGCAAAGTCACCTCAAGACACTTTACATAAAAGAAAAAAAAATCAAGACATGTTCAGACATGTAGGGGAATAAGAATCCCCATGAAACAGGCACCAGTGGGAAGGACATACAGTGTGTGACCGGAGACACGGACAGATGATTGAGAACTGACGTTACTTTACTTTCAGTGGCGGAACAAGTCCGGAAAACGGCGAGAAGACAGGTGCTGAAAGTCCACGTTGAAGGAGACAGAATCATGATCCCGGTCCTGGACTTCATAGCAGTTCTTCCTCCTCTGTCCCATGTCTGTCTGGAAAATGCCTGTTCTCAACTACACCGCTGTTTGTATTCATTGTCCCTCCTTCCCGTCCTTCCTGTCCCCTTCCTCCCGTCCCGTCCCGTCCTCCTTCCCCTCCCCTCCCGTCCCGCATTTAAACCCGTCCCTTCCCCTCCCTCCGAAGTTTCCTCCCGTATCTGCCTGTAAGTAATATTTATTCAAATCATTTCAATTTTATTCATCAGGACAAATTCTCAACAAAGGGAAGACACTTTACATAAAAGTCAAGACTGGAATTTGATTTGAGCAGCATCACGGGCGCTTTGATATGCATATGTATTCAAATCAATTCAACTTTATTCATAAAGCACCAATTTGCAACAAAGTCACATGAAGACACTAATTTCTGCCTCTCCGGTAAATGACACCCCTCCTCCCGTTTAGATCATGGTTCGGTCCGTCCACCTGGACCCTCTCTGACACCTGCTGAGTCAGATTGTCAACGGTTAAAATAGAAATGTCCTGACGGTGAGACAAGAATAAATCAGAAACGAAAATAAAAGTTTGACAAAGCAGAGACAGAAGAAAGGCCGGAAATTACTTACAGATTATTTTAAATAGAAAGGTTTGTTTTATTCACGGAAGACGGAGCTTCATTTGCAGAGGCATGTTAATGCTACTTCCATAGCCGACACTTTATAATTAACTAACTTATGTTTTTCACCATTGAACATAAAAATAATGTTGTAACATGTATGATAGTTAGTTCACTTATAATCAGGTCTCTATATGTTCACCTCATATACAGATGCAGGAAGCAGATCATCAGTATGTCACTGAAATCCTGCCTTTAAAAATCGTGTGTGTGTCACATTTTGATTATAATTAATTTCACTATCATATGATTTTAATCTCTTTCATGGTCTTATTTGAGTCATTTAATAAAGTGAGTTTAAAGTGAGTCAGTTTTATTTTTTATTTTTCCATATTAACAGAATACTGTAGTACAGAAGATCTGAATGAATTATGTGTTTTTTAGACATGTCAGATCCAGGATCCTGGTCAATCAGCCTGTCAGGGAGGACGTAGAAGGAGCTTTTAAAACAGAAGATGAAGCTCAAGAGAGAATCAGATGAGGAAGAGGAAGAAGAGGAGCTCACAGTTTAAGGGACAGAGGGACACAGTGGACACTGAGCCGCATGTCCACAGCTGTGGACAGAACTATGACTAAACTGCAGACAAAGATTTTGGATCTAGTTTGGTTTGAATGTTTGGTGCAGAATGGGTGAAGTAAAGGGCCCAAAACTGCTAACGGCCCTGAGCAGCATAGACACTGTTGGACCGATCTCTCTTTGCTCTTCTTCTGAATTCAAGGAGAAAGAGCTTGAAGACCCGCTGCTGTCTGTGGTTTGTGTTTCCTTTGTTACTAAAGCACTCTGGACCTGTTACAGCACTGATGACGATAATATTGAGTAATATTTTAGGTGATACAAGTTTAAGAAAAACATATTCAATAGGTTAGTTAAATTAACTCAAAAACTGCCAAAACAAATGAATATAGATAAATATCAAATTATTTAACAATCAAAAGCTGTTCTTGAATTTATTAGCATTTAATAATTATACATCTGTATATGACTTCCATTTACTTTGTCAAGTAATATTTCAAGTTTTGATTTTTTTAAAGAACATGTTGCTTTAATTAGCAAATGTGACAACTGTCGTAAGTTAACGCAGATTTATAAATTGAATCCAGATCACACGACGCGGATCTCAGCACCGTGCGATCCAGAGTCCAGTCCACAGCCTGGCTCCGGATAGCGAGAGTCTGCCTGGTCTCCAGCATGGGAAATTCAGCAGCCTTGTTTCAGCAAAGTGTTCACAAAAATATTAGTTTTTCAAAATAGAAGTTTTTTCACGAATAAAATCACGTCCTGGACGCGAGTGCTTCACAAGGTGCAAAAGTTTAAGATAAAATAATAACACAGAAACAAAATAAAATTTGTAAAAATAGTTAAAATAAGTGTCTTCAGCTGCTTTTTAAAACCATCAACAGATTCAGTCAAATGCAGTGACAGGACGTTCCCACAGTAGCTGCACGTTTCCCTGCAGGTCGCTTAATAAATGCATCATTTAAAAAACTGTGTTACAGATACTCAAGGGACTAGTTTTAATATTTCTCACAGCTGTGTAATAATAACCTTAATTTAACTTCTGACACATTTACATGTACAGGTTGGGCACAATTTTACATTTACAGTCCGGTAAAAAAGTTTGTATCCGCTTCTTTTCAAATGGCAAAAAGAGTAAAACCAATTGTTTCTTCAAACATAATATTTATTGCACATTGAGCACGTCCCTCATTAGTAATACAAACTATTAGTGACTACAAACAAGCAGTTTCTGCCGTGACAGCTTGGACCTAATCCTATATAATCTGAATATTTTTATGGGACCCAAGACAGCAGCAGGGTGGCCAACAAGCTGCAGTTACAAAACACTGGCCTCATAAATAAAATGTCACCTGAGGTACCGTGGTCCCCGTTCAAAAGAGAGTCGGTTTTGTCCACAGAAAAGTGGCCTCATTTAATGTCTGTGTCTACAAACGTCTGCCGGGGGCACGGCTGCACTGGAGACATAAGAGCCAAATCTTTGAGGAGAGGCAGACTTCCCATCACTAGTTGGACATTATTCATCTGTTTTTATGGTTTTTGAATCCAGTAGTGACATCACAATCTTCCATTTGCGGGTTTTGATTTGCGGGGCATGACATGAAGGAGTGGCTGCGGATTCAGGTGCAGCAGCACGACCATCCTCGGAAATGACTGAGGACAATGACCTCCAGAATATTTTATATTGGTCTGAAGACGAGGGGTCGATCAGCAGGAAACTTTTTCAGGACCCAAACACTAAATACCAAAGCTAACACAGCAATAGCTGCAGGGATAACCCACTGAACACATGCCGTCTTGTCTTCTTCATCATTGTCTTCTTCATGCCTGGTGCAACCTGCAGATCAGAATCAGATGTCAGCTCCTGTATCAGCATGGACAGATTATGGGTAAAGACAGGAAAGTCTCCTGGATTTATTATTATTATTATATGATTATTTATTTAATGACAAAAAAAGCCACCTGCTGTAAGGTGACAACAGTCGGAGTTAGATGTTTCGTTGGTTCTATGGCTTTTTTTTTTATTTAGATGTGTATTCATTTGGCAGGAGAGGACAGTGATGTTGGAGAAGGAAGAACATAACCGCTGCAGCCCAGTCTTTCTAAAAACAGCCAGATGTTTGAAGCTACCTGACGTTTTAGCAGCTAATATCGGTTTCCTGTTAAGTCTTTGCTGCATTTGGCTGAATTTGGCTGAGCAACATCTTTTGGAAACACACACATCTGATCTGGGACGGTTCACTCTCACACCAACAAGCAGGAAGCAGCTTCAACACACACACACACACACACACACACTCACCTGAGTCTGTGACTGTCAGGGTGATGGTGCTGATGAGCTGAGGTTTGCCTCCATATCCAACATAACACTCATATGTTCCAGTGTCTTGGATGTTGACGTTCTTCAGACTCACAGAAACGTCTCCGTTCTTCATCTGTGGATCATTCAGCTCCACCCGACCATGAAAAGATGGATGCTGATTGTCTCCATACATACGTCTGTCTCTGAAGAAGAAGACATAACCCTCTGATTTCAGGTCTGGTCTGATCCACCTTACAAGTTTGACGTCATCACCTACGGGACTGTGACACTGGAGAAGGACGTCACCTCCAGGCTGCGTTTTCATCTCTACATGGAAACACAGGAAGTAAAAGTCAGCGAATCTTGACTTTATATAAAGTTGTCAAACGGTGTGTTGCTGTTAAGCTCAGTGGTGACAACTCAACGACTTTGTCTCCATGTGAGTCATATACATACACTACATGCAAAAACACACATTTAAAATGAGACTTGATTAAATGTGCACTGACTATCAGAAGAAGACAGACACGATGTGGTTAAAAAGATACAGTAAAATATACATGTAAGACACACATATTGCTTTATTGTAAGATAATAATGAATGAATGTTTTTTTTTTACAGTGTGTGGTGTGTAGTGTTATAAAAATGTCAAGTTTAGGAAAATGGATGTTTGAAAAAGAAGTCATGCATGGCTCAGACCAGTTCAGGTTTATGATTTCTTGCTGCTCTTCTTGGTTTCTGTGCACAATAGATCAACTAGAAGCTGAGGCCTTTTGAATTAGTCTGCTTTTAGTTTGGCCCTGGTCAGAATGAAGTTATTGAATATAATTTCGAACACATGCTAAAACGTGATAAACCTTTTCCATTCTATTGCCAACAGTAGCCAAGCAAACAACAGTGACGTCACTGGACATTGTTTAGCCTGTCACTATCCAATCTGCTCATAAAACCCACAAAGTTGGGAAATTTGATCCAACCATATACAGCAAAAAATGTTCTAATTTAAATCCATTATCATACCGGCCCTTAAAGTCGGCAGCGATCAAATATGTTTCTGTTTTTCTTTTTTTAATTTAAACCCATTAAGGAGGAGATATGGGACTTTCACGTGCCGATCTGTGCCAGATGTTCCAGCTGTGCCGCCTCCGACATGTCAGCTGGGAAAAAGTAACGGAAGGTTTTTTTTTTACTTTTATCAGCACAAGAGACGCGGAGTTTGCCGAGTTCCACCGGAACAATCATCCAAATAATAATCAAAGTGCTTAATAACAATCATTTTGTCGACTAACATGACGTCACAGAGTCAAACCCGGAGCCCCCGGACAGCCCAGACCGGACTCGGGATTTGGGATTTTTGCAGGGCACATACCTTCAGAGTCAGAGCAGGTTGTGGAACGAATGAAGAGACACGCTGATAAAATCCATTTCAAATCCATTTCTGCTAAAATCAAGAACTTCAGCTGATCGTTGCATCTGGAACATCCGCCACTTTTGCCCTGCGCAGCTGTACGAGGGGAAAGGGAGGAGTTATTACTTATTATGGATAAGAATATGTCCACATCCGTTATGTCTCATTAGATGTAGATGTTAAATGTGCTGATCTGTAGGAACAGCTTGAACATTCATCAGCCATGAGCACATGGTTCTTTTCGGAGTTATGGATCCTGTGCTTTGCATTATTAATATTTTTTGTTAAATACCAAAAACCGAACAACATGGTTTCATGTTGATGATACAACACAACCATCTTCTCTCACTGTGTTTGTTGTGAGCAGAGATTCTTTTTTAAATAGAATTTAATAAAATTCCAAACTAAAATTCGGAATAAAATTCAGAGATAAAACACCAGAGACAAGCCTCCAAATCGGATTTATGTTCTGCTCAGTGACGTTTGACATTTTCACATGTCACATAGTCTTACAGTTTGTGTAGGTATAAATATGTGATAAGGTCTCAATCCGGAGATAAACCGGGGGTTCGGGTTCCAAGCGTGTCAGGCCCAGTTTCCAGCTCCAGCATCTCAGTGGGTCGAAGAGTCTGAAAACACTGCGTCCTCTAGTGGCCAATCAGCAGCTGTGCAGGAGCAGGCCACTGTCAGTTACACAAAGTTATGATTTTTAATTTCAAAACCTTCTGTCCCAAACCACATTTTCTGCTCTGTCTGAAAAATAAGACTGTAAATGGGTTAAGACTCAGTCTGGTTGGGCTGAGGACATTCGGAAATACTGACCCACAGTTGAAGCAGTTTCTTCTGATTTCCTGCCCCAGTAAATAAACACAATACCTCACTGATGACCAGAACTTTATTAACAAAGCAACTCTTTACAGAACATGGTGTTCTTATAAATAATAAACATGGCAAGTATTTACTGGGCATTTATGCTTTGAAATGTTTTTGTCCTTTACATCTATGCAAGCAATTAAATAAATAAATAAAAATTAATTAATAAACCTTGAAGCATAGTATGTAAGTAAGAAACATCATCCTAAAATGACACTGTGGAGGCTTTTAACATTTTCCAAAAATGCCACTGACTAACAAAACTGAATATTAAAAATCAGCTGTAAAGAAATACAAGGCAGAATTGTGAACTAAGAGAACCCTGGGAATTTTTTCTCCAACAAGCTTGTCTCACCTTTTTTTCTGTCAGAGACAGTAACACTTCACCTGCAGTTAGTGGCTGCAAAATATGACATTAGTTTATACCTGGTTGTATTTAGAGTAAAATGTAAAATATAGTAAACACTTCAAGTTTCAATTAAGTACAATAGCAACAAATGAGGCAATGGCAGCTGTGGAATTCATAAAAAAAAAAGTATTATCCGGGTCAACCCAGTGCACCTTTTCCTGAGCTCATTCACTGCTGGCATTTGCTAAAGGCCGAGAGACGATGACATTTTTCAAAAATGCACTGATGCAAATGAATAGATATGTCACGTTAATGCAGGACAGTGTGAAGTGCATTTTAAACTGTGGTGACACTGATACGAGCACAGGAGAATTAAAGCTAATTGACAAAGGACGTTCTCTTACATGTGCCCAGCTGAGAAACGAGCCTCCTTTGCAGTGTGGATTGGAGTAATACATGATTTAACGCAGGCACGTCCTCCGAGAAGTAAGACACACTAAAGGAAAATGTTGAGAACCCGTAAGAGCTGTGCAGTACCTTCAGAAATCATTCACATTTGACCACATTGCACATTTATTTCAAAATTCAAAAAACGGATTTCGCCCATGTTTTCCGTAGCTGGAAATCCTAAATCCAGTGTGAGTCTGAATACTTTCAGTTTTGCTGGTTTCACTCCAGTTAGTTAGGAAACACTCACAGATTAAGGAGGTAACAGCTCTGACACACTTTACACCCGCTCCACGACACCTGCTTCTCCAGCAGGAGGCTGGTACAAAATCAGGTCTGTGAGTCCTCTAAGTTTTGTAAGCAGCACAAAACCGACACCAGCAGTAAGAGCTAACACACCAACTCCTATCCCATAATCATCAAGAATCTTTTCTTCATCCTTGTCTCCTCCTTGTCTCCTCCGTCCTTGTCTCCTCCACCCTTGTCTCCTCCCCCTTGTCTCCTCCATCCTCAGTGTGTCCAGCTCCTCCCCCTGTGAGCAGAGAATGAGATGTGAGGTGTGAGGTGTCAGGTAGGTGATGGATCCATTTCCAGACATGATCTACTGCACTTTGATCCCATCACTCATAGCAGCTGTTTGCTACAAAGTCTCATCAGCAACATCTTTAGGAAACACACACATCTGATCTGGGACGTTCACTGTCACACCGACAAGCAAAAAGCAGCTCAACACACACACACACACACACACACACACACACACACACACACACACACACACACACACACACACACTCACCTGAGTCTTTAACCTGTAGCTGGACTCTGCTTATGAGCTGAGGTGTTTTTCCTTTTTTTCCAACGTAACACTCATATGTACCATTGTCTTTGACGGTGACATTGTTCAGAATCACAGATGCGTCTCCGTCCTTCATCTGTGAATCTTTCAGCTCCACTCGACCATGAAAAGATGGATGCTGGTAGTTTTCATATGTACGATTATCTCTGAAGATGAAGACATAATCTTCTGATACCAGGTCTGGTTTGATCCATTCTACCAAGTTGATGTCAGCACCTCTGGGACTGTGACACTGAAGAAGAACGTCACCTCCAGTGTGTTTTTTTATCTCTATCAGGGAAAACAGAAAATAAAAGTCAGTGAAACATTTTTCTCCATAAAATATTTTCATTTTAATCAGTTAAAAGACTAAACACTAAAATACCTTCTCACCTGAACCCAGTTTCCCACACAACAGTACATGATTCTACCCAGATGACTTTTCATAAGGTGACAGCATTAGTAGAATTGATCTGTTATTACTAATATGACTGAGGGTCTTGTCAAGCCGAGCTGTTGATCAGCCCAGTCCATTTCTGCGGTCAAGTCAGCCGCCGCTAAAGCTCTGTTGCGCTTTTCTACTTGTATTTACGGTAACAGCTCGTGGACAAGTGCAACAGCTTTTAATATTGCACGTATTTAAGGGGGTGTATAATTTGACACATATGTCTTAACAGTATGCATCTTACCAAATAAAAACATTTATATGTTAAATATTTTCTTTGATTATTAAAATCAAAAATACTGAATACAAAAACTGAACGTATGTGTAATATTAAATTATACAGTGAAAAGGTTGGAATAGAAAAATGATTCATTCAGAGCTTGACCCCCAAAGCAGCACTGTAACAAACAGGGTCCTCAAGTCTGGATGCTCATAAACCATATTGTGCAGTGCAGTATTAATACATTTATGTTTTACATGACACTTTGAACAAATACACATCTAATCTTAACCTCAAAGCTTAAATGACTGTGTGTGTGTGTGTGTCCTCTGTGGTCTGCAGTCCAGCAGTAACTTGTGGGGGTCCACAGCTGGTCCACAGCTGGGCCCCGCCCATTCCCCGGGGCTGCTCGGCGCTCGTCCTTCAGTCCGGCCCTCGGGGGGCTTCTGTCCCCTCACAACCTCTACAGCTGTGAGGACACGGGTCTTTATGACCCAAAGTCCGGAACTTGTCAAAACCAAAACGTGTCACAGCCACCTGAAGAACTTCCTGGTTCCCCACGTCTCCGTGAACTGACGTTACTTTACCTTCAGTGGAACAAGTCCGGAAAACGGTGAGAAGACACGCGCTGAAAGTCCACGTTGAAGGAGACAGAATCACGATCCCGGTCCTGGACTTCATAGCGGTTCTTCTGTCTATCCCCTGTCCCGTGTCTGTTTGGATCGGTCTCATCCTCACACACTAAGCGGCCGCACCTTCCTCTCTCCTCCCACACTGATTGGCCATCTGCCCTGTCAGGACTTTGTTTATGTGGTAACCATGGTAACCGCACAACCCACATCTCGTGCACTGTGTGAACATTTTGGCAGCTGCCCAAATGCTGATCCACAGTGAGTCTGAAGAAGAAATAATCCCAGGAAGCAAAAGTCATTTCATTAATATAGAAACACTTCTGCAGACTAAAGCTGGCCTAGAACAAGTCCAAAGTTATTTAACAATACAAATAAACATTTGAAATAGATTATGTTGCATCATATTTATCTATGTGATTTATTTTACTTTTTTTATTCAGTGTTTTTAAATAAAAAAATTAATGGTTTGCTCGTATGTATTTGAGGATAAATCTGATACATTTACATTTTCTAATTTAAAATGTTGGATTTTATCCTTGTTTTGGTGAAAACAAAATTAACACTGTGGCAAGTAACTGTAATACTAATACTAAAATGTAATTTGTAACTTTTATTTGCAACTTTTAACAATGTGAGATGTAATGAAAATGTGCGTTGTGTGTTCCCAATAAGTTAGTAGGTTTTTCTCAGAGTTTCTCAACTGATGATAAAGTATTAGGATAACAACAAAACGCAGCTAATAAAATTAAAAATTTGTTTTTTAAAAAAATGCCTTGTACATACTCAGCAGAACATAATCATGACATCATCTTCCATTTCACACCCTCAGCTCCTTCACTTCAGTGATTCCACCTCTGTGCACATAGAGGATTTGTGATACAGCAGGTAAACCTGAGCTGTGCTGCATGACGCTCAAATTACATGAAATCCTCTACTCGATGTCAAATACGCAGCCTCACGGCTTCACACACCGACTTCCAGGGAGACTAAACCTTGGACGACAGAGTAAAAGGCGTCTGTGGAAACAAACCCTGCGTCTGGACTGAGTCTGGACTCTGCAAACTCACCCACGTCTTCAACCTTCAGCTCGATGCTGCTGATAATCTCAGGTCTGAAAGAGCACTTTCCCTGAGATATGTTCTGCTCAAAGTTTACTTGGAAAAAAATTATAACTACTCCTTTCCAGTTTATTGGGGACACCTGAATAAAACCATTTTATTATAATACAGTGCCATTCATAAAAAATTGAATCAATCTCCCCTACTCATGTCTCGCTTTGTTCTTCGAGTGAAAGTGAGGAGAAACAGAAACAGTAAAAAGAAGCGGAAAAGAGCAGCGAGTTATATTTTTTATTTTGACATGACATGTGGTGTCACTTCCCTGCTGACTGTGTAAGAATACGTTCAGCTCTCTGCCGGCTCAGAAAGCTGGTGACTTCCACAGTTTGATTGCACCAGCTCTGCCTTTAGGAACACGAGCAAACATAGATTCTGTCTTTTCAGAGAACTCAGCTTGTTCCTGTCCCGTTCAGCTACAGCTGTGAGGACACGGGTCTTTAGGAACCAAAGTCCGGAGCTTCTCAAAACCAAAACATGTCTCAGTTACAAGCGATACTTTACCTTCAGTGGCCGAACATGTCAGGAAAGTGGTGAGACACAGAATCATCGTCCCGGTCCTGGACTTCATACAGACTTTGCTCCAGAGCCTCCAACTTATCTGTCCACTCACACAATCACTGCTTGTTTTCAGCCTCCCCCCTTTTTTCCGACTTCTCTGTTTCATTACTCCTCTATTCGTTTGCCTTCTGTTTCCATGGTAACCATGCCAGTCTTGTGACTCACGCCTCGTCTTCTGGTTTTTCTCCACGCTGACATCACCGCGATCCCACACATGGATACAAAACTAAGTTGCTGCATTCATCCAGTGAACATTGCTGAAGTCTTACGGCATCTGGCTGCCAGTAACTGACCCGGATTCTGTCCCCGGCCTCTGCATTTCCTCCAGATTAGTCCTACTGCCTGACATTTCACGGACAAATCAACAGTTACTGGTGACAGACACCTCACGTGTCTTGCATAAACCTGCACATATTGAACAGGATGTTCACAAAGGGCGGGGCTCGAGCTGCCTGATTATTATACAAAGTTATGATTTGTAATTTTTATTTTTCCTGTTTTAAACCATACCAGATGAATGTGCAACGGTGTTATGTCACGTTTGCATGTTCTCTGGAGGGATGCAAACTTAACTATGGACAGAGATTGTGTCAAGAATTCACCAGTGGTCAGTGTTTGCGATTATTTGCATAACTAATCTCTACGTAAGACTGTAAATCTTCGCTCACCAGGCTGTTGGTGAGAATACTATGTGCACATGCTTGGAAGCCACAGTGTGGAACATCATGTCAGGCGTCCAACTACACGTCTGGATTTTAAAGCACTAGCAGTGGGGACTGCAACAAGTGTCAAGTTTCCCTGAAATGCTTCTGATGGCAGCGGAGTTTGTTCAGCATTTACAATTTAACAATATTTACACCTTCGACCATCGACTTTGAGCTGATGCGACAGACAAAGAGTCAGAGATGTGATGACAAACAGCCAAATGCAGTTTTAAATGTTGTTGGTTTCAATCTGACCTCAGGCAATCTGGCTGTTTCTGAGATTTTTTAAAATCGGATCAGTACACACCCACACACAGGCACACAACCTCGTTCATACAAAACATGTTTGCTGCTTATATGAAGCAGGAAGCAAATGTTAAAGATTCGTGTTTTTTGAAGGGGTTTATAGTATGATAACAGATCTTTTCTCCTACATGGACCAAGTCACCACAATAACTGACCCACGGTTAAAGTGGTTTACTCTGGTTTCCCAAGTCACAGTAATCAGGTGTTACTTTACATTCAGCTGGCGAACAAGTAAAGAACCTTGTGAAAAGACACACACTGAAAGTCCATTTTATAATAAAGACAAGTCCATTCAAGTGAATTTATATAGCAGCAGTTCACATTTTATTGCACATATTTGTAAAGGAAAACCCAACAAATCCCCCCTGAGCAAGCTCGAAGGCGACAGCGGAGAGGAAAAACTCCCTCTAAAGGAAGAAACCTCCAGCAGAACCAGGCTCAGGGTGGGCGGCCATCTGCCTTGACCGGTTGGGGTGAGTGGAAAGTGGAGAGAGAAAGGAAACATAACAGAACAGAACATTGGGCGGGTTGGTAGGACCAGTAACTTCAAACCGGAAGACACACAGCTCCAAATCCAGGGACACCTGAGGACAGGGACAGAGAGAGGGAGACAGAGAGGGAGAGAGACGACTACGGGACAAAGACACAGATCTAACATCATACAGTGGTGACATGTAAATACTGAAAAGTGTTCAGTGCATCGGTTCAGTCTAAGTCTTTAGCAGCTGTCTGGTTCAGCGTGACTGATCAGCTCTAACGATAAGCGTCATCGATCGGGTGCTGTGAGGTTTTTCAGATACGACGGAGCTCGACTGTTAAGGGCTTTGTGTAAGGGGGAGGGTTTTAAATTCGAATCTGGATTTAATGTGGAGCCACTTGAGAGAAACTAATGAGGGAGAAATCTGATCTCTCATGATAATTTCAACTCATCTTAACAGGGAGTTATTAAAGTCCAGATATATTTGGACAGTAAAACTGCTCCCTGATGAGTTCGTCTGTCTAGCTGCTGCAAAAACAATGTTAAGCTAATAGCTTTTCATATTGCACTTAGTTGTTTTTGTTCATCATTAATCTTATGAGTCAGGTGTATTAAAAGTGCCCTGTACGGTGACAATAAAACAGAGAATATGAAAAAATTCAGTTTGTGAAAGGTCTGAATTTTATTGGATAAATATTTGTAATAATAATACATAAACACATATTGTTATATACATATTATATAAATACTATGTCATAACAAAACATGGCCAATTCTGGCCTCTGCTCTCTTAGTAGTATCATTCAGTATCATCGTATCTTCTGGAAACGCCTCGAACTGTGTTTAATCCCACCCCATCCCTCCATTTGAGCAGTAAATTCTGCATCCTTAATCAGTCACATCTCTTCAATGTGTCACTTCGTAGCTGATCGAGTTCTCAGGATTCAGTCAAGCATGGCCAATTCTGGCCTCTGCTCTCTTAGTGATATCATTCAGTATCATCATACCTTCCGATCGAGTTCTCAGGATTCAATCAAACTTAGTAACATATTGTAGCGACCCGGGCCGGTGGGCCAGGGGTGGGGTCGCTGGGGATTGTGGGTACTTGTGGTTTGTGTTTGTGTTGGCGCGTGGTCGGCGTGAGGGAAAGCGCTGTGGGGAATGTTTGATTGTGTGGGGGATATTGGTTGTGTCTGTGTAGTGCTTGTGTGTACTGGTGTTGGCCGACACCGTGAGGGAGGGTGTTGTGTGTGGGAGTGACCCTCACGGTGACCGGCCTGTGGAAGTGGGTTTGTTCCTGTTCATGTGTGAAATAAAGCTGGTTGTCTCCAACTGGACACACCCTGCCACGGTGTGTCTGGCACTACAATATCATGTGCTCCGTATTCAATCAATAGATTTCATTTTCCGCATATTTCTTCTTTGACACTGTAATATCATTTGACACTGACTCTTTGCTTTTTCAACATGAGGATGGTATAAACTCAGCTTTGCATTTCCTTTAAGGTGTCTGAATATCAACTAGAGTAAACGCGACAACAGCAAGAGCGATAGCAAAGAAGCAACCATACCGTTAGAGAGCTTGTCTCCTCCATTCACAGTGCGTCCAGCTCCTCCACCTGTGAGCAGAGAATGAGATGTGAGGTGTGAGGTGTCAGGTAGGTGATGGATCCATTTCCAGACATGATCTACTGCACTTTGATCCCATCACTCATAGCAGCTGTTTGCTACAAAGTCTCATCAGCAACATCTTTAGGAAACACACACATCTGATCTGGGACGTTCACTGTCACACCGACAAGCAGGAAGCAGCTTCAACACACACACACACACACACACACTCACTAACCTGACTCTGTGACTGTCAGCGGGATTGTGCAGATGGGCTTACGACTGTTTCCTTTGATTCTAATATAACACTCATATATTCCAGTGTCTTTGATGGTGACATTCTTCAGAGTTAAAGATGCATCTCCGTCCTTTATCAGTGGATCTGTCAGTTCCACTTGGCCCCGAAAAGGCAGATGCTGGTTTTCTGGATCACATTTCCCATCCCGACACAAAATAACATATTCATCTTTTAGGTCTGGTCTGGTCCACTCCACAGCGAAGTTACCAATGTTTCTCATAAGTTTACATATCAGAGTGGCGTTTTCTCCAGGTTTAACTGTGATATTTTCTGGACCTGACAAAGAGACAAACAAACAGAGTAGAGACGTCAGGGAGTCAAAGCAAAACTGTGTCCTCACCGTGTGGTGACACTAACACGGGAGAAATTAAAACATATTTTTACTATTTTACTTCATATTTTGTGTTTATGATGAGTCTCATTACGAAAATGTACAGAGTTTTTCCTTAAACTAATTAAGGGACCAATCACAGACACGATGTGTGACAGTGCAGAAACATTTACCCTGATTATAAGTGTCCATCTGACTTCCTGTCCTCTTACTAATCACTAATATAAATGTGAGAGTCTCCAACAGGAAATCAGAGCTGAGACACAGTTTCGATTGTGTCCATGTGCAGAAATGAGCAGGGACACATATTTAGTCTGGAGGTTTCGTTTAAACTGACTGTAGAATAATAGGCAGCAGAAATGGACAGAGGACTAAGTTTTAGACTGATCCAGGAAATACCTGTCAAAATAAAAGCCCTTTATCAAAGTCATGTAACAGTTCTAAAGTAACAGTTATTATTCTTAGTAAGTTATTCTTCTTCTTAATGACTTGTAAATATTAAAAAAAAAACATATGAAAGTAGAACCATTTATATCATCAAAGAACTGTGTGTGTGTCAACAGGTATGTAAAATTAATAAAAAAAATATTCATAGACTATTCTACATCATTTAGCTGTTAGTGAATAGAAAGATCTGTACACAGTGTGGAGACGGATGTCCCCACCAGCCTCTGCTCTTATGTCTTTTAGACAAAAACAGGAGGAAAAAGTCAGTGAAACACGTTATTATAATATTCAACACTATTCAAACATTGGAATATTTACACCTAAACTCTTTTTTTTTTTTACATTAAACTTTTTAGCACACAACTGTGTCGACACAGATCACAGATTTATGACTGGTGATGAGATGATAAGACATAATCGACATTTTCTCTTTCCCTTGTACTGAAAATGAACAGAGGACTTTTTAATATTTTCAGTCCTGCTGACATGATTTTTTTCTTTAGCAACTTCATATCATGTTGGAAACATATGTTTTCATTCTACTGTAGGTTTAATTTAATGGTGTGTTTTTTAAAAAACAATGTTGAATCCACTGCATCAATCATCATGATATGATTCAGAGAATTCACAAACTCTGTTTTATTTCTCTTATACATTAGAAAAGGCAAAATCGGAGATTTTATAAAACACAAACTGTTACATATACAAACGATTTTGTAGCAATTCTGAAAAACAAACAGCCAAAGTTTAATTCGCTTGTTAACTTGTTACTGTCTCACAACTCACAATTTGAGGTGTAAAAGTTTTGTACTGACAAGACAAAAACTTACAACACTATGTCTTGGAACCAGGAAGTCCTTTTAGGAAGCTTCAGAAGAAAATCTCTCTTGTAATTTAATCTTGTAATTAATTCCATCGATTTGTGCGTCTGCGATATGACACCATGGCAGACTGCCCGGTTTGTTTCATGATGCTAATTTGTTGAAGCTTGCCCCAACACATTATGCAACACCGTGTTAGTGTTGCAACACACTAGAAAACTCACTAAACTCGCCATGACTTCTTTTATTTTGATTGTTTAGCGCTTTGGTCAGGCCAACTTAAAATCTGTTTCTACAGTAAATGTGCTTTGATTCACTGTAACAATGAGGAAATGAGACATTTGCTGAGAAAATCACTAAGTTGATTTACAGAGTAATAAGATTGTTTTTCACCTACATACAACACAAACCTGGAGCATCACAAAACCGGCATATTAGATCATCGGGTAACTGATAGAAGAGATTTCTGGCTGTTGCAGCAATAAATGAGTGATGAGGTAATGGCAGGCTGTTCATCGGCTTACAACTTACCTTCAGAGGCCGAAATTTTTAAGGAACATATGAACAGACACACTGAAAAAATCCATTTTAAAGGGGACATCATCTTCCTCTGCTAATTCAGGGGGCTTCGGCTGATTTGTGGATCGTGACTGGTGATGATTTCGCTGAATCTGTTGATCCGGGCTGTCGCATTAGTCGCTTTTCCTACAGAACACCACACCCTAACTGTATGACGAGAAAGGGTGGAGTTGTGATTTATAAGAGGCTAACAACCAACCCAGGAATCTGCATATTTGAACATATTTGAACGTGCGGAGTCATGTCAGTTAGCAGCCAAATCCACTCTACAACATAAGGCTGGAAGACATGTCCTCATACTTTATGCATTATTAGAGCAGAAATGTCTTTCTCTGTAGGAACAACATAACCAACAACACTCATAACCTGTGGTCACTACACTTCTAAATGTATTTAATATCTGTCATATTTGTCATTGGTGGGGTCAATGTGACTCTAAGGTTCTGGCTGACCTGGCACTTTTCACCTCTTGACTTGTGCAGAGCGACATTTATCAGGACAAGCCTACTGCAGCATTTCAATAAACATGATTTTTATGAGCATTACTTTGAAATATTTCTCCTCCTCCCCTCCACAGGTTAACCCTTACGTGTCTGCTTAGTTTAACTTTGTCCTTAATTTCTATATGGGCTTGTAAACCCTTAATAGCGTCAAAGTTGTCACCTCCTTATTGCATAAATTTTCAATTCAATTCAACTTTATTTATATGTCGCCAATTTACAATAAGGTCATCTCAAGGCACTTTACATAATAAAGTCATGTAGAGAAAACCCAACAAATCCCCCTTGAGCAACTATAGGCAACAGTGGAGAGGAAAAACTCAGGCTCAGGGTGGGCGGACGTCTGCCTTGACCGGTTGGGCAGAGTGGAAAGTGGAGAGAGAAAAGAACAGAGCAATGAAACTTGGGCAGGTTTTTTCTTTCCTAATATCGATCTGATTGCGTTGGATTTTCTAATATTACTCTGACTATGTACAGAGTGGAGTTCAAACCAGCTACATCTCACTGTTCTGCCTCGCTGTCATCTCTGGCTGCTGCCTGAGTCCAGGTTAAGCTCTAAGGTGCAGGCTGTGTGTAAAGGCTGATGGATGGAGTATGTCTGCTACTGTAAGTTCATATAAAACACAAACGTGCAGTATTACTTTGTAACCCGAATGAAAAGGAACAGAAAGTAAAATTTTGTGTCTGTATCCTCACAGAGTGTGAGGGGAACAACATTTGGTTGGCAAACCTGTTCTCCAACAGTGTTTTGAATGCAAGAGGAAATATGAAAATGGAGAGAGAACTTTAAGGCGGACCACAAAGTGCTCCAACATTCGTACACAGCAGCTGTGTATGTGAAATTTAATATGAGCTATAATCAGGATTAATAAGATCAAGAGACTTGCTTTAATATAAAGATGGAAAAGCACAAAGGTCAGACCTAAACAGGTTTCATTTTCATTTTCATTTTTCCGACACACACACACAAAGGTCACTGACTGATTTTTACATGTTATTAAATCCTGGGCAGGTCCATGTCCAGGAGACTTTCCTGTCCTGGCTTTACCCAAATTCTCTCCAATCCTGATGCGGCAGCTCACATCTGATCTGATCTGCAGGTACAATGGCGATCTCAAAGATCCATTTGTTGTAAACAGGGGCCCAGTACATCTTTTCTCTCGTGTCCTTTACTTGCTGCGTTTTTAGAGGGAGTCCAAAAACACAGAAACCGTTGGTCTTATTGAATTTTGGACCCACAGTACGAGCGTTACATCACGTCAGATTGTTGGACCCACACTTTGTTTCACACTTATCTCCACAATTGTTCTGTTGTGATGAAATCATTTACACAGTGTAACGTGGTAAAATGTGCGTTTGCAGGAAAGCTGGGCTGGGCGAAACACGACTGTAGATCCAGCTGTGGGCTGGGGATCTGCACCTGCACCGTGGTCCAGCTCACTGAGCAGGATTACAGACGGACGCCCTCTGCTGTCTGAGAATCAGGCAGACAGCTGATTTGAAGAAAGCTGCAGCTTCAGCCGAGTATCTTCGTGATCACTGTGTTCACACAGGCAGTAACACAACACCACAAAGTAAATCTGATTCTGATTCACAGATCAGTTCAGTTTACAGACAAGTTCAATATCCATCCTTGGTTCTGATATGAAAATATGAACTTCGATATCAGCTGTAACAACAGGAAAGAAAAACTGCACATTACACAGTAATAAAACATCTGTTACACTACAGTCACTTTCTGACAGTTCACTGCAGGAACGTGGACGTCAACGTCATGTGGCGTGTGTCGTGAACTGAAAATACGCAGAATCTCGTCTGCATCATGAGGCTGGAAGGAGGCGACTCCTTACTGCTACATATGTACAGCACATGATTTTTATCCGAGTTATGGATCCTGTGCTTTGCATTATTAAGAGAAAAAAAGGACTAACTTGGTTTCATTAATGATACAACACAAGGATCTTCTCTCACTGTGCATGTTGTGAGCAGTGATTCTTTTCAAATAGCTCAGAGATAAAACATCAAGCCTCCAAATACAATTTGTGACATCAAATAAGTGATATAAAAAACACTGTCACGTTTTGCTGCGCTGCAGCATGTGCTGCTCAGTGACATATGACATTTCCACCTTTGAAGAACGTCCAAAACCACTTCCTCTTGACGAAACCACAGTCTTCGAGTTTGTGTTGGTATAGATAAATATGTGATAAGATCTCGATCTTATCGTCATATTCAGAAACACTGGCTCTTATTTATGTTCATGAAAGTCTGTCTTCAAAGAACGATCAACAATGAATAAACGTTAATGTGGAATGTCTGACAATGAATCGTACAATATTTAATAAATTAAACTTCACGTTTGAGCTATGCCCCTCACCACAGACAGGAAGGAGGAGGACGTTTACCTGAAACAAGACGTTTTTAACAAGCAGCAGAATGAAGGGAGACTTTCCACTGCGGCTGCTCTGTAAGTAGAATCCTTTTTTAAACTTTAGTTATTTTTGACATTTTGCACAAACACAAGTCATTCAGTTTGTTTGATCTTTAAACGACTTTCATGCGGATGGATCCAGTCTGCATTCAGCAGTTTAGCAGAACCGTCTGTAATGTCCCCCAGCTTCATGAAGGGGACAGAATGAGTCATTAATTCCATCATTAGATCATAATGATGTACTGAAAACATTCTGACACATCACGGTAAGAACTACAATCTGCAACATGGGCAATATTTTCAGAACATTGTATTTGTGGCAAATAACAACAACAGCCTCGATACGTAAGGAAATAGGAAGAAAGTGCTGTGCACGTCTGCCTTGAAACGTGTGAACAGTTTCCTCCTGTCTGTTGACTTTTGGCCAAACGAACCAAACGGACGTCACAGTGTCTTTGCACTTCACTTCTGTCTGTGAAAGTGTGAAACTTCAGACCGACCCGAGTCTCTTTTCTCTTTAGGTCTCACTTCCCTACTGTGCTGCTCAGCAAACCCAGGTCAGTAAACGTCTGCGTTCAGTCAGCGGTGGTCGGCTTTCAGAATGCTTTAAAATATGAATATTTTCATTTAAAATCTTTTCCCTTCAGCTCGTCTGACTGTGAGTCCCAGCTTCTCTCAGCTGTTTGAAGACGAGTCTGTGTCTCTGAGCTGTGAGGAGGTCGACAGCTCTGATGGATGGACAGTGAGGAGGAACACGAGCAAAAAACACATGACCCAGTGTGGAGCTGACTGGGGAACGCTGGTTAACTCCACCTGTGACGTCAGTTACATCGCCACATGGGACAGTGGAGTTTACTGGTGTGAGTCCAGACGTGGATCAACCAGTAACATCATCAGCATCACTGTTGTACCTGGTAAGATCAGACTGTGGAGTTAGTGTTGATGAGTCTGTGTGGAAATGGATGAAATGCTGTAGTTTGTCTCTGTGTTGAGGTGGAGCAGTGATCCTGCAGAGTCCTGTCCTCCCTGTGATGGAGGGACATGATGTCAGTCTTCAGTGTAAGACAGAGGACTCCTCCGAGCTCCCAGCTGATTTCTATAAAGATGGCTCCCTCATCGGGACTGAGCCTACAGGTCACATGACCATCCACCATGTTACCAAGTCTGATGAAGGCGTCTACAAGTGTCACATCAGCAGTCGTGGAGAGTCTCCACCCGGCTGGATCTACGTCACAGGTCAGGAGCTTCACTCTGGTTTCAACACTTATTTCATCCACGTACAAACCTGAACAGCTGGATTCTCTCGACAGAAAAACCTACAACTACAACAACACCTTCACCCACCGTTAATGTTCATGGAGCTTCTCCACCCAGCTTAATCTCCATCACAGGTGGGCAAGTTGGGACTTACAGTCCTCTCTAAAGTGCTGGAATAGCAGGGCCAATTCATCGTCCTGCTGTTTACTGAAGTCATTTGGGATTAAGATTATTTTCTGAATATAACAATTTCAACATGCGTATGAACATCTGAAAAGATTAAACAGCCTCGTACATGACACTCTTTTGTGTCACATTAGCCCAAAATTTGTACCTATGAAGCTCTTAAACGCCGCAACAGTCCTGCTGGCTGTTAGATGAGCGACTTGGGGCAGGAACTCACTACAGGGTTTGGGGTTGTTCCAGCTCACAGTGAGTCCTGGTTCAGACACTGATTGAATGTGTGATTGTCTCACAGGGTCGTACCCAGCCTCAACCCGACCCACCTCTGCACCCCCACCCCCCTCCTTTACTTCCCTTCTGCACCGGCTGCTCCTCCACCTGGTCGTGTTCTGTCCGTACGTCATCTCCACTGTCCTCATGGCGTCTTTATATCGACACAGACCAGCAGGTAACCCTGACCCCACAGACCCCCGTCAATCACTCCACTGAGGTTTTCTTTTTAATGAGAACACGGCTGGTAATTCTGTTGGAATCTTCGTTTTTAAACTCGGTTTAATAATCACAAGCCTCTTGCAGAATAGGATCAGACTCACAGAGCTGTTAATCTCATTTAATTCACAGCTATGATGTGTAAAACAAGCTGCTACAAATGAATTCATCTGAAATTTAAAATCACGCTTTCCTTTGCCTCATACCAATGATAGTTTATCCAATAATAACACATTTTTCAGACAGTATCTCTAACGGCAGGTGACGGTCTACCCATTGTGGCGGCGACGGCCTTTTCAAACGGAGCACGGGAGGAGCGTTATGACGTGGTGGTGTTCTGCTGCGAGCCTGACTTTTACCCTGCACCAATCAAAGGCAGCGGACACTCATAACCAACTGTGTTAAAACTGTGTAACGGTGGAACGTGTCTCACAAAGACACCGTCGCCCTTTGCTGGACATACTGTACATGTCTGCACCACCTGTTCCTTCCTGTGTGGACTCTAAATACCACGTGTACGTCTAAACATATGTAGCACCTGTTTTTTTAATAAAATGTGTATTTTAGCAGAGCCTTCATATGCAGTGAATCATTTCCTGGTGCGTTTAGTGCCACTAGCAGCGTGGCTCTGTAGATGGCAGCGTGTGACAGACATTAACGAAATGACTGACTTTTCATTCAACGTCCTTGTGATGTCAGCATTTATTTTCAGAGCAGTTCATTAAAAAATACCTGTAGCATTAATAATGTTTCCTAACCGAGCATTTTGTTTGTGCTGGCATGGTAATCATAGTTTGTTAAACTAATTTGAATATTTTGAGTTGTTTACAGTTATGTTTTATTACCCAAATCAGGCCAAACAGTAAAACAGGCTCCTGCGACATGTCTTGTTGGTGCTTTTTTAATTCATTAACAAAATATAGATGTATAAAATATCCAAGTTCAGCACAAATAGTAAAACACAACAAATTATACGATTTTTTAAAATATACAATCTAACATCTTGTCAGAACTGATGCTCTGTGGTGACATTGGCAATGACATCTTCATACTGTGGCTCCACTTCCTCATTATTTTCATTGGGTAGGCACGTCGTCATGGGAACACTCCTCACTGCAGAGTTAAGTAAACAGTTCAGTTATTGTCAGACAATTAAAAAGATCAACGTGAAGAAACAGTTTGCTGCTGTTTTTGAGCCACTGAATCGCCAGGACAGGATGGATTTTTGGAAACTCTCCTCTGACTGCTGTCTGTTTCCCGTTTCCTGTGTGGTGACGATCTGCCTCTGAGGTTGAGATGAACAAACTGACAAGCGTGCGTTACCTGTCGGCCTCTGTCGATATATGGAAAACAGGAGGAGGGTGCAGATGAGGTATGGAGAGCACACAACAATGTGGCGGATGGTCGTCAGGGTGGGCGCCGTCGGATCAGTGGCTGGAGACGGACTCTGGGCCGCTGGACAAACACACACACGGTTTGGGAAATTGGTCTAAAAAAGGGTCTGAAATGAATCCCCCCCAATTTCATGTGTTACACTCACCAATACAAACATGTTCATACATGTTGAAAACTAATGGTTACCTCCATGATGGTGCTGAAGGCTCGGGTGTCCGGTAACACTGAAGTGTGTTTTGCCCTTAAACAGCTGTTTGCTCTCACTTTACCATGAACCAAACGTGGCTTTAGCTCTGCTCCAAACCTGCCGTCACTTCTACCTGATCCCAGGCCTAAATATGTGCATTTTATGCATCTGGGTCACTAAATAACTGTTACTAAAAGTCATTTACCAAGTTTTCAAAATCCAGAAAGATCTTGTTCTAAGGACGTTTTTAAAATCACTAGAGAATTTAGCCATGTGATCAATCATGTGATCAATTGGAAGTTGCACAAACTAAACAAATGTTTCACACTTTGGCACTTGTAAAGTCATTGTGGCAACTTCTACAAATGCGATTAACAAGTGATCAAAGGGCCGGGCATGAACACAGAACCTACACACTGAGGAGCCACCGCATTCAGTCCACCTGATGGTTTAAGTGGTGGACAGTGGTCTGCATGGGTACAAGTCTGCAGCTACTCCACCACACACACTTACCCCTCATACACTAGCTGGTATTAATCTTATGGCCGATCAGGGTACTTTTTAATGTACTAATCATCATCGGAAGGTTGTTGGTTTCCCCCCAGAGTTTCAGACCCATCACCTTTAGAGAGGCGTCACTTACAGAATGTGCACCTTCACTGGGTCTGTCCAAACCATTCGGGTTTGGCTGCTGTTGCTGACTTTGAGAACATTCATCCAAATGTAAAGCGACAAACCTGCTGACACTCAAAAAAGACACACCTCGCCTCACCAGCAACCGACTGGGTGGAGACTCTCCACGGCCGCTGATGTGACACTTGTAGACGCCTTCATCAGACTTGGTAACATGGTGGATGGTCATGTGACCTGTAGGCTCAGTCCTGATGAGGGAGCCATCTTTATAGAAATCAGCCGGGAGCTCGGAGGAGTCCTTCACTCTACAGTGCAGAATCACTTTTTCGGCCTCCGTCACAGGAAGGACAGGACTCTGCAGGATCACTGGTGTATCTGAACATGGGGTTTAAATACGTAAAACAGGAAAACAGTAAAAGGAAACGTTTGTCTCTTTTCAAAGTAGAAGACGAAAGCCACGTACACCATCGAACAGCCGACAGACATAGTGAAGCATTTAGCAGCTATGGAGCAGATTCCCGGCGTGGTAGGTTGGCAGCCAAAAGTGACTAATTGTCCTGTCGTACCATTAGGAAACATCGACATGCTGTAGTGAACAAAACACTGTCACAGAGTATTGAAACCCGCTGGGAGGAGGGTGGGGTGTCTGGGCGCCTTTCAGCTATTTCTGTGCTCGCTACTAGTCACATTAATGTGATGTTACGAACGCAGGGACTTTTAAAGCAAACAGCGACATTTTTATCGACCCTAGCCATCTTAGCCGCCACCTAACCGTGGTGCTTTTAATTAAACCATTGGTGCCTGGCAATGAAAGGGCAGTAATTCCACTTTCACGGGAACTGTTTCGACAAATGGTTCTGTAAGTTTTACAAAAGGACAAATGTCAGTTAAAGGTGGAGGAGTAGCTGCTCAGGAGCTGGGGAAACTCGCACAAGCTGGGGGTTCCTGTAATAAACTGGCCTGTCCTGGAGTTGCCAACTACTGGAATCAGTTTGCTGATGCTGTAAAAGCAGATTCTGATTAAGTTTAAAGAATTGAACTTTTATATTCAACAAAACGTTGGGCAGGTTAGTGGGACCAGTAGCTGCACACTGGAGGACACAAAGAAGACACAGAGTTTTTGTCATACAGTGGTGACTTTATATATTTTTCAGGAATCAACGTGTTTCTTTATGATTTGGCAGGACTTTTCTTACCATATATAGTGATGTTGACAGAGTTGCTCCGCTGCTTCGCTGGAGACTCACACCAGTAGACGGCGCTGTCCGGCTGCTTGGCTGTGTCCAGGAGGCAGCCAAACTTTGTAGGGGTCCCCCATGAGTCTCCACAGCTGGACATCTTGCTGCCAGAGGTCGTTGACCTTGTGACTTTCCATCCGCGATTGATGCTGTTGTCACCGCAGCTCAGAGACAGATTCTCGTACTCAAGGCGCTGAGATGAGTCAGGAGACGGTATGAGAGAGACCGGATCTGAGTCGTCTGGGGACAGAACCACGCTTGCGAGTAAAAATTCAGCTGCTGATCCTCAAATGTTCACCACATGAAGATCACAAACTCAGAACAAAAAGTACGAGTTGTCAAAGTACTAACTAGAAACCTAGCGAAAATTTATGTATATTAAATAGTACTGAAGTTCAATTCATAATCACATGAATGTACAAGTTTAGTCCAGATTTATCCCACATGTGCCTGCAGAAATCTAAAAAGTCGGGGTCTGTTCACCTTTCATGAGCAGCCAGCTAAACGGAGACTCTCCGTGGCCGTCGATGCTACATTTGTAGGCACCTTCATCAGACTTGGAAAAATGATAAATGGCCACGTGACCTGTGGGCTCAGTGTTGATGATGGTGTTATTTTTATAGAAAACAGCTGTCGAGCTGGACACATGGTTCCTTGTTTTACACTCCAGAGTGACATGTTGTCCCTCCATCACTGGGACGGCAGGACTGTGCAGAATCACTTCGTTACCTGGAGAAAATGGAAATGAAAACATTAACAACGAAAGCAGTGAGTTACACGTTTAGTTTAAAATGAAATGATTCCAAACACGATCCAGCTTTAGTAGAACCAGAATGCAGAAGCTGCTTAAAGAGTAAACGTTTAGTGCCCAGACTCAAATTTTCCACCAGGATCCATGTTTTAATTTGTCTCCGGATGAACTGAGACCGTGAGCAGAGTTTCTGGGCTTCAATCAGAGGACTCATGCTCGATGAGTGACGGGACAACGACAGGATTCTGTCAAAATAACACTGTGTGTGTCGAGGAGGGAACCTTCGACGGTTGTGGCCTTTAAATAGTTCGATAACAGAACTAATGAAACTGTTGGGCAGGTGTGAACCATTCTTACACAACAAACTTTTACTTCCTCTTACTGCGATCAAATGATGTGTGTCATAAAAGCATCGTAAAGTCACTGCAGACCAATGTTTCATGTTCATTTCCTGTTTATCTGCTCGATCCTGTTTGTCAGACAGTGACAGACCCGTCTGCAGAGGATCAAATGTCAGTTTGACGCCAAATACGTGGTTACACAAGTTGATGTAAAATGTTCCGCACCAGAAAGAAGAAGAAGAACGATTTGCGTGGATTGTTTTAAAGGTTTCTGAGTTTCACCCGTGACAGTGATGTTGACGGCGTTGCTGCTGTCCCTGTGTTCAGATTCACACCAGTACACGCCACTGGCCGACATTTTGGTCGTCTTCATGACGCAGGTAGAGGAGATCTGGCTGCCCCAGCCAGAACCACACTGGGACAGCTTCAAACTGGGAACGCACAAAGACAGGAAGCTGTGCGTTCAAATGACATCACCAACAACGTCTTCAGAAAAAACTACAGAGCGTGGTGGCTCACTGACTCTTTTATCGTGTATCTCCACACCGTCCATTCGCCGGAACCGAAGTGCTCACAGCTCACAGAGACCTGGTCGTACTCGAAATGCTGAGACCTATTGGGAGTGACAGTCACTGAGGCTGAGACACAAAGAAAGAGAAAGAAAAGACATCACAGACTTTCCGTAGCATTTTTTTTCCTAATATTGCTGTAACACAACAATTTAAATGAACCTCTGACTAATTTCAAACTCATGAAACGCACGATGTGATATATACATAAACTCCCCATATAGACAGAAAATATCTATTTTTAAGCAGGTCTGTCTGTCTTATATTTGTTCCTTTGCTTCTCTTCAACTGAAATCATGTCACAGATACATATCAAATTACGTTTCAAAATCTCAGATTTGAACTGGGAGCTGAAAGGACGATGTGTGTCTTATTGTCAAGAGCTCATAATTCCGGTTCACATCTTCCTGCCCCCAGACATTTACACACAGTTGAATTTGAAAATTTGAGGTTGACTCCATCTGTCCCCCTTCTTCCGACCTTTTACAGGACAAAGTGTTTGGATCAATTTAAAGCAATTCAGTTCATTGAAACTTGATGTTTATTTAGTCACAATACAATAAAAATGACATCAAGGCTCATGATAGTCACGAATATAAAGATTTAGACAAATCGCATTTGAACAAACACCAAGGCAACGGTGGCGCTTAAAACTTTAAAGGTGAAATCTTCCGAGCTCAGGGTGGAAGGTGGGCGACAAAAAGTGAAAGACAAGACACATTTGAAACACTGCAATTTCCTGCCGATATTTCTGAATTAAATCAAATGTCACAGAAGCTACAGATGAAAATTGTTTTCTCAGAAGAGAGAAAGGACTGTGAGAATGACGGTAAATCAGCTGCTTCATCACTGCTTTATAATATCACTAATTATAATATCTGTGTAACGTGGTTTTGAACTGAACTGGACAGCGTGAGATAAACTGCGCTGCACCTCAAAGTCTGAGTGTCTCCGTCCGTTTGCACAGATACCGTCTGTGATGCTGCCTCGTCTGCGGCTTTCTTTGTTTCTCTGCGCTCAGGCTTATCTGCAATAGGGATTGTGATGTTCCAAAACCTCATTAGCTCAAAACTATCCAGCTGTGATTGACCGAGTCATGAGAGCAGTGCCTTAATTTTATAACGCTGAAGTTCCAACATAACTTATGCTAAGGTTTGATTTTTATTAGTTATTCTGTGACACCTTTGTAATTGTTGTTTTACAGAAGCTGATGGTGGCAGCTGGTACTGTGCATGGGCAGCGGTCAGGGCCACGACGTGGTCTTGGAGCGGATGCAGAGAAGTCTGCACAAATAGGCCGAAACAAGGTTTTCGTAGTGGACGCAGAGCAACATATGCACCATATTTAATAAAGCTCATTTCACATGATATACCCACATATAGAACTGGACTTTTGAGCGTGATTGGCTTTTTGAGAGAGTCGATTCCGTGGAAACACGTGAAAACGACGCAGTGAATGAGTGTGTTTTACTAAAGCTCAGTGCTGCTGTTGAGGCTTGGTTCAGTTTTGGCACAATGCGGCCTGTTTAATTGTGGTCGGGAGACGGAAATCTTCATTTCGTAAGGCTAGAAACCCAATGTCCAACTCACTGTCGTGTTCTGATGCTGATCGAGCGACTGATGCTGTTGTTTTGTAAGAAGAAAGCAGCGTTTAGGCCCATCGAAGACGCATGAATGTTCTTCAATGAATTCAAATTCCACATTGAGACAATAAATGCACATGCATTCCCAGACACCACACATTCTCCGTGTGCAACAGACTGTCGAAAGGAAGCAAAAAAAGGAACCAAATACTTTTATCATGTGTCAAACTCACCGCGACTGTGTGCAGACGTCCTGCAGATACACAGCACTGAAAGTGAAACAGTCGGTCAGAGCCTTGTTTTACGTGTTTCTACAGAAACATTCAGCCATTTGTCGTCACACACACTTTGTCAGGGTCATGAATTGCTGTTAATTTCACTCTGTCACAGCCCGTCTTGACTTGAATTCCACTGACGTCTACTGAGATCAGTGTTTCTCCTGATAATTGTCAGTTACTGAAAATATCGTTACTTACGGATGAAAAGCCGCGTTGGCATTGTGGTGTCTGCAGGCTCAAGTCTCACTGTCCTTCTCTGCAAACTTGTGGCGAGAACATCCTGTCATAAAAGAAGTAAGGTGGGAGGAGGAAATGAGCCCAGCAAATGGCAACGCTGAAAGTGTTTTTTGTACTGCTGGTATTGTTTTAATAACATTTATTAAACATTTATTTCTAATAACTTTCATTTTTTTCTTTTGGTCAGTCTTTGTTTTCTGATCATGTGAATCTGAACACTGGACATTTGTTTGAACCCCGAATATTAAAGGAACAAAAGAAGGTGATGAATGAAGCGTCAAAGATTAAATGTTGTGTTGCTCTCTTGAAAATAGTTTCAAATTATATAAAACTGCTTATGGTGCAGTTGATTAGTACAACTGTTTACATTTATTATTATTATTATTATTATTGTTGTTGTTGTTGTTGTTGTTGTTGTTTTTGTTGTTGTTATTTCAAAGTATGAATCAGCCTTTTTGGAAATTCTCTGTTTGGTTTTCTTGAATAGGAATCTTTCGCCATCAGCTGAAACTTCATATGGGCCAAAGATGGAAACCGTTTGTGGAGCGCTCTTGTTCTTTGTCTTCCGGCGACATAGCGTGGGAGCTTTAGTCAGTTTGGGCCTCGAAAGAGCCGCGGCCGTTTCCTGGAGCCGGCACGTACCTGTGGAGGTGGAGGTACGAACGAATCAGAAGGAAAGAATCACTGTAGATGTTCCGAGCAGGACCAGAGGATTTCAGCTGTCGGCTGCACACCAGCCCGGACACACAACATGCTCATTTGACCTTCGAGGGCCAAACAGCAGCCGTGTCCACCAAAAACTGTCGCTGCGACACCTCCCACTACCTTTCGCCCACTGTTTGCTTTAACTCTGAAGCTCTGAAATGTCTTTACCTGTCTGCGGTATGTGAGGTGTGAAGAAACAAAAGGTGCTATTGCTAGCAGAGAAACAGGAAACATTTGACACTGCACGAACCTCACGTTTTATGCCATGAAACCATTGGTCACTTTATTAGGTACAATTGTACAATCTAGTAAAATCAAACACATCTCAGCTCTGCCATGAAATTCACTTTTGCAGCTTTATGATGCTTCAGTTTTTAAGCTGAAGTTGCTTTGGTTCTAATGTTTTGGCCACCCTATATTAAATAAATTAGGTGTCCATAACATTAAAACCATCTCCTAATATCTCAGCAGCCTAGTGGACGTCAATCAATCAGTGGGTTGTAGAGATGTAACAGTAATAACGTGGCCAGTGGGTGTGTTGTGAGACCGTAGCATATCATTTCAGGGTTATTCGCACTTATGCAACAGGCCTCTGTGCAGAAACTGTGGCCCAGTGTGCGCACAGGTCATGTGTGCAGCAAACAGGAAGTAGTGAGCCTCACTTCCGGCGGTAAGAAATTTCCTCCTGAGAGCTTGAAGGTCCTGCTCAAATCGACCTGACACCCGTCGCCTTTCTGTGTGAACTCTGCATGTTCTCCCTGTGTGTTCGTGTTGCATGTGCATTAATATCTATTAATATAGTTCACCAGAAATCCAGCTGTTCTCTTGTTCAATGTCATTTTGTTTTAATATGTATCTGTTCCTGAACATTATATATAATTTTTGAGGACGCCTTTTATTTCATTTTGTTAATTTTCTATACGTGACCGTTGAGCAGTCAGTGATGTCACTTCCTGTGGATTCGCGCCGTTTTCCTCAGTCGGCTGAGGAGAGGTGAGTCCGTGCAGGCACTTCCGTTTTTTTTTTTTGAAGTTGTAAGATGGTTTAAGAGTTACCGTTTAAGTGTGATAACTTCCTGTTGGTTTTAATGTTCATTTGTGATTTTGTGTGTATTTTTTGGACGGTACAGCGTGTGGTGTAGCGTTTGTGTTCTCAAGCTGCCGCTCGTTTTTTAGCTGCGTGAAGGAACTTTCGCTGTTCAGTGTTTTTATTTCATTTTACGCAGGTGTGTTGGCTTCCTCAATATTTGTTTGTTCGTATTTGTGGTGTATTATAAATTGATTCCATTTATTATATTGTTTATTGTTAAGATTTACGTTTGCTTTGTAAAAAATTATAAAATTGCCACTGATGGGTGAAATTGGGTTTTTTATGGTGAATTGTTCGTTAAATAAGTGCCTAGTTGCATTATATGATCACGCTCTTGTTAATTTATTATTTTACTTATAATAACTTTGGATGCACAGCACCTGAGTCGGCTAGCGGTCGTGCTGAGGAGAGCTGTGTGAAGGAACTGTCACTGTTCTGTGTTTTTATTTCATTTTACACAGAATAAACTTCACCCAGTTGGCAGGACAGCAGACGTCCTCTCGTCTTTATACACCACACAGGGTTTCCATATTGAAAGGAGAGGTGTCTGGTGTGATGCCGGTTACACTTGTGTGGGTTTCCTCCCACAGTCCAAACCCACTAGTTTAACTTGTGACTCTGAATTGCTTGTAGGTGTGAATGTGAGCGTGAATGGTTGCATGTTTGCGCATGTCTCTGTGTTGGACCTTGGACAGCATGAAGACCTGTCCAGGATGGACCTCACCTCTCACCTGATGACAGATGGGATAGGCTCCACCCCCCCTTGATCCTGAGCAGGGTAAGTTCTTCCAGATGATGGATGGATGGATGTGGCTAATGCAAATGTTTGCAACCCCCAGCTAACTCACTAACTGCAGAAAGAATTCAGCCTCCTCACCTTTTTGCACAATTTGGGCTGTGAATGATATTATCTATTTTTTTACAAAATAATCAACACGTGACCTGAAACTGGGGTTCACCTTGCAGGACAAACATCGTCCAAAAGAGTCCGACTTGAGGACTCTAAACAGCTGTCACAAAGAGAAGCTTAAGCTTTTGGAAAAGTCCCCTCTGTCCCCTGAGCTGATCATCAGTAACAATCTGCGGTTACATCTTAAACATGTTGTGCATGCGAGACGCCTCGAAATAGCTCAGAACTCAAGATAACAACATTGGGGCAAAGTTCGTGAAGCACAAACTGAAACACTCTGTAGTGGCTGCAGAAACTGTAAAGAAGCCGAGAATCTGCAAACAGAGGTTTACTGAGCACTGACTTAGTGGAAACCTTTTGCACATTGCAGTTTCTTTTTGTGAGTAAAAGTTTTAAAACATAAAGAAATGCAGAGGTTTTCACTTTCAGATTTAACAAAATGTGATTTTCCTATTATATCCCCGAAACATTGAAACTGCACATTCTTAACAGTGAAGCGTTGTCACTTGTTCGGGGTTACAGCAGTGTAAATGTGATCGTAACAGACTTTGGTCTTGGAGATAAACGTCCATTTCAAATCCCTGGTTCATGTTCAATAAGCTAAATAACTAAAACTCCACCTGTCAGTTCTGCCTTGCTACTGCATCTAAAGAGAGAGTAAAAGTAAAAGTACAACACTGTTAAAATTTCACAGCCGCGTGGTCATCAGGTGTCAGTTTTCATTGCTGTATAGATCATGGTGAAGAGGATGAGAGAACGCTTTTCACACACAGAACAATCACACAACGTTTCACAAAGATAATCGCTTAATTTGAAGTAAATGTCATCATTTTGACTCATGGCATCTTAGTTCTATGAAAGTTGACCCACCACATGATTTCATTTCAAAGAGCAGGTAGTAATGAATCATTTGCTGCAGCAAATGTATCTGTTCATCAGTAGGAAGTAACAGCAGCCAAATCCAGCAAGCGTTAACATAAAAGCAACATACAGCAAATACATAGTTAGAGCTACATCATGCACATAATGGGCGTACACAAGGACTCTCGGGCTTCAGGGTTTCTCAGGCCTCATAGCTTGCTCTCAAAGGCCACTTTGTCTTTTTCCCGATCCGTCTCATTGCTGCCAGGAGTTATGACTTCTCCCTCAGTTTCATCTGCAGAGATGTAGATTAAAACCCTCATTGACAAGAAGGTCTATTTATTTAGAGGATAAAACAACAGGAAAAACTCATGAAAATGACATTTGTATACGTGTGCTGACCTGTGACCTGCCGAGCCAAGAGACGTGGTCCTGCTAGTCCGATACCGAGTGCCCCAATGGGAGCTGTGGTCAGGATCGCTAGCACAGCTAAGGTTAGCACGTCCAAACCAAACTTTATTAAGGCCTCGTCACCTTCCTCTCTCGCCATGTCCAACGCCTTTGAGCCGATGGCAGCCTGACAAATGCAAATGCAAGGTATTTTTACAAACCACGTATTTCAGCTCATCAGTGACAAGACCCTCAGAAAACATAGACTGGGATTACTCAACAGGTTCTAAAGGAGGTTGTGATCAAGGTCCTCAGGGTGGTCGTCACGAAAAGGTAAAAGGAGTTTATCTTTTAGAAGGCTCCAGTGATGCTTCAGGTCCTTTAGAAGTTCTAATCATGACTGTGGTCGCCATTAAAAGGTTCTGGTAATTACAGAAAGTTTCAGGGGGGAGGTTTAGGTGTTTTTTGTCCTAATGGGGCTCTTCAAAATGGCAAAAAAATCTCTAATTTGGGAGCTTCAGTAGATTATTCTGGGGTTCTAGTGGTCACTGATGAAGCCCACAGCTTTCTTTTTGAAAGCTCTGGTCTTGATTCTTAAGGTTTTGTGGGTCATTTCAGTTACTTTTGAAAAAGCATCTATGGATTTCTAGGGGTCCTGTTACTGTGCCACACACATACACACCTGTACAGTAGCTTTAGGCAACCATGCCACAGCAATAAAGAGTTTCTCCTTCAAGTTGAATCCTCCAAAATGAACCAGGAAGAAGGTGACAAGCAGACGAATCACCAGACCAATAGTGATACAGGCTATACCCAAACCTGAACACACAGGAACAAAGAGATTGTGAAGTTCAGCAGCTCTTTTTTTTTACAGGGTTTAACTATTTAGTATATGATCCCATTGGTTCCTGGAGACTGAGACCATATCCTGTACCCAAGTGGAACAAGAGCAAATTTGTTGTCTGATGGTGTTTTCATTGATTTGTCTTGAGTAACGTTCTTACCCACAGTATTTGGGCTGAGGTCTGATATTGTGATTTCTGCTCCAATCAGACCAAACAGCAGAGGCTGGAACACGTCCCATGACCGGCCAACCATGGTCGCTACCGGAGCCTTGATACAACGATACACACATCTGGATTGAACCGATTCAGTGGTATAAACGATAAAATATTTGATCTAACTCAGACTGATTGTCATGTGTGTTACCTTGTCTGTTTTCCAGCTCAGTGCAGACAGGAAGGCCAGCACCAGCGTACTGAGACCACCAGCTCCGGCAAAACCAATAACGTGACTGAAGAAGACCGAAAATATGGACAGACCCAACAACATCAGAGTCCGCCTCAACACAAGGTCCTCCTGCAGGTAAAGACAGAGGAACGTAGTATGTTACACAGAATATTTCTTTGTTGGATTTTATATACTATAAGTTCAAGCACAGAAACAAGAGATGCATAAAAGATTACAAAAATTATGATTACATTTAAGATTTAAAAAAAATGTCAGACCTGATCTTTGCTGGGGAAGAAGCTCAAGAATAGACCCAGTATCAACCCAGCTACAATTCCTCCCACCACCTCCAGCAGACCCTTCAGTATGTTCATCCATGTGGAACCTGCAAAACAAGCGCAAACTCAGCATCGATGGAAACAACATAGCACAGAATACAATAGAACAGCGTTCCGTAACCTGTAGAGAAGGCCATTCCCAGGCAGGTGGAGAAACCTGTTATGGCCAGAATATCATCAAAGCTTCCAGCAGCCATCAGCAGGGTGGGGATTCCCTGGATAATGACACAGACCAATGTCCATCAGCGGGATATCACAAAACATCATTAGAACATTACAGACGTGGAACTTAGTGCTAATTTAGATGTAAGTTAGAGTTTAGAGATGATATAGTAAGTTCCTTTGGTCATTGAGGAGGTTTTAGTGGTGATTGGGTTTGATCTTTAGATCCTTTGGGTCATCAGACTCATCATTTAAAAGGTTCTCGGGTCACATGGGACGTTCCAGTGGTCATCAAGGTCCTACCGAGTGTGGTAACGATGGTTCCTACGATCCCTGTGGAGGCGCCTTTGGGTTCTGTTATTATTGTTGCTCTTGTGATTCCATTTTTCTAAGTTCTGACAAGGCTTTGTCAGAGGATGTAATGGTGATCAAGGTTAGTGTAGATGTGCTTTAGCTGGCTTTACTAAATTTGATATATTTTGCCTTGATTGACTGATTTAAATAAACTTTGGCCATCATATACTGTAGAAGCTGAAATTAAAGGTGAGATTAAAGAGCGTTTGTAGTGGTGGTTGACAGAGTTCTGTTGGTTTTGCGGCTGTCTCGTCTCTCTAACACTCCTCCAGAAACAGCACCAGGAGATTTTTTTTTTACCTTCTCCACCCCGTATCCTTCTTTCTGCAGGAGCAGCATCGAAGGAACGACGACTGCTGGAGACACGGCCGCCAGGACAAACCTACAAACGCACAAGAGCAGCGTGTGTTTAAACAAATCCTACAGACAGAAATGGAAGCAGAGCCATAAAAGCACATATGATATTCACTTTCTTTTCTAAATTTTGACTGCGTGTGTTACCCCAGTATGAAGCCCCAGATCCAGGGCAGATGCAGCAGGAAATGAGAAACCACAGCAATGACGCAGGCCTCCACCATGCAGGGGCCGACTGCGACACGCACACACACTGCCTTCAGACGACGCAGCGCCTGCACACACACACATTCACGTAGAAATCGGTGTGATCACATCGCCACAGTCAGTGAGTGTGCACGGTACGTTTTACTCGGGGTGTGTGTGTGTGTACCGAGGGGTTGAGGCCCAGCCCGGCTCTGGTCAGGATGATTGACAGGGCGATGTTCCGCAGAGCTGCAGACCAGTGGGTGTTGATGAAGACGGCGTCGGTTACGTAGGGAACATTACGCAACACTAGACCTGCCAGCAACATACCTGCAAATGTACACACACACACACACACACACACACATACAGAAGGAGAAGAAAATAAGCATTGTTCTAAATGTAGCTGATTAGATTGGATAAAAAAAGGCTTTTTAAATTTAGGACACTGGTTAGTTCAGGCTATAAGTTTAGGTGTGACGAGCTGCAATTAGATCTACACATTTAATCAGGTGTGACTGATACACGCCGGAGCAGTGACGATAATGGACGTCTGGATAATTCACAGACTAGACTGGGTTAAAGTAGCCTAAAGTCGACGAGACACTCTAGAGTAGAATTTTATAGACTGGTCCAGATCAGAAGACAAACTATTTTACTCCAGATTATTCGGGACATACCAAGCAGTGGAGGAAATGGAGGCAGGGTGGGCAGTTGGATCATTCCCACCAGTTTTCCTCCGAGCACAGAGCAAATAAAGAGGATGACGATGCCGAACAGGTTCCCTCCTGGTAAACACTCACTTCCTGTGATGGCCCAGACGACTCCGAACAGCAGAGCGAACAGACACACTGCAAACACAAAGTGTCATTAACGACAGGAAGCGCTTCCATTTCAGCTGGATCCCATCAGATTTCTCTATTATTTTGTGACAAACTGGGGTAACGTCCGGGATGACATGGATAATTTTGGTAATGCTCAGCCCCCTTATGGTGCTAAAAACCCTTCAGAAGCCATTAGCAGCTGAGCTCCATGTTGAGCTCTATGAAGGCTGAATTATAAGATAAACTGCAAGTTTGTTCCCTAAATTCAATCATCAGTTTCACCTGAAACTCAAAATTATCCAAATCTAACTCTTTTGCATTATCATCAGTATTAATCCCTCTTTCTTTCACCTTCCGATTACATTTCCTGTGTTCCTGTCACCTGTAGAACATCTCAGTTACTTTCACCACCTGTATTTATCTTAGTTTGTAGATCTATAAATAGTAATTTATCGATATCAGGTGATGTGTTGTTTATTCCTTTGCTGATAGAAGAGCCCGCCTCCGATATGCGACTGATTATAAATTTAGTTTTGGTGAATCAATGATTAACAGGTTTTACCAGGGTGATCATCTCCTAAGACTGATCTCGTGTCCCACAACGAGGATAAAGAAATGACTCATAATCTGAACGTTTGCTTCGTTAATGCGATGCACGGCCTATTATCAACAGTAATCGTGGTAACTCATATTGCTAAACCAGAACGGGAAGGGGGTCTTCTGTATCAGGGATTGGTGCAAGGTGATTTTCTTCTGAAGACTGAAACCAAAGAAATCTGAGTAAAATTCCTACTGCAAATGTAAATTATTAACTCGTTTGCCAGGTCAGGAGTTCTTGGTGAATCCACTTTTTACGATGGGGGAGGGTGATACCCTCTTCGGGCAGGTCCCTCTCCGCTCTAGTCTGGTGGACAAAGTCCACCTGTCTGGGAGATTCAGCTTATTGGACGGGATGGATATCTTTCCAAGTGCCTTGACCTTGTCTTGCGAAATAAACACATTAGTCACTTCTCATGTGCAGGCCGTCCCTCCTTCAAAAAGAGTGTCTATGTGCCCACATGAACAGTTTTAGTCACTGGAACTATTCCTGGAGTCCGTGTTTCTTGGAAAAAGGGCCACGCGTGTCATCACGTTGACCCTAGTTTTGCAGCGTAGAGGCTGAAAAACTCCACGGGCTGGTCTGGACAGCGGGATGCTGATCATTTACATCAGTGAAATACAAACTGCAGAACATTATCTCAGGATGAAGTCATTTTTTTTTACGAGCTGAACGGATGTTAACAGCCATTTTCTTTACCTTTAGTGATCAACAGATTGATGAGCCCCTGAGGTCGAGGACACTTGTCCTTCAGCCTGACACACAGCGGACAGCAGGAGGACGAGTCTGACGCCATTTTCGCCTAAACACACAGAGACAAACTGTAACAAGGAAAAGCTCAAAAAGTTGCAATAGCAGCTAAAAATCTGCATTTTTCTCAACTGGAAAAAACAAGAGAGACACATTAAACAGGTTAATATCACATCTTTATATACTGTGCACATGTTTCCATCAAATGAGTTCAGTTTTAAAAGTTTGGGAAATTTAAAAACTTGAACCGAAAACAAAATGTCATACAACAGCTTTGGGTGAATGATTGAACTCCCATAAGTCCGGGTACACGCTGTTTCTTATGACTGCCCCCCTGATCATTTCATTACGTTTTCTTTAGACTCAAACGCAGTCCAACCGTAATTCACCAGGTCGTATTCATGGAAACAAGGCTGGACTAACTGTTCCTCTGGCTAATGAAAAGCTTAAAACCATAAAGTGACAAGCAGCAGCTTATAGTAGTAATGCACAGGGTGTGTCTGAATTCAAAGTGTGTGTGTGTGTGTGTGTGTTGTGTGTTGTTGACCACTCACCGTGTCCGTGTTGCCGGGTTCATCCATCTTCCTCTGTGGCAGGATGGTGATTTCTCTTTCCACCTGTTTGCAAGAGCGAGACAGACGGAGAAACTGAGGTGCTGCACTTTGTACTGAAGGAGAGACTGAACTTCCTTATGTCGGATGAAGCACTAGTACTAATAAGAAATACAAAGTGTGCGCATTAAAATGTAAGTCATGTTAAAGAATGAAAGTGCATTTAAAAAAACAGTTCACACAGCTTCGAGCTCGCTTTAATTGTTGTGAAGAAGCCTGCAAAATATCATTTTTGCACGATTTGCTTTGCGTTACCTCGGCTTGTTTCGGCTTCTGCCGTTCGTCCACCCGAAGGTAACGCTTAGTGGCTTCTTCATCCATCATCTGATGCAAACACGCACATTTGTTACTTCATAAACAGCTATGAATCATATCCAGATCTAATGGTAGCATTGTGTTAACCACGCCAGTGTTTCCCCTATGTGGCATAATACATATACATATATACATTAAAAGTGTTGTTTTTGCATCTCTGGTCATTTCCAGGAACAAATACAAGTTTATAATTCACAGTGAGAAGACTTTCCAGTAAAACTGCGAAGAAGCAGCTACTTCAGCCAAATCTATGGTAATGTGTGTTTTTTTCCAAATTGCAGGTTTTGCACGTTTATTTGAGCTGCTTTTATTATCTGTGCACAGACTGCGGCTTCTCGCAGGAAAATCGTCACGACATTATCCAAAAAAAACAAACTTAATATGAAGATTTGTGTTCAGGCAATGAGTGCACATTTGTGTTAACACAGGCATTCTTCTGATACCAGATTAACAAAAAACAGTATTTATATTTCATAGACGCTCTTACCTTGATGCAGAGCCGTGTGACAGGACCAAAGAGGAAAAGACGACTGACGAGTTAGTCACAGAGACACAAAGACAGGACGGTGTGTGTGTGTGTTAATAACAGTTGGGTTAATCTCTGTTGTGTGTTTGTTGCTCTGCATGATGACAGACACCCACACTGTAAAGCCTGGCATTATGGGAACACAAGTGTGGCACTGTTGCGGGCATTAATAACACCGGGCTGTAACACACACACGGGGCAGGGTGGTGCTCACGGTCACCTGCAGACACCAACGTGTCTCATTATCCCTGAGAAAATAGCAGGTGCGTGTCTGTGTGTGCGTACGTGTGTGACAGCATTGTTCCACTCGCACACCTGACGTTAACGCACACCTCAGAGCTGCCGCCACGACTGACGAGTCGTTTGGGTCGCTCGGAACCTGAGGCTTTGTCATGCGCCTGCCCTGGAGCCGGCTGGGACTGATGTAGTCCCGGTGGGAGGGTTGTTGTCTGTCTGAGGTAGTTTCGCGTCTGTCTGGGATCATTTTTCGGTGGATTTGAGACTTGTGTGATAGTTCTGAGTCCCCCTGGAGTCATTTTGAGTCTCTTGTAGTGGGTTTCTAACAAGAACGGTTAAGTTGTTTGGATTCATTCAGCAATTCATTATAAGAAGAACCGTCTAACGTTGATACGATGAATCTATAAATGACATAACAAATATACTTGGCCAATTGGTAATACGGCGTTTGACTTCTTTCACTGTGAAATCTATCATTCCATCCTGTTTTAGACTAGAGGAAGTGGAAACAGGCAGTGGCGGGTCAACACAGACTGTGAGTCACACACACACACACAGGATTGAGTGTGTGTAGGGTTTTATTGGCAGATACAAGGTGATACAAACCAAATGTTCACTGTTCACGTAGAGGCTACAGTCTGTTCATAAAGCGTTAAAATCAGAAACACACACAAATGAAATCACATAGAAACATACAGTTTGTCCACACACACACACACACACACACACACACACACACACACAGTGCTGGGTATACGCATGACATACAAAACGCTGTAGAAAAATACTCTTAAAAAACCAAAACCAACGACAACAACCACCTGGAATGTTCTGTCACTCAGACCTTAGTATGGACGACACACCGGCAATTTGTTGGGCAACTCTGCGACTGGACTGCAAACATGGCGTCCTCCTAGTCATAAACATTAAGTATTTTATATTCAGGAGGATGAGCCTGGCAGGTTTTATGCAGATAAAAAGTTAGAAAGGTAAAACAAACATGAACATTTGTATTGTGAAAATTATTACAACTGATGGCCACAAATTGTTTGATGATGTAATACAAAGTGGTATTTAATACATTTACAGTGCATTGTGTTTTTTAAATCTGGTCACAAATATGTGGACATAGCTTACTTCTATATACATCATCTTTCCATTAAATATAGTTTTTAATGTCACAGTTTTTTTGTCTCTATAAAGCCTGCCAGCCTCAAAACCAAAGCAAACCGTTATGTTGGGCTGCGTCCGCTGTAAAACGTGCCTGCGTATGGATCGTATGTTTGAATCCTTACGTTACGTGAGCTGAGCCTGCTAATACACTTTGGCTATAGTACGTCACGGGCTGAAAACTAAAAATGTTTGTTCGTAGCAGAATTCACTGAAACCCACGTTTCATGGCTGCATTGGTTGTTATCACCACACTTTGACGCATGGAGCATTGGCAACGTCCTACATTTGTGCTTTAACTTTTAGCTAGCACTAATGTGGCGCGGACTTCTTTGACGCTTGCGGATGCTCTGTGGTAACTGCGGCAACTAAATTCTGCTCGATAGGTCGCTGATTTGCATACAGGAGATTTACCAATGAAAGTAGGACTTAGCGCATCCTGTTAGCAACATTCGCGCTGTTGCTAAGCAGCTGCATTTCAGTCCATCACTTCCCAGACGCCTCATTTTACCACGCTAACGTGTTCAGCGGGCTAAGACTTTACTTTTAAAAAACGACTGCTGAGCCAAAGCTGCTACTTCACTATTGCTAACATGAGTGAAAACTAATCACTAAATCTACATCTGCAATGTGCGACTGTACTTCACAACCTATTTGCTATTTATAATACCCAAAATAACACTTATGTTTGAGTGTAAATATAAGGGGATGTGTTTAAACCTGTTTAATATTTCACACGCTTCGAACATTTAAGTGATGTAATTAAAAAAGGCATGAAAGTTTCATTATGCATTCATGCTTTTATAATTACTTTGGTCTGCTTACAATTATAACCTGTTACAAATCACCTATAAATGTTTTTATAGGCTACTGATGATATGGCAATGGAACGTTGAATTTTAAAATCAAATGTGTTGTTACGACTGTAGCTGAAATGTGGACAGTGGAAGATTTTCTTTTTCTAACATAAGACTTAAAAGCACAAAATATATCAGGACGAGACCTGGAAGGAGTTTTATCCAAAAATTAATTTGTCAATTAAAAAGGGCCTTTGAGTGAATAAAGCTGACAAATGTTGACCATCGACGTTGCCCAAAAGAGTCGCCAGTGTGCTTAAAAGTAAAAAAAAAAAGTCTTTCACACTGCCTCACACACCAACACACACACACACACACACACGGTACAACACTACAAGTTTGTTTTCACTAAGTTTAAGTACAGGCACTATAGAGTGAAGCATTGTGGGAAGTTGAGTGCTCAGCTGCTCTGTTTCAGCTCGCAGCTTTTGAAACGCTCAGTGGCGATCGCCTGAACACTGTGACCATTTCATGATCATTAATATACAAACAACGGGGTGACGTTTTAAAACAACGATAAACTGAAGCTGTATGTATAATTATTAAAATGTCATCAAATGTAAAGAAAGTTGAAATTCCTAGACTAGAGAGTTTTTCCTCTGAGTAAATGCAGCCACTGAGCTAATAACAATTAACAGGAAAATGTGTTTACAGAAGCAAAGAAAGTCCATAATACTTAAAAAATATTAATCAAATAACACCAAGTTTAACATCTGAGCCCTGACGAAAAAAACGTTTATCAAATGTGTGGACCTTTAATTTTAACAAAATTCAAACAGCTGTGGAATGTAACACTTATAAAAAAACTCTCCCTAAGTGCTTGTATTTTGTACTTGATCTGCCCATTTAGATGAAAGGATTTATGTTATTATCATGAAATAAAAATGATTTTATAAAAACACGTTAACATTGTTACCTAATGGGTTCACATTTACAACTGTGCACAATAAACTGTTTTACTTTTGAAATCTGAAGTACTTCTCTCTGTTTGCTGTAATTCAGGATGAATGACTTTGAATGGTAATGGAGAATTTTAAAAACTGTATTTTGTCCACACATATTTGGATACATTTCTTTCATCTACTTTGTTAATTAATTCAGTTGTATTTAAAATGTACAGTTAGTTCTGTCGTCGTTTGGTTTTTAGGGACATTTCTTTGCTTCCAGACGTGATTCTGAGCAACAAGTTTGACTTTTTTTTGCTTTTGTGTATGTTTCTGAGCTACAAACCAACACCGTAGAGTAATAAAAATAAGTATGTGAATATTTTATCATATGAATGTGACTTATGCTAGTTGACAACCACAACTCTACTAGGTAACTAGTTAGCATCTGTAGTACTAGTTTACGCTGCTGCTTATACAGCAGTAGGCGTCTGAAGGCTATCAGGACAGATATAGGCACAGGTAAAGGAACTGACTATGACATCACTTCCTCCTGGGATCAGCGTGAGCTTGTTTAGTGTGTGTGTGTGTGTGTGTGTCAGTCATTCAGGTACGTGTGGATGTAAATCTGCTGTTGAATCCAGGGGATGAAGTGCGTCACGTTGCTGTAGACTCCAGGTCCAAGGACTTTACTGAAGCACACGCTGCCCCACGACGTCAGGCCAAACAGTGTCCAGTGGCCGCTGGCCTCCTCACACACCAGTGGCCCCCCACTGTCGCCCTACAGGCACACACACCGATCACAAGGCAATGTGTCGTTTAACGTAGTCGTAAAAAAAACAAGATGTATAAAATGCTAAAGAAATTGCTTTTTGAAATATTCATCCAAGTTCTTTTCTATTAATTTTATTTCATAGAATAGAAAATAGAATTTTCATAGAAAACATGCGATTTATTACCATGCAGGAGTCGACGGTTCCAGCTTCGTAACCGGCACAAAGCATCCTGGGAGTGATGGTCTTCATGTCAAAGTAAGACTGACACTGAGACAGAGAGATGATCCGAACCTCCCCCTCCTGCAGCTTGAAGGGCACTGGACACAAAAACGCACACATATCAGAGAGTCGCTGATGGAGGTGGGTATTATTATTGAATTTGAACAATAAAAACGTTTACTATTTTACTGAAAACTCTAGGTCAGTGGAAATATCTAATATTCAGTTTTCAGTCAGAATACAATAAAAACGTAAATAATTTGCGTCAAAAGATTTCATGTGGTCGTGCACTTACTCCTGTTGCCCATGTGACCCCAGCCTGTGATAAAACAGTAGGAGTCCGGAGACGGAAGCTGGCCGGGCTGAGGCAGACACACAGGTCTCACAAACGCCGTGTCCTCGATCTGAAAACACAACACCAGGCCCCGTGAATACAGGCCAGTCACTGCTGACCACCCGCTGTCTGACAGTAAACTCCCTGACCTCAGACTCCAGCTGCACCACGCTGATGTCGTAGTCCACCACGGCCCGGTTGTAGCGGGGGTGTACGATGATGGAGCGAACGCCACGGCTCTGACTGTGAACGCCCGGATGGTCCAGGTTATTCAGACCCAGCACCACCTTCCACAGCTCAGCGCTCTCCCTCCTGGTGCACACACACACACACACACAGCCTCAGTTTAGGTAATGAACCCACCCTGACCCCCCCTCACCCCACCAGCCTCACTCCGGACTCTTTGCCCGCCCTACCCCTCAAAGCAGTGTGCGACGGTCAGAGCCCAATTCCGAGCGATGAGGACGCAGCCACAAACGTGTCCGCTTTGACCGCTCTGCAGCGAGCACTGCCACGGCCACGCCCCCCGCCGGGACACCCGTCCACCCAGAATCCTCTTTCTCCTGTGGGGGTAGATGCCCACCATGGGACGAAGACCACACTCTAACAGAGAGACAAAGACTTAGTCTGCTACCAACGTTAGTGAAGCAGATGTGGTGCTGGGTTCCTCTGTGGTTATACCTTCTCTGGTGCACAGCACGGACACTCTTCTCCTGGAATGACACGCGTGACTGCAGCGCACACAATAACAAACCGATTCAAGCAGCAGGTTAGAGACTGGGATCTGATTGAGAGCAGCTTTAAAAGCATTAATCCAAATACTGAGCAGCATCCAAAGATCAGCACAGAGATAGTTCTAGACATTAGAAGTATTTTTCATAGTAAAACTGATTCCATGAAAATTCTCTGCAATTCTACTTTATCACATGTTAAGATCAAACAAACCAACTACATATGTTTGTGGTTCCGACTGTGGCTCTGTTACCTCCTCTTCTCTAGTCGAGCCTGAAGAGCAGAACCGTTCCTCTGGTTCCACTCAGGATGGACGTGCAGCCAGCGGCGGCGGCCCGGGACGCCAGGCTGGTCAGGTACCATGGAAACATTGGAGGGAACCCTGCAGGGACACACCGCAGTACATTTGGAATCGCTCTCGGGTTTCGGCGGCCGTGTTTGTGCTGTCTGTGTCTTACTAACCTTACCCTAGTCCCAGCTGGTCGCAGGTCAGCTTGCTCAGCTCGTGGTTCCACTCGTCTGCACAGATCTGGTACTCTGCTGCCGTCCTGAACACCGTCAGCACAGAACCCGATCGATCAGACAGAGACACTGCGGGGACAGCAGACCAAGACAGAAACAACAAGATGAATCTGTACTGAACAGGTAAAAAAACACAAATAACGAGACCTAAAACCTGAAGCATATTAATACACTAAATAATTTGTAGTCTTACTGTAAACCTTTAATGAAATGAATATTGTTAAGCAAACAACACACGCAAAGAAAACAAATGACACTTTTAGAAACGCAAATGTAGGTTGAACCTCAAATTGCCTTCAGAATAGATTTTGTTCTGGATAAATGAACAAATTGTTGCCGTAATATTCGATATACATATGTAATCTCTCGTGATTGACATGTGTCATACCACAGTTCCACTCATCTGAGCTGTCCGAACAATGCTTCTTCCCATCGCACCACAGCGTCCGATGAACACATTCGTGGTTGTTGCAGGACAGCTCGTTGTCCCTGCACACCGCTGAGGAAAGATTAATAAACGCTTATTCATACACTTCCAAAATCCTGTCTGTGGCTGTATTTTCGGATTACTAAGCCCAAAGCGACTCACAGCAGTTGGCCTCGTCCACCAGCAGGGGGCAGTCTGGGAATCCATCACAGATCATGCTGGCTTTGATGCACACCTTACTGCCAGGACACTCCCACAGAGCACGCTCAGAACAACCTGACAGAGGCAGGAGGCTGGTATCAGTAAAGCCGGATCGTACGGTTCTGCCACTGCACATTCTTCTGCGACAACTCCCCCGTAACCCAGCAGCTTGGGTTACGGGGGAGGCTAAGTTTGAAACGTGCGTCTCACCACAGTTGTCCTCGTCACTGTGGTCCTCACAGTCCAGGTGTCCATCACAGCGTTTGGTTGCCAGGACACAGCGACCTGAGCGACACTTGAAGTGGCTTGGGGAGCACTCTGGCGCCGTGGAAACGCACCCAAAAACGACAACATCAACAACAGCGGCATAACACATTCAAATTAAAAACCAAATGATTTTTACACGAGTGTACGACAAGCGCTGCAAGTACCATCAACTCCGGCCTCGGGCATCAGGCAGGTGGCATTTCCTCCTTCCTCGGGAAACTGGCTACAGTCTGAATCCTCAGGCCACTGCAGGCCCACAATGCCGAGCACCGACTCACACTTCTCCTTGGCGTTACGACACAGTGACCTGCAGTGAAGCGGAGCGAGAGACCCTGTGAAAACCCTTCTGCTGCGTGGCCCGAGCACGATAACAGATTAACCGACTGAGTGGTCACTGACCGGCAGGGTGGGACCCTCTGCAGGCTGACTGGGTCACACTTTGGCACTAGCAGCGTGCAGGCATAAAACATGAGGTACTGGTAGCAGCCGGTCTGGACCAGGGCAGGGAACAGGGACGACTCCCAGGACACGGAGCTCTCTCTCTGGGACATGTGACCCAGGTAGTTGGGGAAGCTGGTCAGGTTGTAGGGCAGGTTCATGCACAGTTCCAGGCTGATGGGCTCACAGCGAGCTGGGACACAGAAAGACAGAGTCAAGACCAGATCCCAGGACCAGACGGAGACAGATGGAACCAGATTCTCCTGCTCCGTTATCCACAACAGTGGAGCAGAAGCTTTAGTACAAAACTTTAAGGTGAGTGTTGCAGTTGTGTTTTTGTGCCACATGTAATGAGTGTGTTCAGATTAGGACCCGGCTGGTTCCTGCAGAGTGAGGACTCACTGCAGTTGTTGGGGATTCGTGGGTCACAGGCAGCGTTTCCCGCACACACCGACGGACAGGAAGTGGAACTACAGCTGGGCTGACCAGGAGGACACACGCTGGGTGCTGGAAAACACACACACACACAGATGCATGTTTGGACTAAGAGGAGAGGACGGGTGAGGAGGCGTGAGACAGGTGTGAAGCAGACAGGTGTCTCACTCTGATCCCGGCTGCAGTGCTCTTCATCGCTGCCGTCTTTGCAGTCGTCCTCCCCGTCACAGCGGAAGGCGGAGGGAATGCACTGGCCGTTCCTGCACTCCAGCAGACCCTGGCTCTTACAGGCTGCACGCACACAAGGGAAAATCATTCGTCAGCATGTGACTCAGCTGCACTTTCACAGGTTGTCACGTTTCACTCGGAGGCGGAAACTCAAGACAAATGACGGCGTCCGTTTGACTCCAGTCACAGATTCACTTTCTTCAAATTTCATGTCGATACACAATTTACCTTCTCACTATTTTACTTTGCTATTGAATTTTTAATGCTTGGATGAAAGCTACTGTGTGTTTTTGCGCTTTGTTATTTTTTGCTGCTGATGAAGAGCGTCATTCTGCGTTTGCTGTTTCCACTCTGACTGAGATCCAGTGAGGTCGAAACCGTTTCTGAAGTGACAATGTGCAGGACTAAAACATGCCTTCCCGTCCGCGTTGCTGTGATCTGTTTTTAATCTCAAAGAGCAGCTGACAGTTAAAGGCAGTAAACACTGAGCATCGCCTGTGACTGCGACTCTGCCTTTTATGATTTGTAACAAAAATGTTTCAAATATGTCAAGAATGCTTTCTAACATTCTTTTGTGAGGTCCCTGCTGTTCATATTTAAACTATCTCCTCATCCTGTGTTGTATTTCTCTCAATAATCAGTAATACTTTTAAATAGTTAATAGTTTTACAATACAACAACTATTACCTTCAATTCCTTCTTGTGACTTTACACCTGGTGCATATTAGCACCATATGTTTATTAATACAAACTGTCTTCATCTAATGAAGTAAATAATCAATTCTTGAATCGATTATTTTTTTATTTGAAATTTGAAATTGTTTATTTATTTGGCACCACACACATAAATAAAACTCTTTCCCTAACAAACAGGCCGCCTCCTCAGGGTTTGGGAGCCGTTTAGCAACAAGCAGCAAGTTTTAAAAAAGTAAAACAAGAAAAATGAATTAAAAATGAAGCTTCTCTTCATTTTACTCCATGTGTGCTAATGTACCTGGTGATGCAGAGAAAACTCTTGATTTTGCACCACAGACATTTTCCAGCCCAACTCTGCAGGATCACATTGAGCTTAATGAAAATCAAGTCCTGCCTGTTCAGAAATTATAGCAACACCTGACAGAAAAGTAACAATTATCTGAGTCTGATTAACATCAACCTGGTTTGGAGTCACCAAACCGGACTTTTATATTCCACACCACAGCGTTTATAAAGGTCGAAACACCTCCGCACACTCTGGCCTTATTTTCTACAGCGACTCACAGCAGTTGAGCTCGTCGCTCTTGTCCAGGCAGTCGTGGTCTCCATCACACAGCCAGTCTCTGGACACGCAGCGGCCGTCGCCGCAGCGATGTTCACGGCCGAGATCACACACTGAAAACACACACACACAAACACACACGTTAACAAAAGGTTCTGGTGTCGAGCAGAATGAGAACAGAATTCAAGACAAATTAAAGTAAGACAAAATATTCTAATATTCAGTTTCTATTCATCCAAAGAAAATGGATGAATAGAAACTGCGAGAGCAAGAGACGCACAGACCTCACAAGCTGTGTGGTGAAGTCTCAGATGACGTTTTTAATAGCAGCAATGACAGCAGTAATAAAACACCTTCTGCTTTGACTGTATCCACCATAACACTACTGACAGTAAAATAATTAGTATAGTTATGAAGCAGTAACATCATCCAGTGTATTCTGATTTAAACTGTATAAAATATTAACATACTGCATGTTGGAGTATAGCACTGTCTAAAATAACGTGGGAACTATAAGGTGTCAGCTTCTTGCACAAATTGGATTATTGTTATTAGGAAATATGCATTACAGGCCCGTGAAGGGTTCTCGTGTGTAAAGTTCATGAGGTTAACTTTCCCATTATGGTAAATTATGAAATGCTTGCTGCGTAACCATAATTAAGTTTTTATGCCCCTGCTGCTCTCTGTCGAAGGTCAACTTCAGGTTAACTGTTTACCAAAATAAAAGCCCCTGGTTTAGAGCGGAGACACGAGCAGCTCCCGCTGCGCGATAACGTGTGCTGCTGTCTGTGCGTGTGTTGACAGCTGGTGGATTCCCTCGCTCGCACTCACTCTCTCCCTGATCCCACGACTAATCCCGAGCTGCCAAACTGCGTCAATAACAGTTTGTGTTACCGCGTGTTGCTTCAGGCCCGTGTGTGTTAGTGTGTCTTTGGGGTAAGGGGTTGGGTTGGGCCTGCACACAGTGAGGCTGCACCATATTTGTGAGGATATTTTGGTCCCTTCTGGTGTGTTTGAGGTTTGAGGGTTGGTTTTGGGATTAAAGTGAGAATCTGGCCCCTGTTTGTTTGTTTGTAGATTTATGTGACAGTGGCTGTGCATCAATTATGTTTCTTTAAATACACCAGACACAACGTGTGTGTGCATGTGTGTGTCCGTGTGTGTGTGTGTGCGCGTCGTCTCACCACAGCTGAGCTCGTCGCTCAGGTCTCCACAGTCGTCGTAGCCGTCACACAGCAGGGCGGGCGACAGACACCGGCCCGTGTTGCACTGAAATTCTCCTTCTGCACACACTGCAGACACACACAAACACACACACAGCTGTCCAGATGTTGTCACATGCTCTCTTTGAGTAAGTTATTGAAAATTTACGTTTTATAAAATAACAATGGATTGTTGATCATTTCTTTCTCTTTAATTTTGTCTCATTTAGTCTAATGCATTCTTTTCTTTGCTTGTTTTTCATTATTCCCTTTTTTTTTAACCAAATCTCCAATTTTATCTTATTATTCATATATTGTGTGACATTTAAACTGATGTTCGTCTCATTTGGTGCCATGTCTAATTTTGTTGTTCTTTCTCACGATAGTAAAAACGTAATCGTTTAAATTCACGGTTTCTTTCATCTTATTTGTACAACTTCTGTTGCCTTGTAAAGGAACAGAAAGGTCAGACAGAGGGCGAGACAACATTAACAGACAAAGAGAAAACCCCTCACCCTTTCTCTCTTTACATTCCATCTCAGCCTATATAGTGGCTTTATGTGTCACCATGACGACCAGCACTCTGTCACTGAAACAAATCTGGAACCGCTGTCGTCCACTCAATCACCTGTGTGGCTGTCACCATGACAGCAGACTGAAAACCACGGCCTGCTATTTATTCAGACAACAATAAAGTGTGTGTGTGTGTGTGTGTGTTTACCGCAGTGGGTTTCGTCGCTCCAGTCGTCACAGTCGTTGTAGCCGTTACACAGCAGTTTCTGTGGGATACAAATCCCTGTCGCACACAGGAAGTGGTCCTTCCCGCCGCACACGGCTGCCGACCGATAAAGAAAGGGCAGGGCAGTGATGTCATCGCATCATCTGATCAATTTCAGAGTTTCAAACGTCGTGTGTGTGTTTTTTTACTCACAAGGCTTCCCTTTGATCTGCCGCGGGGTGTAACATGCAGAGGGAGCAGGGCCTGCTGTTGCAATGGGCAGTGGAAGTGATGAAGATGATGATGATGATGATGGGATGATGGTGGGGGTGGTGACAAAGTGGAGGTGGCATTGCTGAACTGCGAGCAGCGCAGGAAGTCGGGCCAAGAGGCGTTGAACATCTGGAGGACGGGCTCGCAGCCTTCCCTCGCCGCCTCACAGAACGACGCACAGGGCAGCACGACCCGCCTGCACGGAGTGAGCGTGAGGGTCAGAGGTCAGAGAGAGTCGAGGCCACTGGCGCTTCACATGAGTGTGTGCACACTGAGTGCACAGCGTGTGGGGGTGTTATTCTTAGCACAGTGAGCCTCCACACACACACACACACACACACACACACACACACACACACACACACACACACACACACACACACACACACACACACACACACACACACACACACACACACACACACACACACACACACACACACACACACACGTGTTGTCCCATTTACAGCGTGAAAGCTGAGATCCACGTGGATCAGCAGACTTGTTCTGATTCGCGTGTCTGGGCTTGTATCGCCGTGTCTGTCAGGACCAGGTTTACATTCAAACCGTGATAGTGACGACACTCCTGCATTGTCAGGTGTTGACCTGACATGAACCTGTGGGATTCCCAAAGTCCATGTGCCTAAATCACTTTTTACAAAGAAGAGAAATGATCTAACACAGTATCATCATCACATACTTGTTTTAAATTTCCTGTCAACACTTTTTGTGGAAAAGAAAGTGTCACACGAGAGAAAGAACTGAATTGTTGAAAGTCAAGAGCCAGAGGAGAGGTTATCAAACCACAAACACGCTCCATTTTTCAATTCCAGAGTGTCTGGAGAATTCCACTCAAATGTATGTAATAAAAAAAGAAGCTGTGGCTGAAAACAACATGAGTGAATACTGGTGTGAAAATGATGCCAACTCTTCTTCTGGGTTGAAAAGGTTTTGGTTTCTAAGTACCTACTTTTGAGCACTTGTTCAATTATGTTTAAACAGCATTTTTCCACCCCTGCCTACCTGTGGAGGTTCATAGCGTATCAGCAGCAGCATCGGACAAGTATAACGAGTACAAATACAAGCATGCAAAGGCAGGATCGGCTACTCGTATCTGCATCAGGACATTCCTGGTATTACCTGCTGTGCGTCCCGTCAGCGGCGACACACTCGGGCAGGGCCAGCGAGCAGCCAAAGAGCATGATGTGTCTGTAGCAGGAGAGTCGGCTGAGGTAGCTGAAGAACCTGCAGCGCACACACACAAGCGTCAATACCTGTGAGGATGCTCGCCGACGCAGTGAGCGAGCGAACCAGTTCTTCAGCCCCAGATTTACTGGTTTACATTACGGGGACTTTTTGTCCCCACAGTGTCGGCAGATTTGTGTGCTCCCAAAGTACACGACCTTTAAAGGCTCCACATGCTGGAGTCTTTAAAGGTTGTATTGTTGGATGTGGTTACCTTAGCAACATGTCCACCTCTGAGCTCTTCACCACGGAGGCGGATGACGACAGCCATGTTTGGTTGTAGGGCAACATGTGACACTGAGGCTCCACGATCAGCTGACAGCTGCCTGCAGAGAGAAAATCGATGACATTTATTTGCTTTGGACTCAGAAATAAACTCAAAGAGTTTATGTTCTGCCACACAAAAAGTCAGAATGTAATTTATGTGATAATTTATTTTTCTTAATGTCACACACAGCTCCATAAAATAAAAAAGCACGTTGTTTAATTTCCACTTGATGCTAATATTACTATATCATATTATATGGGTGCCTGGAAAGTGCACATGACTTAATCCTTGATGCATTTAGAGACGTAGACCAGAAGGAAAGTGACACTCGACCCTCGCTGCACACAGAGCTGGGACCCTCAGGCAGAAGGTCCCACGAGTTCTTCAGTTCACATGTTATCCACCTTTCTCCGAGCAGCTAACTGACGCTGAACCGGTTAGTCTGGTGACCGTCCAGCGACCAATCAGAGGGCGGAACAGACTGCGGCTCATTAGCATTCACCTCAACTCCACATTAACACAGAGAGAGAGAGCGAGCGAGGGGAAAGGACAGTGGAGGAGCAGAGGGACGAGGGGAATTTTAAAATAGACACTGAAGGAACGATTTATCATCACACACACACACACAGAGTCCATCAGGTCAGCAGAGGATCTGAATTCAGCTCCGTCTCACACACACTCAGACACTAATAAGATTTTAGTGTTTGACAGAAAAGGACACAACAATAACAGAGACAGACAGAGTGGAAGCAGGAAGGACACAGACATCAGATGACTGTGGGATCTGTAGTTCTGTGAGAGGAGGACAAGCCACCCTGCAGGTCTGACTGGTGGGAAACGAACTCACAGACACTAAAGAAACTACGCGGAGTCTCAGTAGGTTTTTTTGATTGGGTGACTGGCTGTTTGATAGTAGTTGGTGAGTGTGTCCATGTGAAACAACTTCATAATTTAAAGTAAGTTTTTTTTTTACTTAAAATCAGTTTGTCAGCAGATGAGTTTATTTTGATACACAGACATTGTGCCTTAATGAAAATTTTTTGTTGTAATTTTTTTTACCGCTCATATTTTATTTATTTAACTATTCTTTTGTTTTCAAGGGTTTGATGAGATTTTACTTTTTGAGCCTTTGCTTTTTCACGTCATGTTTTCTGCGCTTACCTGTGTCAGATGCAGGTGTGGTGCTAATTGGCCAGGTGGTGCTCAGTGATGTCACAGAGGTCAGCCAATCAGGAGGCTTTGTGTGAGACTGTGTGGGCGTGGCCTGCGAGGAGGAAGCCGAAGGGTCGGTGGTGGGAGCAGAAGCTGTGCTCTCGCCGTGGTACCTGCCGTCGTCGTCACTGTGGTTTCGGGGAGACGACGTGGCGTTTTCTGCGTCAAAGGAGGCGGGGTGGGGGTTTGTGCTGTTGCTGTGGTAACCAGGGACGCTGTTTGCAATGGGCTCTGGCGACGGGAGGGGGCTGGAATCCAAGAGACTGCTGCCAAATATACCTGAAGAGAAATAGAAAGAGATATATAAATACAGAAGAAAGACAAACACACAGGTGAGAAAGGCCTGACCAGTGGCAGTGAGGTATTTAAATCTCTCTCAGCCAATCACTGCGAAGAACAAATACAGGAAAGGCTTCCGCAGAAAATCACTGTCTGGATAAAACCGAGTGGCACAACGTTAACACGCGGTTGGTCAGCGCTGATGTACAGTTCATGAACATTTCTGTTACGTCACATCACAGAATGTGTTTGTTGTTTTGTTCTATCCAGCTTGTCGCCTGACGCTCTGACAAACGTATGGTCTGAGAAGCAGAATGCTAGGATTTACACAAAAATCTTTATTATATTAATATGTGTGTGTGTGTGTGTGTGTATTCACACACCAACTGTTAAAGCCATGTGTAGTGACACAACAACTGGTGTTACACACCCACAGCTTGTGAATGAGGAAATGGAGGAAATGTCTATGAATAGTGTCAAAGTGATGCAGTTACCGCGGCGAAGACGACTTACTGATCTATTTCCATTAAATCTGACACAAACACACACACGGAAGCTGTCATGGACTGTTGGATACAGTCATTTGTAATCACCGAATGTGGAAATGAACAAATGATGCGTTATGTTGAACACGTGTTTTCACAGAGCACTTCACTGCGATTCAAAACCTCTATCGTATATGTAAAATATGTGTGTAGACAGAATGTTTCTATAGATATAAATTTAATTTTAGTGAGATGATTGTTATGAAAACGGAGGGAGTTGGAAAAGTAAATGGAGAAGGGAGGAAGGGAGGAAGACAAAGACTTTAGAGACCATTAGATGTGTAATGGCGAGAAAGACACACACACACACACACACACACACACACACGGCTTTGATCTGTGAGTAATGAGCCGAAAACTACAGAAAACAGCTGCAGCAGAAAAAGAGATGAAAGAAAAGAAGATCTCACTGTGAAAAACTTTTACATTTTGTCTCTTTGCAAATGAACATTTATTTTGTCAAAAGTTTATTCTGACTTTACAGCAGGAGAAGAAAACAAAGAGGAAGAATGAGCTGGAATAAGCGGAACGAAGAGGGAGGAAAGCAAAGAAACGGAGAAAAGGTGATTTTTACTACCTGCGTAAATATTTGAAATTCTTTCAGTGTGAATGTTCCGATTGGCTGAGGGAACATTCACTGACATCCCACAGCATGTGCACGAGCAGAGGCGTGTGAATGTGAGTAACGATCGGCTCCTTGGGGATGAACAGAAAGAAAACAGGGACAACAAAACTCACACCTACCAGACTAAAACGCCACATACTCCTGCTCTTTTTTCTCGTTTCAACATTTGTTCTGGTGATGTCATCTTGCTTGGATACGATCACACCAATCAGTGGGCCTGTGTCCACTGTTGTGACTCTACCAGCAGGCGAAAGTTCCCGCTGTACAATCCGTTAGGTGTTACGACCCTGCTGAACATTCATTCTCCTACTGTGACAGGTCTGGCTGATGAGCCTAGGTGTTTCTCATTACCCTGCAGCAGAGGTTTACCGAGGGCAACATGAATTTGGGTGAATTTGAATAAAAGCCTTCTGCTACCGAAGCGAGAATCATATACCTGCAGACCAAAACACAGGCGGCACCTAGAAACCAAAATAATTCCGACAGGCCCAGAGAGACAATTTTAAAGGAAACGCCGTTTAAAATCAGAGGCGGCCATGTTGGATGGATGGCCTGATCGAAACAAGATTTGTTTGTGTCCTGTTTAAACCCAAAATGGCTGCTATTAACCACATGGGTTGACCACATCCAGCATCAGTTAAACTTACAAAACGATGCGTACAAGCAAAACTGTGTGTTTGTGTGTAAAATAACTTGACACAGCAACTTAAACGAACCTGTTCCGTGACTAAGACTGTGGTCCCCTCAAAGTGGACCTCACAAGTGTGTGTGTGTGTGTGTACCGGTGAGGGCCAGGACGAGCAGCAGCAGGCCGGCCAGCAGGCTGGCGGTGGGAATCAGGATGTAGAGGAGAAGTCGCAGTTGATTGGAGGATCCCAGCTTGTGCGGACACGCCTCCCCACCCATCCCCATGTCAGGTCCTCGAGCCGGGGTCTGGAGGACAGGGGGAGACGAGCCCAGTTAGCCAGCTTCATGAAAACTCAGGCGTTTAGAGAAGCTACAGAGGTGAGGGGGGGGGGGTCGCCTCATCACTGGCCCAGTAAGCCCAGTTCCCCACACCCCCCAAACCACCACCGCCACCTCCTCCCTTCACCAACGCTTTAGGTTATTTTTAACAGCGGGGGTGGGGGTGGCCCGAGTGTTTCTGTCCTCTCCAGAGTTTCCGTTGGACACAGTGAAGTTATTTTTAATGTGATATGACGACGAATAGACACTCGACACCACAGTGACCCCCCTTTAACCACTGCTCATGCTATAATCTGTCTGTCTATGTCTGGATCTCCTTCTGCTCAGTACAGCAATTAACTCATTAATTGACTAATTGATTGATCAATGGACTGATACCGTCCACACAAAAATAATGACGTATGTTAGATTTAACATTGTCATTCATCTTATTTCTGATCATATTTACAGAGTGTCTACTTTAATCTGAACAGTACTGCACCCTCCGTTTAATTAGCTCACTGTCTGGTACAACAATCATAATAAAGAGTAAATATTCTCATTACAGACGCTGAAACCAGATCATTTCTGCATTTGAGGCAATAAGTTCCGTACAAACAAACACGTGCTGTCTAACGCATTAATCTTTTTCTGCCCTTCCTGGTCTTTTTTGGTCATTTTGCATCACCGTGTTTTGCATCCTAGTGACAATTACAGTCCAATTTTTATTTCGATACTTTTTTTTGTGTTTACAGTTGTTTAAAAACATTTGCCAAAAGAAATATTATTCGACACTTGCACCGACCTGGTGCTCTAATCTGGACTTTGTTACAAGTCATTCATGGTTTCAGCTGTTTACTCAAACTGTAAATTTAGTGTGTTTAAAAGTCTTTAATGCTCCAATAACCTTTACATAAAACCAGCCGTTACCATAACGGCAGAATGTTTACCCATTTATTACTGCAACTCCAAGAGTAAAAAGAACAAAGTGAACGTGAAGTCTTAGTGACAGAAGTGATTTCTTTGATATTTTCTGAATTTCTTTCAGCTATTGAGGCGATCACATCCTGCAGTAAGTGTTAGTAACCGGTTTTAATCACACACAGCTACAAGTTTTGCAGTTATACATTTAGCATGTTTTCAGAAATTGTCTGATGATACTTCAGTCACCCACCACCATCACTTCCATCCTGTTTTTTTTTCTGATCAGGATGTTTGACTGAATTAATCCCAAAACGTAAGAACTGAAGGAAGCCGATGAGGGTCTAATAAAAGGCTTGACATGCACGATTGGAACTTTCAATGAGACGTCTGGCTGTGACAGACGTGACACTGAAACGCTGATGTGCTTCTGATTTGTGCTGAGTGAATCTCTGAAGAATCATCATGAGAGACTCGCATTATTTCAGACAGATTTAAATGTCCTTTATGTGTAACACTCATTCGGTTTTGTGGGGTCACAAATGTTCTAATAATCTGCTTCCAAATCAATTTCAGCCCAAATGTCCTGGCGTCCTTTCAGACAGAGACTCCCTGATGAATTAAAGACGCACAAAGACACAACTGCTGTGCTGGAGGGGACAGTTCCACAACCTGGCAACAAAAAACTTGTTCTTCTAAATCACCTGACGGATTTAAAAGGATCCAGCGAGTGATGAAGCAAATTCAAACTGGGCTTTAAAGTCACTGACTGTTCACGGCCGGAGCGAAGGACTCGAATCTGGACAGAAGCAGAAGAGATGGAGCAGCGGACGGAGACAAGGACACCGGCGCAGACAGACACACACACACACACAGACAGACAGACAGACACTCACCGCCGCAGCTGCCGCTCCGCTGAAGGTGACACGCGGGCAGGTTTCCCGCCGCGCGGACATCACCTGCTGCCGCCGCCGCCGCGCGAGACCATCCCTCTGTCCGCCGCCCGCGCGCCGCTCCGGTAACTAAGGGGGGCGGCGCCCCGCTTGCCACGCCCCGCTGGCTCCGCCCCCTCCTCTCTCTCTCTCTCGGCGGTCAACGTCGGTGCCGCTCGACCACGGCTCAGGTTGTCCGCACGGGACGGAGCCTTAAGGTGAGATTAAACACACGCACCTCCACGGGGAGCCTCGTGCACAGGCCGCGTGGTCCCGTCCTCAGGAGCTCCGGGGCGGGCGGGGTCGACGTCGGCCCCCTGTGACCCCGTGACCCTCCGCCCCCTCACTTTACAAACGGCCCTAGATCACTGCATGCACAGGTTATTAATGAGGACAAATCTGATCAATGCACAAATCATTTCAGTCAATAAAAGCGAATTCCTATTCCAGTGTTTTACGGGCATTTTCAACTTTCAAAAAAAAAAAAACAACAAATAAATAAAATAAAAAGCCAGAATTGAAACACCACAAGTTTATAAATAAACTACGAGATTGTGATTTCTGTGGAACAGTTCCTGTATAAATAAGAAGCTCTATGCAAACTCCCAAACTAGGTCAACCCTGTTCACTTCCCAAGATTTTAAATTGTACGTCCAAGTCAAAATGTCATACGTTAAAAAAATAAAATGGTTTTTACCTTTTCCTGACATGAAATAAATGTAGCTGAAATGGTAGAAATTTTGAAATTTTCATATTCATCTAAGGTTGAACAAAAATCAGAAATGTTACATTTTATTTAATTTTCATTTTATTTTTCAAATATTCCAAAAAGAAATAAAACAAACGCAAACTTTTCTTCCATTCAAACACATCACGTTTTTAAATGTACGTAATAAATCACATAAATGTTTTTCTCTCTACATTTCCAGCGAAAAACTCCAAGTCCTTATTACGTTGAATAATTTGAAAACACAAACATCAAACAAGGCAAATCCAAGGTAAATTAGTAAAGATCCTGTGTGATGTGTTAGTCTCAATTTTTTAAAAGGCCTGTTAGGTTTTTATGCGCATTAACGATTAACAAAAAAAAAAAAAATCCTGTCTAATCTGTAATTTTTTTAACGATAAATGTCTCTGTCCAGTTTTCAGGTCATGTGGATGTCGGGGTCATGTCAGAGAGCCACGGATTCAGCTTTGTGCAAGTTGTGATTACCATGACATTAGATAATCAAGCCTGGATCAGCTGGATGATCAACAAAAAATGAAAAACATGATGAATGCAGCTCTGCACGTGTGTAAATGTGAAAAAGAAATTGCTACCTTTCTTTGTTTTAGCATAGTAACGAGTAAGATATTTGGCATTTGGACTTTAGTTCATACATAAGACATTTACATAAGTGATGAAACATTTATTATTTTTTTCTACTATTAGCAGGTAGGTCAAATTCTTTAAAAAAAGGCGGAATAATCAATTACAAAAATCATCGTTGGAGCTCCAGTTCAGACATTTAACACAAACGTTGTTGAACTAAATAAAATTAGAAGATGTATCCATGATGTTGGTTTTTGGTATCTTTACGTTAGCTCAGCTATCAGACCCTAACAAACTCCCAACAGGTTTAAACTAAACGCAACATAGTGTTTCATAGTGCATCAAAAAGGAGTAATATTAATAGACGGAATAAAAGGAGCAGAACTGAAACAAGAGGTCAATGAGAATCACTGCCGACATAATTAAATAAAAAAGGAGAAAACAGACAGGCAGCCGTGTCATCACGTGTTCCCGTTAACACGCGTCAGGGCGTGGTCAGGAGGTAGTAGGCGGCAGCAGACAACACGGCTCCGCCCAGCGGGACGAGGATGAAGGCAGCACACCTCCACCACCTCCCCATTCTCCCCTGCTCGTCGTCCACCTCCTCCCTCCTCCCACGCTTCTTACTCCTGCGACCTCCTCGCTGCTGGCGCTTCTCAAACGCCTCCAGCTCCTCCTAAAGAGAGAGGAAACGACACTTTACGCTTACAGCAGTCTGCCCGTCATGTGCCAGTGTTTCCCCTAGAACATTTTTCAGTCACGGTGGGATTTTGCGCATACACGCTAGAAAACGTGGGGTATTCATTTCTCATGCAGCACATCTAGTTGGTAAATTCCACGTAACAGCCAAAAAGGACTCACGTCACTCTACTCTTCAGATCTCTGCACTGGCTTCCTGTGGCTGCAAACATTTAGTTCAAAGCTCTGTCTCACAGCTCCGGCTTAAACTTAAACTCAATCATTCAGGTCTACAATCCCTCCTGTCTGCTGCACCCAACCAGCGAACGACGTCTGGTGGTCCCAGCGCCACACAGAAGACACCAAGGAAAACTCTTCAGCTCAGTGATCCCACGATGGTGGAATGAGCTGCCAAACTCTGCACGCTCAGTGACCTCACTTTCAATATTTAAAAAAAACGATCAAACCAGAACTCTTTCACATCTTCCTTTGCATTTAAAAAATGATCATTTCTGCTCTTTCTTCCACATCCATCAAATGAAACGAAACAACTTCTTTGATGACACTTTGCTTTGATGTTTCCCCTTGACTTTATCTGAGTGCGTGTAGAACAAGCATAAGAACGGCTCTGGGATCCCTTCATACCACCCCGCCTGACTTAAAACGCAGCGGACATGTCCTGAACGTAACATCACTAGATATAAAGCATTGTGTGCCTGTGGTGTAAGCATGGCGGGGGTCTCGTTGACATGGCGGGCCACCATGCTTGCACCAATGTTATTAATCAGTTGTGCAGCTCATTAATAATCAGTTATCACAGTTACAAGTTTGTTGAATCGGTTATCACCAACGGTTCAAACAACAAGTCGGTGGGACACCATTAAAATCATGTAAAATAACACATTTGATTTACATATTTACATCGTAACCAATAATACGTACAGATACATTTATTAAAGGTTATATAAGTTAAAACAGTGGGTTAATATAAATTGTATTTCAGGTTGATATCTAAGTTTACATTTACTTTACATTTGTTACAAGTATTTGAAAATATTGAATAATATTTGATAAAGTCCAGTAAAGCTTCAGTAATGAAGGTGTGTTAGGTAAACTCGCCTGAAGTTTCCTCTGCTCCTCCTCCTGAGCTGCTCTCTGCTCGGCCTCCTTCAGCTGCACACAAACACACACACACACACACACACGGAGGTCAGTGTGTGTCCACGTGTGACTGAGCCCAGTACCTGTATTTGTACGTGTGTGTTTACCTGGTTGACTTTCTTCTGCTGGTCTCTGCAGGCGTCGTCACACTGAATAGTCTGAGTTGACTGCAAACATGGAAACTCCTATACACACACACACACATAATACGTTATAATACCAACAACAATAGAATAGAAATTATTACAATTATTCCTGATACCATTAGAAAACTGGTTAGCATAAAGTTTTATATATCTCATCAAAGGAGACTTTGGCAGGAGGACTAACCCTTAGAGTAACAGACAACTGTCCTAACTATGTCACTGAGCATTGCAGTGTACCTTCTTGATCCTCTTGCAGGGACACCGGAGCTTCACCTTTTGCTGACATTTCTCCTCACACACACCTGGATGACACACCTGCTTGCAGCGATGGCCACAGCTCAGCTGCACATAAACAAAGAGAAACACAGCATTATCATTGAACTGTTTTCCTCCTTCCTGCTTCTCAGAGAGAACCAAAGAAAACACACTTGAATCACACACACTGGCAGCAGAGTTTCTCCAAAGGAAATATGAGCCAACCCATTGGATCAGTCAAAACAAACCTGCCCTTTGTGTAGGTTCCTCTTTGATCACTGACTCTCTCCCTCTTAAAGCACAATCATTCCATTTTTTTCTTTTCTTTTTGATCAAAACTTAACATCCAGCTTATTTTACTCAGGTAGACGGAAACAAAATCCCAGAAACAAATAACCAAAAACGTGACAATCCTAATCATTTAAAGGTTTTCCCCCCGTATCACTCTGTTTACAATATTTAGTTAGAGCTTTCAATGAAAGAGACAAGTTGATCAGTGCTTTTGATATTACTTATTTCAACTCTGCAGCATTATAATAAAATCCTGTGGCACAGTAAAATGCATGCAGTGCCATGTGACAATAAAACACTGTGAGCACGGTGTTATGATGAAACACATGATTTGGATTTGTCAGGGTGGCTAATTAAAACACAATTAAGGGCCTGCAAATGTCCAGGGTTGGGAGGTGAACCGTGCTGGGTCACTTAGACAATGCACAACGTCGGTGTTAAGAAGAAAAAAAGAAAAAAATGCACTGTGCACTGGAATATGCCTCCCACTGAATATGCAGCATCACTGCACTGCATCTGTAATTTGCAGTGGACCTTTAACTTGCAGCGTCGCTGTAAAATGGAGCATCAACTGGTGCAAGGACAAGTGATGCGACTGGATCATGCTCACATTAGACTGCTGGGAGCTGGCCTGTTTGTAACTGGTATACTGGACTTCCAGTGCTGTTGCCAGTGCAGGTGTCTACATCTTTGTACGATTGCACGGGCCAATTTGATTAGATATTTGTCTTAGTCTTTAAGCCTTCAAAGGACTGAGAGTTAGGACCTGGATTTTTTCTTAAAAGACGGGTAAGGTGATGTACTTTCCACAAAGAGGGACTTCTGGACGTGGAACTATGGCCCCTGAAGCACATTTAGTCTCAGTCCAACTACCTGGGTTTCCACCAGAGGAACCAGAGCGTCACACAAGATTCCTGCTCCCTGGGAAAAGTCCCTCTGCTGAAAATGGGGCTAATGAGAGTCCTCACAACTATAAAAAGACCAGCCTGCATGTGCGTTGAGGCTTTTAGGAGGTTAAGTTACTGCAGAGTATGAAAACATTTCTGACAGAGCTGAAGACACCCACACCCAGACACACACAGCTTTCAAACAAACACTGGACCCCGCCTTCTTTGAAATGTGTGTCAATGCCAGTAAGTGACAAAATAAAAAAGCCAAATCATTTCCAGGTGAAACTAAAAGCCACACACACAGAGCTGCTTTACTTGTGTATTGTCTGGCGCTACACAGCTAAGCTAATCACTGGAGAGAGATGAACTAGTGGCATTATGTTGCCATTCCAGTGAAAATGATCAATTATTGATCAGAAAGCAAAAAACAGACGAGGATGAAGAAAAAGACTAAAATCAGGGAATAAAGGACGGTTAAGAGCTTTAGAGAGGAAGACAGAAGGTGGGAAACGGCGTGACTTCCAACACTATCAGTGGAAAACTTTGCCTGCATGGTGACACACTCTAACACACTCTCAGGGTAATGGGAGGCAGGTGACTCTACTTCCAACATGTGATAAACAACTTCCATGATGCAATGGGGCCCAGAAGGAGGTCTCAGGATGGTGAGGGAGAGGCCTCAGGACTACTGTATCAGGATTTTAGTTTCAGCGTTTTAATGGTTTCAGCATAAGGCCGTATGTTTATAACTGTGTGCGCAGGCTGTCATTTGTTGTTTGGAATTTCCACTTTCGATCAAATGTGAGGAAAACCAAATATTTAAACTATAGCCTGACCTGTTTGTAATCCACATTTCAATCAATAACCTAAAGACGGTTGAAGTAGTTTGACTTGTCCAGCAGAGGTAAATAAGGAGAATTCATGGATGAAGAAACACATGAATCGAGCTGTGCTGATTCCAAAATCATGGCAATGAAGCCTGTGAGCAGCAGCGGGTGGAAGCATTAGGGGAACTCTACTATAGATAGTGAACATACCGGGACAAAGCTGTGTGCTGACTGGTAAAAGGGCCTTAGGGCTGTGACGCACAACGCGACATCAAAGAACTGGTGTCTCTACAAAGACCAAGTGCTGCGTTGGCTCACGTCAGCTTTCTCTGGGGCAACAAGTGGTATTCGAACACGCTGCAAAGATAAGAGCCGAGAAAAAGAGGAAGACCTGGGAGCACATATGTACGAACTGAAAACACAGCAGCGTTACCCTACCATTTTCACACCTCTCTGACTGACCCCTGACACTATACAACTATTTATAATTGGGCATGTGTCTGATAAGAAGTACAGTACTAATTGTACTGCTGTAGTAAATATCACAAAGCTAAACAGCCAATCAGAGCGGGCTAATTCACAGACCGCCTGACAACGCACAGCATCCATCTGACTCACTCCAGCGAATTAGGACACACCACAAAATCTAAGGTGATACACCGTCCCTGCCGGCCGGACACGTTAGTCTACAACTGCAGTGAATTTCAGGACTCGCCTGCTGCAACACAAGTGAGCTGCCAGAAACAAGTGAAGCGAGGTGTCGCAGATTGTACAACACGAAGAGTTAAAACTCTCTCTGACAAGCGGATGGACCGTTTACCTCACTGTGTCTCAGAATGGAGAAAAGTGAAAACCCAAGTGTGTGCCAGAAATTCCAACCAAAACTTAAACCAAATTCTTATTTTATTCTTTATTTTTTTCTAGCTCCATACCAAACATGTGCATAGTAACAGCTGCATGGAAACGACGGTATTCTGTGGTTTGTTTGCGTGTGCTGACTGTGTGCATACCTCTTTTGGACACTGGTTGTTACACGAGCCCAGCTCCACCTTCATTGGTTCATCAGCGGTCGTCAACTTCCTACAGACCCAAAAAACATCAGTTAATGTGTTCATATTTAATATGGCATCTTAAATCTCAGCTCGTTTGATTGATACCAGATATCTGTATAGCAGATCCCACTTTAGCCATTTTGAAACCTTTTAATGTTTCGTCGTAATGGTTACCTAGAATTCACAGTTACAAACGCGGCTCTCATTCTACATCGACATCAGCCGTGAATGTTAAAACTAAGATTAGTAATGGAGTATTTTTACTGCTGCCACTCTCAGTTCTGAAGTCCTTTTGTAGTGTCCACACTGCTGGATGATGGATTACAGTAAGTCATCAGCAACAGGTTTATAACGGAAAACTTAGTAAAACGTGACAAAAATGACAAAGAGAAAAAAAAGATGATGATGATAATGATAATGATAACGCTCTGCTTTTTGAATTAAATGCTTGTGTTAGAAACCCTCTGTGTGTGTGTGTGTGTGTGTGTGTGTACTGACGTGCACTCCACATAGAGCATGCTGATCTTGCAGTGGCAGCGTTGACGGATCATCTGGCTGCAGGGGGGGCAGTCGCCCGGGTGACAGGGGCGGGGGCAGAGATGGGGGCAGCCGGTGGGACGGGGCTTGGAGCAGTCCTCTTCACAAGTCTCACACTGCAGATACAGAGAGTTTGATTGATGGTCCATTTGTTGTGCAGATTATTATTCAGGTCACAGCAATGTGTGGATGCTTAATACCAACAAACCATATTTATGATGTCATAATCCTCGTTTCTTAGATTATAAGACAATCACATCAATTTATACTTGCATTGCTATTTAACATATTCAATTGTAGTGTATGTGCACATAAATTTACTTGATATTAAAATCAAGCAGTGTCCCATGTTAAGGTGTGTCTAGTGTTAGTGATCCGCACTTTAAAAGAAGATTCACGTTAAAATTGCAGTTCAAGCACTTAACTACAAACTGCTGCTAATGCACGTGTGAAGGCAGTAAAAGGATTTTCAATTCTGAGTAACTGCAATCATCAATATTTGTAATTTTTATGGTGAAATGCCTACAACCACAGTATCAGCTGATTGTCCAAACGGTTGCATTGATGTCTGCCAGCGGATTCTTGTTGCAGCTCTACAACTTGTGCAGAAGAAGTCATAATCATCCACGTTTGCAAATCCTGTAAATCTGCATTGCATCACAATTACAAATGATCACCTTGTTGTCATGGTTAAGCAGGTGGCACTCCCTGCTGCAGTTGTGGTTGCCACAGGTCAAAGGTCGTCCACAAGGTCGATTACAGGAGAACCGACCCTGACGATGGCACGGCACCGGGCTGACCTGATTAACACACCCAGCGCACAGACATTTTAAAACCACAAGTATCTCTGGACCTCGTCTGAAGGTGAATGATGAGTGTGTGTGTGTGAGTGCGTGTGCACAGGAGTGTGTTGAATACCAAGCAACTAAATGAGATGAAATGCAACAGGGAAATTATTAGACGGAGACAGAGAAGGACAAAGCAGACAAACAGACTGAGATAGGCAAGGAGTGAATGAAGAGGAGGTCAGAAGGACAAACTAATAATGGACAAGAGAACAAGGCAGGAAACACCAAGAAACAGAGCCAGAGAACATCGCAAAGGAAGTGGTGTCATAAATCTGAAAACAAAGGCAGATAAGTCTTTGTTTTAACGAATGTGTGTGAATGGCTGCAAATGAAAAAAAAACTGCTTAAACTGAGGTTTAGCAATGTGGATTAAATGGGAGTTTGAATAAAGAGACAGAACTGGAAGAAAGCAGAACCTTCTTACCTCATGTTCTCCAAAACAGGCCCTGGAAGACAGACAAAGATTTACTGTCCCATTGACTTTTATTCAATATACTCACATTTATTTCCTTCATTTCTTTCCATTCAAATGAATTTAATACTAATTTAAAACACCTATACCCCACTGACTGCAACCTAACCCCATTCACTTCCATTTATTCACCAATTTCCATTGCTTAGATCAACATTCAGATATCGTTCCCTTAGCTACCCATTTATAATTCAATAATTTTACTTTTACTTTCAGAAAGTTCAATTCACTTCATTTTTTTCTTTATCCAATTCTCTGCAGTTCCATTTATTTTCATTTACTTGTTTTATATTCACTCCCATTCTCCGTGCCAATTTATTTTAGTCACATAATTGTTCCTGAGAATCAGCACTTAAAACTGAAAGCATGATGACTTCCGGTTGGAATTTGCTCAAATCCACAACAAAAATTCTGCATATTTATTTATCCATGTAATTTAGTTTTAACATTTTTACCTTTGTCATGCAGTAAATGTGAGAACGTCCTATTCACTTACATGCATTAACTTCACTTCCACAACCTCATTATTTGCTGTATTTCATCCACTCACACTTTTCACTTCCATTCATTCTAGTCATCACTGCCCTGGTGACTGAATTCATGAGAACCTCGAACATCTCCAAGTCTGTATCTAGCCTGTTTCAGACATGAACTCCTGAAACCTCCTGAGAGATTGTCAGGAGGATCAGGTCCTGACATTATCTAGAGTTCTCCTTTGCAGCCATGCAGCCAACACTGAGAGACAGTCCGGGCAGGATGCGTTCTTACTTATGAAGAAATATCCATATAATTGGGTTGGTTGGTGCTTGGACACTTTGAGCAGGAGGCAGCACATGACGGAAATGAAGCAGCAGAAGTGACAGAGTTTTCCTTGATGGTGACGGAGGGTGACACTGCCAACTTACTAAATCTACATTTCAGCCTAAATACATTTACTGTAGTAGTAAATTAGACGTATCTGCAGCATTAGTACGAGTTCTTCACCTTCGGGTGTTTTGCAAGGTTTCGCAGATGTTGCTCCTCTATTCACACAGGTGAGTTGGAGATAATCCAGATTTTGCACTAGGGAGCTGGCTGGAGAAGGTCCAGCTAATGTCTGGGGAAAAACACTGCGTGTCTGAAAGGGGCTTAAGGAATGCATGATGGTTGTCTGAATGTTTCAGTGAGGTGCTGACCCAGGGAACAAAGGCTGTGAACATTCACTTTTACTACTTGGCACTTTTCGCTGTCATCCAGCTCAGCGTGAAAACACAGTAATGAATGTTACTCAACAGCTTACAACAGCTTTCACAATTACCAGACAACCGCTTTGTTGGCAACATTAACAACCACAGCAGGATTCTTGTGCAAGAACTTTTACAACAATAAAAGCTTCAATTTTCAACACTCACATGCACCGGCAGCAGCTATTGAACACTAACACAGGAAACATGTTATACATGTAAGTGAACATGTATAAAAATGATTCAAACAAGCAATAGGCATTAGCAGCTGTAGGACACACACACAGATGGTGGTGTTGGTCATTACTGTGTCACAGAGCTGCAGGCAGCTGGAACACACACACAGCATGCCGTGTTTTTTTTAATCTCAGGTCTAATGATCCGTGAAAGGACCAAACCACCCCACAATCTGAGAGTGTGTGTGTTTGTGTGTAGGGAGTCTGGGTAGCACATGGTGAAAACAAAGGGGCAATCATTTCCATTTCTCAAGAAGTCATCACACTGTGAGACTCCAGCCCGTCCGTTTTGTTTCGTTTGGATTTATTCATCTGTATATAACGCAGCAAAATCTGCACGATCTGCAGAATGTTCACTAAGGCTATATTGAGTTTTTATATAAAAACAAAGGTACTGTGCTGTATTGTGCAGGTCCACTAATATAATCTAGACTGTTTTTAATATTTACAGAAATCATTGTCTTAGGTTTCAGGTAATTCCAGCCATCTATAGTTTAAACCTGCCTATTCCTAATAATGTGCGCGGGTGTGTTTGACCTACGTTGGTATGGGTACTTGACACGGGGGGCAGGGCAGCGCTTTCTTCACAAACGCTGGCTCCGACGGCTGCTCCCACGGACCTGCTAACTGAACCTAAAAAACACACATCAATCAAGAAAATATGAGAAAAACATTCAGAGCTTTTCCAAAACATCATTTATCCTGCCAGGTTCTGATTTTATCAGGCCGCAAACAGGAAACATTTCGTACTATAACTGATGAGAGTAATACGATTTTTACACAAATTATTTAAAACATTTTACGGAACGTATTCAGAGGAAGATGTTAGACGTTAGTGGTGCAGAAATTTTTAAACATAAGTACGGGACGATTATCTCAAAATTGTTGAAAGTACAGTTGGACATGTCCCCACAAATGTACTACTTGTCGTTTTCACGCCTCAGCTTTAGTATGGATTAAAAGAGAAGGGATGTCCCTCATGCAGTGTGTCACCTCTGGGCAGAACTAAACTGTTCCTTCAGGTACTCACCTGCTGGGACTTGACCAGCACCAGGTCGTGGCAGGACTGTGGGCAGGTGTGGCTGCAGCTGGGCAGCGGCAGCAGGCAGGTCTGTCTGCAGGGGGGGCAGGGGCCTGGATGGCACCGGTGAGGCTCTCTGGTCGGGTGGTGGCAGGATGGAGGAGACCTGCAGGAGACGACAAAGCAGCTGTGGCCACGTGAACAGCTTTCAGGTGATGGGATGGTCCTCTGTGTGGTTCTTCATGCCGGAATTTGACATGGACATCACTTCATTTGGCACACGTGTAGTGTCTACTGCTCTGCCATGAAGTGTTTGGTGAGGCTTACAAAGTTCAGCTTTTGTTAATTACACAGCTACAGCTTAGTTGTAGTCGGACCACAGGGTCAGTGGTTCAAGACACTGAACCACAAGTTTCTCCCATTGGGCCAGATGCGCCTGTGTGGCAGCCACCGTCACCATGTATGTGTGTACCAAATTACTGTGTAAGTTGCTTTGGATAAAAGCGTCTGCAAAAATGGCTGAATGTAAAACGTATTCATGGCTAACAGTGAGTGTTCACCTGCACGGCTCTTTACAGCGCGGTGGTTTGGTGCTTCGCTCTCGTCCACAGGGAACGACCAACACAGCTGACCCACACGTACACCTGACCTCCACCGACTCAGGGCAGGGGTAACAGCTACCTACAGGATGGACGACACACACCAAATGGATGATTTCAGTCTAAAAACTGTGATCACGTGTCCATTCAGACACTTTTAAGTCTTCATTTTGGGTAAAAATATTTGCCATATTTTATCCCAAGCGTAGCTGAGGTGTCACAGATTGAGACCTTACCTTTTCAAATGATTACTTTCAAATGATTTTTTTTTCCACACACAGAAACGTGACATTCCAACTTCAGACACAGTATCACACACAATCTGAGCCTAACTAAATGATGAAACATTGAGGTTAGAAAGCAGGTTTCGATTTTAAGTGTTTGGTTTTGTTTGAGTCTGTTTTTGTGTTGTGTGGGAATGTGGTCACACTATAAACCGCTGTTTTTTGTCAGTCGACACTTTGCTGTGGCTTCAGTGAAGGCTCCAATTAACATAACACACCAAGTGTTTCCCAGCAGATAGCAGGGAGTGTGTGCGTGAGGTGTCACAGCTACAGCACGCTTTGTGATTTAACCACAGCAGTGAACAAACGCTGCCACTTCTTCTTTTCTATGGATGTAAACTTCTACATCACATGTTCAGGCTCCAAAGTCATGCTGCACCATCAGAGCTGTGGAAAGTAGAAGCTTTACTTGCACACGAGACAGCTCGTAAGAAATTATACGTTTTAATCTGACACAATTAAGTGATTTTTGCAAGTACGTTTATAAGGGCAGTAAAAGCACACTGACACTGCACAGAGGGGAACATGGTTTCACTTCAGTCAGAATCAGGAAAACAACTGTTTTAGTCTAATTTAAAAAAGCTTTTCCCAATTTATTCTTTTCTTCATCATATATAATAGCAAATAGAATATTTTAGAATGTTTGTTGGTCAAGACAAGCATTTATGTCAACATCCTCTACACTAAATGATTAACAGAGGAAATAAGGAGCTCAAGCCGCAGACAGATTCACATCTATCACGTCTCTGAGCTAAATACTAACATTTACTTCAGCGGGTTCACACACGCCTCACTGTCGCCCATTATCTTTTGGCGATGCGTTGGCGGTGGTGCAACCTTTAATCTGTTTCCCTCCAAAGGTCAGAGCAGCCAATTAGCACGCAGATGCACAAATACATTAACTTTAATCTATTCTGCCAATCACAAAGCAGGCGGACGCATAAATTATCCCTTATCGCCCAATCAGGAAACAATAGACCCATGAAGCTGTGGGTTATTCTGCACGAGCGCACACACAAACACGCTCTGGTAAAGTGGATTAATGGTGCTGGGCAGGAAGCAGAGGTTAACATTTTCCCAAACCCACACATTCGACTGTGTGTGTACGTGTTGTTCAGTGCTATTAGCTGGAACAAATGTCAGCGCTAACGCACACACTAGCACAGATATGTGTGTGTGTGTGTAAGAATGTTCCTGAGTTTGACCTCTGACCTTCCGCCAGCTGTGACTCCCTCAACAACTCACAACTTATCTGACAAAGAGTGATGTGATGTGACTTCCTGTGTGTTTGCGTGTGTGTGTAAGCCTTTCCAGACTGGAACAAACTGGTAATTTTGAAAAAAGCTGCAGTTTTAGAATGATCACCTGGTATAAACACCTGAGGGAGTGACAACCATCAGTCCATTCATTTAACGAATAAAGGAAGCGAAACAGTAACAACGCAGTTATTAAAATAATTTGCTTTTTTCATTGTTACGTCCAACAGTTTTCACTGACCCCGAATCTTTGGGGCAAGCGAACCAAAGATCCAGTTTATAAAATGAAGAAACGTGATGGACGTTTGTACTAATGTCTCATGTCTCACAAATGATTAATCGACATTAACAGGTGGCAGCCCTTATCCAATCTCAACTCTCACAATGCTGATGGACTGAACAATGTTGAGGTTCCAAACAACTCATAAAGCAACGCACACAACACCAACTGTTTTCAACAGTGTCTACAAATTAAAAGCACATAAACAAACGGAACAATGTGCATTTGGACCAACACAGTTGATTTCAGAGTGCGTGCAAATGTTACCTTGGTGACAGACGGAGGGACACTTGTGGTTGCGACACCCCAGAGTTCGACCACAGCTCTGGTCACAAGGCGGACAGTTTCCTGGGCAACACTAGAACACAAAGCATCATGGGAAACAGAGTTTAAATGGCAAAACTTTTTAGCACAAACCCTTTTTCTGACTGCAGCTTCTCTTCTACACTACAGATGTCTTCTCTGCTCTTTAGCGTGTGACATTTCGGTGACAGTTAAAGGTTACGCACACCTTCACTTTTACTGTTTGCAGCTAAAAACCTCACAGGTGACATTAAAATGACTGAAAACGTTAAAAATGATCCCTTAAATCTTTGAATCCACACGGGTGGGAAACGCTCCTATCGGCCAGACGGAGAATCACACACGGCTCAACCTTTTCCCATCAGATCCACACAGATTACATCCACCGCTCTGACATTTACAGACCAGGAACACGCAGAGCTGCAGAACGAGGCTGGCAGAGATGAGACGTCCCAGCTGTCAGACCAGGAGCGTGAGGAACACAGACTGAATTTCATGCTAATTAAGCATAAATGCTGATGACGTGAACACAAAAATTAATGAGACTGAACTTCTGGGTTGGTAAATGTGTGAAAACAGACACAGACTATACATGCAGCAGATGAGTAATCAGATTACTCTTCCACCTCTGAATTATTTTGAAAGCACAGCTTACAAATTTTGAATGCACAGTGACAAAAGAAGCTGACTCCTGTGTATTTTAACCCTGTGTGTTTGTGTGTCAGAGCAGACTGACAGTATATGAAAGACAAGCGAGCAGAAACAACAAATCAAATTGTCTGAACGTGGAAAGTGGTCAGGTCCCTTTGTGTTAGTTTCAGTTTCAGCCAGACTTTGAGAAGACTTGATTTATAGGTGTTTCATTCAGACACTCGACTCTACTACTTCCCCAGTCTGCAGACTTTTGTCTTGCGCATGTGCTCCTGTTAAAAGCCAATCAGAAACCTGATTACCACATGGTACAGTATTACCGCAGACCTCCTCTGTGTGAAAACATTAAGTCTCTATCCATACACGACACCCACGAAAACTGTAGACCAACTGATGAGGAGAATGAGTTGCACTTGTACTGACCTTCCTCCTGCACTGGTGTCTCTGGCAGCTTCTTGTTTTGGGACACTTTGAGTCGCACAGGTATTCTTTATGACACGGCATCAACTTCCTGTATTTACCACACCTGCATTCTTTCTCCACCTCCTGACAGACACACAGTAGACAGACGAACAGAGGAGATCCAGCTTCAAGTTCACTGCGTGTTTTTGTTTGTGTGTCTGTGTGTGTGCACGTGTGTGTGTGCGCTACCTGTCTGCAGGTCTCGCAGCTCCCTCTGTGACATCTCATGGAACAGGTGTGTTTTCCACATGACAGACGCCGGTCACACGTGTCACCGCACGGAAACACTTCCTCCGTGCACGGCAGAGACGACTCTACACGCGCACACACAGACACACACACCGAGTGACATTTAGAAAATGCAAGCACACTGACATCTGAGCAACAGCCAAATGACCGTAACGATGTACAGGAACACAACCATTTTTTTTGTTTTGCATAAGACTTGAACACAACCCATTCAAATGCTGTGAAATCTATATTATTAACAGAGCACGTGATGTGTGTATTGTTATTTCTGTGTTCTCTCACTGCTCTTTCCGCAGGGACAAGATCTGCTGACAGAGCGAGGACATGGAGGACAAACTCCATCATGGCACACAACCTCACAAGTGTGATTCCCACAGGACAGAGGAGAGCCACACACCTGAAACACACACAGACAGAGAATGCAGGTTTAAATGGAGGGTCCAGGAGCTCACACGTAACTGCAGCGTCTGAGGGATGTAACTTTGATAAAAGTCTTCCTTTGTTGCCTGTTTAGCTTTTATCTGTTCAATCTCAAAGAGAAATACATCTTTGAAAAAAGAAATGAGTTTTTTTGTGTGTTTTTCTTATAATTGTCTTTCCAGCAAAATGTTGTGCAAATGTTACCCAAATTCCATAAATGTTGCTAAGCTACAGATTTTGTTCTTGCCTCTTTGTTGAGCCTGTCAGAGTTAGTCATCTTTGCGGCAGAAACATCATCTATCAAGCAGCCAATAATTAGAGCTGTCAGTCAATGTCATGTTGACTCAGAAAGACTGTGTGACAGTGTCATCTGCAGCCTCCTGACAACACAAAACGCAGCAGCTGGACGAGCGGTGCTAATGTAGGATTCACGTCCTCCTTTAATACAGCCGTGTGTCATATTCACCAGAGAAAAGGCTTCGAGACTTCTCGGATAAACAGTACTAGAAGCGGATCATTAATATGTATCTCAGATTTTAACAACATTCCACTGAAATGTGCGAAATGAAATGCTAATTAACGCTTGTTTCCATCCACTACTGTTATGTGAATACAAGTTGCTGGTGACCACCTATTTATGAAAGCATTGCAGAAGAAGAAAGATGCCACTCAAACATCAGACTGTGGAGGGAGGAAAATGTAAAAAACACAGGGCTCCCATCATCTGTGTATTTTTATGACAGGAGACATTTACACCTCGCCATGATCTTTACAATGCCTGTAGCTTATCAGCAGTGTATGACGTCTTACATCATAAGTAACATGGCATCATCAAACTGTAGGATCTCATTAGTAGCTAACATAACAACATCAAGGTCCTGCTGTGTCAATCGGCTTCACCCTCAATAAACCTATAAATTCATATTTAGTTAAGATTTAGTTTGTCTTGTATGCCACATATAACGTGTGGTCACAGTTGCTAACTTAAAGGGTAAAGACTATGGTGATCTCTGCTGTCAGCTGTTCGATAGCTCTGACAGCGAACCGATAGCACCTGGCTCGGCGTTGCCTTCTTATAAATCAGGCTTCAGTAATTTTACTCGTGCTCTTCCTTGTAGGATCTCATTGTGGCACTGCACTATTCCAGTGGTTTATTTGGATCTTACAGCATCCCTGAACTTATGGTTTACCTAGTTTACACACCTCATGATCTATATGCGACAACAAGTACCTAAGAAAGAAGTGGCATTCTGCATTGCACAGTACAGTAGAGTACAGTAGGGCAGAATAATGTAGTTTTACCTGTTGACAGTTCCACTGGGGGCTGGCGCAGCGTCTCTCTGCCTTCTGTCGACCGCACACACACTTCTGAACGCTAACTCTGGGACAGGGTGAACACTCTGACAGAAACACAGACAGAGAGGGGTCAGTAACAGAGGTATTTAGCTTGCTGTGCCTGAACTCATACTGTAGATGATCCCGTTCTTTAAAGTAGGCGTTATTCTACAATAAGCTGTGTTTGATCATGGATGGGTTTTTCTTTTACTTCACATGAAAGCACTAATATCAGGTCTCAAGTTGGATCGACTGAACACTCAACTCCTGTCACATCAAGTCAGTGAGATCTTTAAATGTGCTTATGGTGCTCATCAGTATCACTGTGTTCATGCAGTTCAAAAGTGCGTGAATTTTACTGTGCTGCTCTAACCAGCAGTTGGAGCTGCAGACCAGCAGAAAACCTTTTAGTAACAGCTGCAAAACCACTTAAACCTCCTGCCATGGTCCAGTTACAGAGGCATTAAAGTCTCTGCTGACAGATCAACAATGAACAGCAATGACTCATCTAAACGTTCATATCTGTTTATCTGTTCGTAGGTACCTGAGTGACAGGGCTGTGAACAGGTGTGCTGTTTGCAGGGCAGCAACTTGCCACACTGCTGCTGACATGACCAGGCCTGGAGAGACAACAAACACACAAATACAACTCCAGAATATGACATGATATACAATTCAGGTATTCTAAATTTTTATATGAGGGACAGGTGAATGCATTTTGTGTGAGACACATATCACAGTAGTCTAGAAGTGACTGGAGGAAATCTCTAAATGTTATAGTTGCACCTTGTTGCTACAGCGACGGGGGAGTGGCTTAGCTTTGCCGCACATACAGGCAACTGACACCATCTTTGGACAGGGAGGACAGGGACCTGCAAGCACACACATACACACACATTTCAATAACATTTGACCAATAAAACTTCTAAGTGCTCAGTCAGGTTTCTCATGAAACACCTTTTAACACACTAAAATCAGGTTTGAGGATCTTGTGTGTGTGTGTCTGTGCGTGTGTGTGGTTACCAGGGTGACAGAGCAGCAGACAGGTGTGTCCACAACTGGGTTTGAGCTCCTTCTGACAGACGGAGCCGCAGGAGTGAGGCACCAACCAGGGGTCAGCGGGAGGATCCTGCAGCTTCCCACAGTAACACATGTACCTGAACCCAACACAATAATTACAGAAACAAAAGTAAACTTACAAATTAAAAAATAAAAAAATTATAAAAACTTAAGCTGAATACCAGGTACAGTTTGCCCATCTTACTGTGGCTTTCATGTGTCATGTATTCACTAATGAGAGTGATGATTAATACATTTGTCTAAGACTTAGTTGAAAACAGCACAGCTGCAGAATACTTTTCCAGATATTTAAACATCAGGTCACAGTGTCGGCACTGACTCCTTAGGTTTTACTGGTGTTGTTATCTGAAGTGTGGAGTCTCCTGCTGGATAACAGCAGCACTAACAAACCATTCATAACTACTTCATAGTGCACACAGCCCTGACACTGCGTTCACATGTTACATAAAGAATTACAAACCTGAATGTGATCAGACCTACCTGTTGGGCGTTGCACTGGGAGGATATTCTGCTCGACACTTTGGGACTGAGGGGAGATAATCAGAAAACATCTCAATTAATTGCTCAGTTATTTCCCTGAGTTTTTCCTGTGTAAAATAGAAACACAGGAAAGCTCCAGCCTTCAGCAAAATAAATAACGGTGAAAGTGTTAAATTCTTCTATATCAAGGAATTGAAATTCAGGTTGGTTTTCCTCACCAGGGCCAGGGATGCTGCTTCTGACCAAAGTCTTCATCGGTAACAGAGGAGACAAGGAAGACTGAGTCTCTGGCCCATTTCTGAATGCAGGGCAGGTGAAAGAGAGAGAAACAACTGGAGCAGCTCCACACCTGGAAAGAGAGGCAGAGACAGAGCGTCCTTCAAGACCACAGATGGTTTTTCACAGATTATACTGGGACTAATTACCAGTCAGTTACTTATCATATCCAAATTACATATGACATATCCAAAGGTTGTAACTTCTGAATATGCCAAAAAATTCACTTTATTTTACGGTCTCTGTCTGAGTGAACTGTAAATTAAATTTTACACTATTTTCCCAACTGCTTTGTCAACTGATAAACCAACAAATAGATAAATTCCTGGCTATGTTGAAGTGAGAGGCCAGGAGAGTGGCCCCCTGACATGCAAACCTGCCAAAGAAAATTCGGACAGATGTGGCAAACACAGTAAATGAACCAACTGCTGCATATTATTTAGCACACTATTGATTGTATGTGTGTGTCACTCACCGGCTGTGTTCTTTTGACTGAGGCGATGCAGATGAGACAGGTGAGAGCGCCCGACTGGAACACGTCACTGACATATTGACCAGTTCTGGACAGACCTGCTGCATCCCCACCTGGACAGAAAAAGCAAACATATACTATCAGGACATCTGTGATGTTTCAAGTCAAATCAAGCAGCAAAATTTGAATGCAATAAAAAACTAGAAAAAAATTTACTCTGTAGATTGTCTGTAAAATCTGTTATGAATATCAGGATTAGATTTAAATTCTCCTTTTGTAAATAAAGACGTTGTGTAGTCATTACACATTGCTGAGTTGTCGGCTTTATTATTTTCATTTCAAAGAATAATTATGTTGTAAATATTGACATTTGATCTGATATTCAAATTCTCCTTTTATTTTAAACTTACAAATGCCTACACCAAATGCCGCTCTTTCACAATCCAATCTGTAAAAATCTGCAGACATGATTCCTATTTATTATGTAAATTAGTTTAAAATTTTTGAAAATTGTGACTGTGCTGACTGAACCAGGCAGCAAAGGTCTTGTGATGTGGGGCTGACTTTACCTGTCTGATCAGTGTAGGAGGTGAAAGTTGAAGCAAGTATCTTCCCTCTCTTTCCATCCTTACAGTCAACATCTTCATCATCATCATCTTCGTCATCTTCATCAGAGGAGGAGCTGATACGATTCTCCACCAGTCGCTGAGCAGCAGCCTGGTTGGACTTCCTGATCTCCTCAAACTTGGTTTGGACCGAGACAGCTGTCAACCACCAAAAAAGGAAAATAAGCAATTAATGAAAACCTTTGTTGTTGTTTTTCATCTTTCAGCAGATTTGATAAGACGTAATGACTCTGATCTCACCATGTGGAGGTTCAGGTGTTGCAGTGATTTTTGTCCTGCTCCTCGTCCTGCTGCCCACACTCCAGCAGCAGCTCCCGGCCTCTCCTTCTGCTTCTGGGGGGGCAGTGACCTTTCACCCTCCTGCTGTCCACGGCCACGTCCTCTGCCCTGCTGTCGCCAGGCCGGCTCCATGGCGACCTCTTCTCAACCAAGAACGTGACACGGATAGATTTACATGGTATATTCCCTTTTCTAATTATTCTCCATCTAAACATTCATGTTCAGTATTCATATAAAGGCACCACATTTTATATGTTCTTTAATCTTCCCTTCAGCTTTGAAAAGACAGCTGTTAGTTACTGCAGTGCGGCAAAAAGGTTAGTCTCTTATTATTACCTGGGTAAATTTGTTAATCAATCGTTTTATTGTCCCAAAATATTTTGATATTTTTAGTCTATTTTCTATATTCTGCTTTACCTGAGATCTGATTTTCCTAGTGCACTTTCACATTTTTATCTTGTGTAAGATTTCAAAAGCAAAGCTTTTACTTATGTTGAGGGGAGGAAAGCAATTGAATCCTCACATTTTAATAGTTTTTGCTTAATATGGAATAGAACAAATAGAAAACCTAGGTTATCTTTTTAAGTTAATGCTCTTAGCTCTTGATTTTCCTGTTCATCTTTGTGTCAGCCTCTCGGAAACCGGGTCCTGCAGCAGTAACGTTGCTGTGTCAGAGCAGCATTAAATCTGCAGTTTTATGGATGGAGTCTGGTTTGCAGACACAAGCCCAGGAGCTATTTCAAAACCACAACTGGCCTTTTCCGGGTGTTAGTCAGGTTCAAATGTAGTTGCAGCAGCTACATGACGTATCGAACACTGCAGTAATATGTACAAAGTGAAATATGACACATGAGTAACAAAAAGCTGTCGTAGAGAGGATTTTCACCGGTGTGACGTTAACGGTCAAGTTCAGTTCAAACTGTTAGCTAGAAGCTAACTATCGTTGTAATTCACGACAAAAACAAAAACAAACACGCGAAAATGAAGTCGCACTCAGTAAACATCCGTGATTAAAATATATAAACCCACCGGATCAGTCGTAATTTAAATATTCACAGAAAATTACATTGAAGCAGCTTGTTACACACACACCTTAGCAGGCAGCAGCCGAAACTGCAGTCTATCGCTTGGGTCTCACGCGCGGTGCATGACGGTACTTGTAGTCAATAATCTTTCTTTGGACTGGGTGAGTCAATGTGCGTGCGTGAGTGTAAGACTACAAATCCCACAGTGCACGTGTGAATGCTACGTGTCAACGACGGCAGGAGGACGTTTCATTCATAATGTGGACCAATTGCAATCACGGAAAAACGATGTAAAATCGAAAATATGTACATGCATTTATTTTGTTTCCGTTTATTGTGTTATTTGCTCCGAAAGAAAATCTATTTTTTCAAGTACTTCATAATTGTTGGTTATTTTATTTGAGTGCACTCATTTTCTGCTACTTTATAACTTTACGGCAACCACTGTACGTTGAACAATGCTGAGTTTGTCTGACGCAAACACGTGACTCTGCAAATTAGAAAAATGAATCGACTAAATACATATAGGTAGGTAGTTGTACTTGATTATTCTACTTATCCAATTTTGAGGTCCTTACTTCATTTATGTCCATGTATTTGCTAGATATTGCATTTCTTTCATGTATAATGGATGTAATAAGGAATGCTTCCCGGGTATACTGTAAAGCAGCACATTCAAGTAATGGACCCAATTTTCATAAGTGCGGTGCCTGGGGTGGGACATGAGCCCAAGCATGTCCCCTCCCATGCTCCGTGCATAAGTAATAAACATGTTCAAAACTAAAAGAAGCAGCTCTCATTTGTTTCTTAAAAAATATATTTATTTCAGCAAAGAACTTACATTACTTTCAGTTCTGCTTAGCAGCTTAGCATAAAGACTAAATATGGTTATAAGTACAGTGATTTTGGTGTCAGTCAGAAAAACAACCAGAGCAGGATCACCTCTATTGACCTGTAACCTCTCCTGACCTTTAACCCCTACTAGTTTTACAGGTGATCTATTAAAGCGTTTGCTATAGTCGACCTCAGTCCGTCTGGGTATAGTATATTTCTTTTATGTCACTTATAGCCACTGACAAAAATAATTTAACTATTTAAAGTGACCTGTGGGCTTGACAGCTCAACAATGGCACAAAGTCAGTGTCTCTGTTCAGATTTAGGCCAAATCAAACCAAGTGGAAGTTCAGAGCCACAGTTATGGAGTGTATTTCAATTTTAATCCTAAAACAGACTTAAAAACAATCTGAATATCTTTTATTTTTGTTTTTTAGCACAAATAAGTGCAGACGATTTACCAAAGCAATTATGATGACAACATTTTATAGGTTTAACTTGAGAAAATTGGATTTATCTGTCTGTGCTCCAGTTAGTGTAATCAGTCCCCAACCTGAAGCTTGTGTTCACGGTTCACCGTTCACCATGTCTGCACAAAAAGGACTTTGGTAGGTGAAGCACACAAGGGAAATAAACACAGAGTTCACATTCAGACCAACATCTTCATGTTTTTATAAGATGGATATAGTAAAACAACTTAGCTTTACTGAAAAAAAAAACAGAAATCACGATCACATTTATAAAAGAAACATTCGATTTTTTTAAATTTATGGGGATTTATTATTTTTAAAACTTTTGCACCGCTAATCAAGTTAGTTTTATTTTACCACGTCACTTTTATAAGTTCATGTGGTGAACGGTGAGCTCAGAATGCTGGTAACCAGTTTGTATAGTACAGAACATCCATAGACATGATCTGATTACAGTCTTGCATGTAATGAAAATGTGAATACATGAAGTGTATACAATTTTTTTATGTTTGAATGTTTGAATGGGAATTCTCAGCATGAACAGTTTGGCTATTTTTTTATTTCTCCACCCACCAGGCTAATCCGGGCTCTAAAGTAAAAAATGTCCCTGCTCCTTTTTCTTCTTTTTATCTTTCTCACCCATTACTTCTTCTCTTCTTCTTTAGTTATCTCAGGTGTAGGAGGGGGCGGCGCATCACCTGGCTCCTCTACTCGTGGGGGCGGAGCCAGCTTCTTCTCCAGCCGTGTGACTCTGTGTTTCAGTTTACTATGAGTGGCTTCGTGCTCGGCCAGCAGCCGGGCGTAGCGTGCCTGCAGGATGTCCAGCGTGCTCGTCATCCTGTCCACCTTCTCCTCCATCTCTTTGGGGTCAGGACCCTGCGCTGCTAACTACAGGACGAAATGAAGCATCACTTTTAGGACGGTAAATCAGACTCTCTGTGGCTTGTTTCGCCTGTCTGAGATCATGTGACTTTACCTCCAGGTCAAGCAGCCCGTCCTTCATCAGAATCTGACGTCCCTTCTCCTCCAGCAGAGCTTTAGCATCTGGATACTCTGTCAGCGCCTCCATCAGGTCGTCTTTGGAAAGACAGAAGAGGTCGGAGTAGCCGATGCTTCTGATGTTTGCCGTCCTCCGGTTTCCTGCCTTACTGCCTGAAAAAGAAAAATAAAGTTTGTTACATCATAAAAACAACTGAAATACAATGAATGCAAAAATACAGGGCAACTGGGTCGATTTATCGATAAGTCAACAAGCCCTCAAGCCTCAGTTGACCTTTAATAGCCAGGATGCTGATCTCGCCAAAGTAGCTTCCATCGCTGAGGACAACAAACTGCGTGATGCCATCGTCTGCGACCACAGCCAGTTTTCCTTCCTTGATGATGTACATCTCTCTGCCGATGTCACCCTTCTTACAGATGTAGTCTCCTGGACTGTAGACCTGAGGCTGCAGCTTCAGCACCAGCTCCACCAACAGACCGGCCTCGCAGTCCGCAAAGATTCGAACCTGCAGGACAACAAGACAGAAGAGGCTTCTTTATTCATCTGAACATTTTTTTATGAGGACTGATAGTCAGCGGATGCAGACCTTCTTCAGGGTGTCCAGGTGGACATTGATGGCGATCTCGGCTCTCAGTTTGTCAGGCAGGTACTTTAATACCTCCCTCTCATCCACAGCTTTCTTATTGGTCCACAGGAAGTCAAACCACTTGATCACTCGCTTTTCCAGGTCTTTGGTCACCTAGAAGAGGTTGAGGGTTAAAGTTTAGGTGTTGGCCAAAGATTCTTTAGAAAGTAGACAAAAAAGTTTGAGATGAACTGCACATCTTTGTGCTTAGTTTAATGCGCAATGTTCTTTTATTTTATGAATTTAGGTTTGTGAAGAAAATTAACTAACTAGCTACTTGACTAACTAATGAACTGACCTTTCTGAAGCTCATGTACTGTTTGATGGCATCGATACGAGCCTGGAAGTCGGCTCTGGCAGCGTTCATGTTGGTGATCATTGAGCCCACGTTACCAACGATGGTGGCAAAAATCAAGACACCAACCTGGAGGAGGACAGAATAGAAATTTAACACCAGTACTTGATTAGTCCAAACTAAATGTTTCCGTTGGTCCAGTTTTCAAACGCTGTTAAGTACTGCATATTAGCATTTATGTAATTATGTTATGTAAACTCTTTAATCAAACATGTCTTGAACTTAATCATGTCTCTGCTAATTTGGAGTGTTAAATTTACACTCTATACCCACCAGGAAGTCTGTAACAACAAAGAAGTACTCTGAGTTCTCCACAGGAGGGGGGGTTTCTCCAATGGTGGTGAGGGTCAGTGTGGACCAGTACATACTGTAGGCGTACTTCCTCACTAGACGACCAAACTCTGGGTCTGTCGGGTCGGGATACACAAACCTGTCTGCACCAAAACCTGAGGAAGAGAAGGTGTTAGAGGGTTCTGTAAAGTAACCAGTGATCAAAGAACAAGAGAGGGGGATTAAGACCCCACCGATGGCCTTGGAGAAGGAGTAGTAGAGGCAGGCGTTCCAGTGGATGATGATGACGATGTACATGACGAGGTTGGAGATACGAAGAGCGTTGGGGTAGTTTGTCCTCGTCTCTGTCCTCTGGAAGAACTCCAGCATCCTATAACAGACGAGCCAATGGAAGACGAAAGTTATGATCCATGTGAGAATAATTGTTAAAGAAACTGCAGAGTGATTGGCTCAGAATATGTTGAGGATCCTCCAATGACTTGTCTGCAGCACGATGAGGCCGACATTCGTATCTCAACAATTTTCGATGGACTGAGAGGAAATTTCATTCAGGCTTGGCCCCTCAGGATAATCCTTTCCATGAGCAGGTCAAAAGTTTATAGACAAGCTTAAAATCTTTGATATTGGCAGTATGGTGCACTCACATAGCACTATTCTACCTGATCCGTTTTACTTTACTTTACTTTCATTCACCCATTCACAGACACTCACACATTGATGAGGGCAGAGCTGCCATGCTAGGGCCGGGCCTGGCCTGACCCACCAGGTCTTGCTGGTGGTCTTGTCCAAAGACATTTTACGTATGGACAGGAGGAAATAGAGATTGATTTGCAGAGCCGGTACCGCCTTTACAGAAAGACTACTGTCGTGAAAGGTTTTTGCACAAAAAGTTAATTAAACTTAAAAAAAAAAACCCCACAGTCTGCATCCGAGACTGCGTTTCACATGTTTTTAAGCCATGACTGGGATCAGCTTCTATAAATCTTATCTTCAAGTTTCAAGGTGAGTCTTTGAGTCAAACTCTGCAGAAACTGTGTGATTTGTGGTTTGTGCAGCAGAAACTCTGCACAAAGTCATTTCTAATATGTCCACCAGATTATGACGTATGGTTTAATCTTGTTACAACTATAATGTGTAAAGTTAACACACAGGTTAAACATGTTCCATATATTTATTTTTTGTACCTCTTGCTGATAATATACATGTGCTTTACTCACTAGTACTTCCACTTTAAAGCTGTTTGAGCAGTGAGTTGAAAACATTGTTCGAAACATGTCTTATACATGAAAGAACTATTTTAGTGGCTCAAAATATTTTGCTCCTCTGCGCAGTCAAGTTTTTATGCGTAGCAGATGAAATCTCCACAGTTAATTTCAGTGTTGCATTTCAAATGCACTGTAGTGATTCAATCTCTGTGATCAATATATTAAAAAAAAAAAACTTCAGTAGTCAAATATATGTGGACCTGGCTGCATGTACGTGTGTGTGCACCTGTTGAATCTGAGGAGCTTGTTGAGGCGGATCTCGGGGAAGGTGAGGCCGAAGACGACGTACAGCACGTCGGTGGGAATCATGGAGGCCAGGTCGAGTTTGAACTGGAAGCTGTTCATGTAGCGTTCACGTAGCTTCAGCTCGTCCTTCACCAGCAGACCCTGCTCCAGGTAACCTGCACACACACACAGAAACATAGAGTCATGTGGGGTTATTTGAGAGTTGTAGGCATATATTTTGGCACGTAGAGAAATATCCATCCTTTACTATCTCCACTCCTCGACTGTGACTGTGACGTAACCACTGAGAACAGTTACAAACTGTGATTACATGCAGCTTTTTGAAGGACAGTTTGTAAGTTCAGAGCTGTTTGCATGAATTTATCTGTGAGTACATCAAACAATCTGTTTATTTGCGTGAGTTCGACCTGTCCGGGTTCTGAAGACCATGTCAGCGAGGTAGACGAGGTCAGAGGTTAAGTCCAGGATGAACCACAAGACCAAGTAGTCAGTCTGCAGCTCCTCAAAACATGCCCTGAAAACACACACACACACACTCACAAGGTCAATAAAGTTCTTTAAGCAGATGTCCAAACAAAGTGTGTATGTGTGTGTTACCTGGCGATGATCAGGGTCCAGTTGTACATCACAGGCACAGTGATGACAAACAGCCAGTAGTAGTAGCTGTTCCCTGCTGGGTCAATCACTGTGATCTCCTTTGGACTGGACCCAGACAATGATAAAATCTAATCGTTAATATTATAATTACAATCATTCTGATTGTACACTGATTTATACAACCTGAATCTCTAATATGAGTTTTTAAATGATCAAATCTCCGTAAAAATCAAACCTACGCCTCCTCTTTGGCTTTCTTCTCCTTCTCTTTGTCCTTCTCTTTCTGTTTTTCCTTCTCCTCTTTCTCCTTCTGTTTCTTCTCTTTCCTCTCCTTCTTCTCCTTTCTCTCCTTCCTAGCAGAAGAACAACTGAATTTTAATAATTCACTCGTCAGATTTTTCATGTCATGATCTCCATGAACGTGGGTCAATGAATTAGACGGAAACAAGAATCAAACCTACTCCTTCTTTTCTTTTCGTTCTTTCTTCTCTTGCTTCTTTTTCTTCTTCTCCTCTCTGGAAAACAACAGGAGTCCCATCACACAGAGGTATAAATTCTTGGATGTAAGTATGAAGTTTGTATGAAAGTGTATGGAACTTACTCCTCGTCGTTGTTGTTGCTGTTGTTGACATTAAATAAAACTCCTGGTCCTTCTCCAGCTCTGAGACAGAAAAAAACTATTTATTTAACCAGCAGACACAGTTAGTTTACTGCTGACTTTACTTCACTCAAATAGTTTGTGTGTTTGACTAGAACAAGGCAGGACCTTGTGTCTCATTGACATCTGAAGCTCATGATAAAACCACAAAACATTGTCCTTTAAAGCCTCAGGAACCCCAGGAACCCATTACAAATATGTGTGTGCACTGGATTTTTAAAAATCTGAATTATGGTTAGTGAATCTACCATTATCAGAGTTGTACAATTATTCCAAAGAATTTCTGACTGAGGAAGTGATTCCTGAAATTTGTCATCTTCACAGACTATTGGAAACTCACCTGTCCTGCTCCTTCACTGTACCTGGCTCCTCCTCCATGTCTTGTAGGATGATGGTGGGCGGGGTTAACCTGGAAACAGGTGGGGGGACTAAAGGAGCAACTTTAGCCATGGAGGGTTTGTTCCTCTGACTTTGTGTTGGCGAGCAGTTTGACAGCACCTGAGCAGCTGTCGGCTTCACCTACGAGTGGAAACTCAAACTGTGACATCAAACTTCAACTTCATCCTCCTGAAAACAGGCTGTTTAATTTACACCAGGCAGCTGAATCATTGTGACCATTCACACACAAAGATGGTGAACAGGTTTGATGCTGCAGTAAAATTCCTGCTTGATCAGACACAGGGGTTTAGTAGGAGTCCATTTCTGTCCCCCGAGGTACCATGTCCACTAATGTAGAACATTCTACAATTGCAAAACAGTAGGGACAACATGGGTGATCCTTGTCCTGCCAAGGGGCACTTTGACTTGTAACCTGGAATTGAACCACTGACCCTGTGGTTTGTTGATGACTGCTTTACAACGCACCCCCCTATACGTGTCTCCAAGCAGTAAAAGATGCACATACAGTATGTGGCATTTATTCAGTTTTCAGTAAACAGTCTCTTTATTAGATTGTTATTAGTTAGTTTTGGCATTTCGTAGTATTGTTGTGGGTATGAAAATGTGCTATTACAATGGTGTATTTATCACTAACTAAGTTAAAGGAGAAAACACACTAACAAATGCCCTCAGGTGGCAAGGTGCTGGCTATAAAGTATTATTGTCAGACGGGTACAAATAAATGTGAAGGGTACAAACCTAGAGGCTACAGCCCCAGTGACAAGCTGCTGTACCACCAGCAAAGTTAACAAAAATTAATAAAATAATAACACACATTCAACCAGTACAAATGCTCCTTTATCCTTCTAATTAGAAAAATAATCAAGGAGAGTATGAAAAAGTTAACTAAGTGAACTTTTGCACCCAGCTGTACTAAAAGCTAAACTTGACGAGCACATATTAAATTAAAACTTCAGAAATTAATAAATTGATCATTCCAAACAGATACATGTTTACATATATAACTGTTATGAACATTATTATTACCTCTGTTATCTCCTTACTCACCTGTCAGCTGATAATCCGTCGCCCTTGGTTGGTTGCAAGGCCTAGATCGACCAGCCACCCATCAAACCCATCGCCATGGAAACAGAGAAGTTGTCCCCCCACTGCACTCTGATACACCGGACCCTCTCTGAAACCTGTAAGTGTGTCCAGAGATAAAAGAGGAGAAAAAAGAGGGATGGAAGGAGTGGAGGATCCAGCAGGAGAGTGTCCTCTGTCTTCCTGACAGGGATAAAGGGATTAAGAGGAGGACGAGATCTGATACGTCTGTCTCACATACACCTGGACTCAGAGGTGGGAAACGGGTCTACAGTGAGTGATTTGAATTTAAGATGAAATGTTCACAGGAGAAAAAGATAAAAATAAGAAAAGGTCCCACACATGCACAGATGGAACAGCTCAGCAATGAAGGCATATGGATTTTCTCCTGTGGAGAGAGGACGTATAGATGAAAAACAATCGATAAGAAATAAAAAGTATAAAGAAGGAACCAAAGGAATGAAGTGGAAGAAAGGAAGGGATGCAAGGAGGGAGGAAAGATGACAAGGGAAAGAAACAGAAGACATCACAGAGACAAATGGGTCGGAGGATTTTCCTATGATCCTCCTGAGTCAGCAGTGTAACACTGATAGCACACACACACACACACAAGTAACTCAAGCCTCTTATCAGGATTTACACTCATGTGAGTATAAACATGTGGACCAGCCTCACACTGGCTAACGGCTGTTTGTGGGTTATAAATTCAGGTGTGATGAAACCGGGCACAGTTAAAAACACTTAACAATACTTAGAATTTGTCTTGGTGCAGGCATGGCACACAATAAATATGAAATATTTACACAAATACTATAAAACAATAATAGAATAAAAAATAAGAAAAGTGAATATGTGCAAGTTGAAGTGAGTTGGGTGGATTTGGCCACTGTTCAGGAGGCTGACTGCAGTGGGGAAGAAACAGTTTTTGTGTCTCCATCAGAGATGAGGCTGATGAGGGTGGTGTCATCTGCAAACCTGAGGAGTTTGACAGACTAATGTGCAGATGTGCAGCTGTTGGTGTACAGGGAGAATAACAGAGGAGAATGGATGCAGCCTTGGGGGGATCCAGTGCAGATGGTCCGTGAGTTAGAGACATGCTTCCCCAGAATGCAGCATGTGTCCTCAGAAAGATGCAAGAACAATTTGATCTCCCTAAAAAAAAAAACTTTGTATTTTAAGCTTGAATATTTTTTTCTATTTTTTTACATTTTCTATTTGTGGCGACTGTGGCTCATTTTCCACCAATCACAATGTCAGAGGTTTGATTTCAGCTCCCCCCTGGTGTCCATATATGTCCAGGTGTCTTTTGTCTGGACACTAAACCCCATGTTGCCCCTGGTCGGCCATGATAGCACCCTGTGTGCAGCTCTGGGGGGTAAAGGACTTAAAAACCTGCCTGTTGATATGTAGGTGCTATTTTAGCCTCAAATGGGAGCGTTTTAACAAGGATTTGGTTTTTTGTTGTGATGAACAAAGGTTGTGCTGCCAGTGAGACACAGCAAAGCTTTATGCTAAATGTTGACATGTTTACCATCAACACATGCTCATCGCACAGATATCAAATTGTGCCACTCTGTTCGTCCTTCGGCATATCATATTGATGCTATGGGTACAGTTTGCTAATACTATTGGACGCTCCAGCAGCGTCACCATTTGATGCTGATGATACAATAAACTATATAAAAACAAAATGTTACAAACAGTGACAACTACACGTACTCTATACAACGGAATATTACCACATTCATAAAGTGATTTTTGCAGGACTGTTGGATTATACAGACCTTGTTTGAGCTCAATGTAACTAATAAACGGACAACTGAGAATCCTAGTCTGTGACCTTTAGATCAATTTCAGCAAATGAAAAACATGAAAACACAAATACTGCATTTATTTTCTTTGCTCCGTTTATTCTTTTTTATGCTGAGCAGAATAACTCGAATGTACAACAACATCCAAACATGGCACAGTCGGCAAACAGAGGTGAAACATGAAAAACCACATTTAGACACCAGCTTTCCAGAATCGGCTGTAAAAGAAAAAGCCACATAATCCTAAAAACAGATGACAACATTTCACAAATATCCTGATGCTGGTATGTTTCATTTCAGAAACAGTTAAACATTTCACAGTCACAAATTATGAATGACAAATGTGGTTCATAAAAAAAACATTACTACTACTTCTTTTTGGGCTTTTCCCATCAGGGTCACCACAGCAAATCATCCTTTTCCACCTCACTCTATCCTGGGCATCTTCCACAAAAATATTCATTTGCCATTCAATAATTTCATTTGGGAATCAAGTTTTGTGCTGAATGCTACAACAATATTAATAAATCAATTCTTGGCTTGATGGGCTTGCTTGGATGAATTGAAGGAGGGGCCGCGTGGGTGCCGGTGCTCGAAGAAGTGGCCTCAGAGGTGGGCGGGGTTTAAGGATCTTTAAGGAGGAAGAAAATCAGGTAAATGTGAGGAAGCAACGTTGTGTTGAAAGCTGAAGGAACCTGCTGCAAAAACCCATGGCTGCTGTTTCACAAGCACCAACTTCTCAGTCAGCTGATTAAAAAAGACAACAGATAAACACGTCTGTTCCTTCAAGGAAATTCACAGTCACTTCACGCTGCAGATACTTGAAGCTGTCTCAGGATTTTTGGACCGTGCAGCTTTAAACTGTCTTTTGTCTTCTGATTTATGGACTCATGTTAGCGCCGACAGGTGGAGAAGACGTAGCTGAACAAGTCTGTTTAAACTGTGTTTATGTTTTTGTTAAATACACAATTTCAAGCTGGGAACAAGCATCCATAAAAAAATGTTCTAAAAGTATCTATATACAGTATATATACGTACATATATAAAATTTGGGCAGATCTTTTCAGCTTCCTTATTATCACCATGCCAACACTATGGGCATTGCCATTAAAATTAATATATCAAATTTTTAAAGATATTTTGTAGCGTATAGAAAATGAGTTGGCTGTCTGCCTTTTATCAGGTCCTAAAATCAAAGTGAAGCTCCTGATAAAAATGTGATAAAAGTATATTTGAAAACATGGAACAGATGTTTTCACCTTCCTTATTATCACCATTGTCCTTATTGTGGCTTTATGGAAGATCTTAATGGTTTGTAAAACCGACCGTATCGCAGCTGCTCCTTAAAGGAGAAAGAACACTATCTAATGAACAGTTTGACTCATCTGATGAGTTCCTCCCTCTTTTCTATCTCAACTCTCACATCCTTAAATGGGGCATTATGATTTTTATTATCCCATACCTGTGGTTCAGTTGGTAGCCTTCCACCTTCCACCTGTCTGACCTAATGCAAAGTAGTGCTATTAGTCCATAATGATAATTCAGTATGTGACATTCTATCTCCCAGGAGGTTCAGTAGTATCTTATCGGTTCGATTCATATCCATTGACCCATGAATACGGACTGGACTCTACTAAACTTGCCTGCTAATTAGTCAGATTAAATTAAATAAAACCATAAAGCAACAAAACAGATAAACTAACATAAACTAACAGTTCATAACTGACTTTGTGTCATGTCATTAGACAGGTTAGATTTAGTAAACTGGTGAGGTGCTTTAGTGTCTAGTTTTAATTATCAAAACAAAACTCCATTTAGGATGCAAGTTTGAAAATTTATCATTTCAGTTCCAACTTTATGTTGAAAAATCAAATTTTAATGATGAATAAGACATAAACTCCCAAGTAAACCAGCATGATTTTTCTACAGGTTTATAATGAGG